>OW026519.1:73796516-74396516 GCA_932274085.1 Protocalliphora azurea
CATAAAAAATTGTGTTCCGTTATATGGAGTTTATCTAAATATGATCTAAATCGTTTAGAAGTGGAATTCATTAAAAAACGTATCAGGAAAAATTTTAAATTATTGGTATGTAACAAATAGAAAGATTTTTAAAAGTATATGATGTAAAAGCTAAATCCTGGAATTGAAATTTTTTTTTAATTAGATGGATACTGATATGGAAATCCCATCATATAAAATACCAAGTAGAGCATCTAAAATATCAACTAGAGATCTAAAAAGCAAAGATTGGGCCAGAAGCCTCAAAGGAGGAAGTTTCAGGGATGCACCCAAATAATGCATTTAATATTGCTAAAGTTCAACCAAATGTATCACCAAAATGCCTTAAGCGGATTGCCAAAAGTGGATCTACTCCAACATCAGAATCAAATTTTACGGAGGAAGAGGCTATTGCTCTAAGGCTTGAACTGGGCAACAGTCGAAACAAATACCAGATTTTAAGAAAAAGGACACTCAATTCTGCCATCATACAAAGCAATTCAAGAAAAAAAAACAAAGCATTTTACCACCTTTATCAGTTAATGAAAAGAAAGCATGGCCATGGTGTGGACAAAATTTCCGCCTTCAATTTTGCTTTACACGCATTTAATTTAAGATTTATTTTCAAACCATTACAAAAATTCTATAGTGCGGAACAAAAAACGCAGAGAAGAAAATAAAATTGGATTACGAAATTGCTTATATAGATAAATTTTTTGTTTGATTTTGCTCTAATCACCAAAATGCTAGTATTAATTAACTCAAAACAATTAGTTTTTGGTTTAAATTTCAATTAATTTTTCAATTCAATTAATATAAACTATAATTAAAATTTTACCTATAACCAGCAAAAATATTTACAAAAAAAAAAAAAAAATATTACAAATCATATTAAAAAAAAATGTCTAGTGCATACTCATTCTTGAAAAAAGTCATACAAATGCGGTCATCTTGTGTTTTGATATATTATTAACTTCCGACATCAGTGATTTAAACTTCTAAAATAATACCGAATGTTTTACAATTTTATCGAATTTTAAAAACTAGTACTTGTATTGTTGTACTTAGCGGAAATCCTCAATATCTGCATTTATATCTTTCGGAATAACCAATTTTATTGTAATTTGTCCACGTAATAATAATCGCGTAATATGTGTTCAAAATTGCAATGTTTTGTTTGTTCGAACATCATAAATTACTTTATATTATCTTTTTCTGTGCTTACAGATACACTATGGTTTCGTTGACCACTTTCCTTGGCCAATATTATTAAAGTGAAAAAATAAAATATTATCCTTTGAAATATGATTTGAATGAATATCAAAGCAATTTTATGCATTTATTTTGTATCATAAACCTTTAAACTAATTTTTGCAAATTTTTATCGGTCATAAGTAAAGTTTTGTTTTTTTTTTTTCGTTAAAAACTCATTCCAAAGGAAGTCTTCATTTCACTTATAACTATAACCAGAGACCAGCATTTAGCTTTGGATGCAACAGTTTTGATGCAAAAAGGAAATATACGCAGAAAAAAAATGAAAATGGACTTCAATTACAAAATTGCTTATACTAAATAAATTTTTGTTCGATTTTGCTCCAATCACCAAAATGATAATATAATATTAATTAGTTAGAATAATTAATTTTGGCATAAATTTCAATTAATTTTTTTGATCAAATAAATCAGTATTATGATTGAATTTTTGCCCAAAATCAACTAAGATTTGTATTATTTCAATTCTACAATTAAATCTTTCCGTCAACAAAAACGCACGGATTTTAATTTAATTATTAAAAATATTTAAGTAATACAATACAAAACAAAACGAGTTTCTCATGCAGCTCCAAAGTGATTATCTGTGACTTCCAATAGAATATATAATATGCCAAGACGAAAATATATATCAAATTTGGTTTCCATTTACCAAATTATAGTATTATGCATTTATTTAACTAGAAATTACAATAATATACTAATGTATGTAGTTTATGTATAATATACATTGAATGTGTTTCTGTAAGAATTATTTCTAAATAAATTTTAATATATAGTATACTTATATTTAATTCCCCAAAATATAACATACGTGTGAAAGCCTTCATTTCTGAGGGACGTCCCAATAAAGATGATTTTGATGATTTTCGTCCATATAATAAAAAGAAGATATTGCGTAAATTTCTTTGAGAAAGATATCTTACAAATGTTTGTAGGAACTATTTCAAAAAGAATTACAAATCATGAAATAACGGGGAAACTTAGTATTCCACTGAATTCAAAACGAATAGTGTTCAGTAAATCACTCGGAGGTATTTCCATTGAGTCGACTTGATTTATGTTGTCGAATTTTCGAACAAGTTTTGGTATTTCCTTTTTAATATAGCATTTTTATATTTTTTTATTTGTCTAAGAATTCTACTTTTTTCTTAACAACTTTTGATTTTATCCATATTTTTTGAACTTGTCCTTATGAAAATTATTTATTGATTGATAAAAATAATTAAAAATTAGAAAAAAAACAATTGTAATTTTTTCGATAAAAACATGCAGTTTAAATTGATAACGCAGAGTTGTTGCAGCAGAATTAGTACGAAAAGCAATATTTTTGACATGATTTGAAACAAAAACCAGTAAAACAAGTTATTTTGTTTTATAAAAAATATATGGGAAAGCACCCCAGCAAAAACTTTGCTTTCCTGGTAAGATAGCAGGTATAATTGGAAATAAAAATAAACTGCTTATTTTTTGCTTATATAACTAGTTATATTTTTTCGAGTTGTCCACAAATTCATGTAGTTATTTTTAGACTCTAGGGGTACTCAAAAATATGTATCTAAACGAAAAAAAAAAAAAATTGTGATGAACCAACTATCTTCTGGTTGTTAATTCCGCGCTCTTGCCAACTGATTCACGTGATTGCAATATTATACTATTGAGTACTTATTTATGTTATGTAGACGCATCATTAATAAGTATTTGCCATTACCGAGAACCATAAAGTTTTTGCTGGGATGTTGAAAACAACTAGTTCTGCTTAAAATCACATTCCTTCTCTAAAACTTGCCAGTGGAAACATAGTATGTATAAGTGATTATCATTAACCCTACAAATACCTATTTAATAATTTTTATTTTGTATTCTTATTTTTTGAACTTTTCGTCCATTTTTGACCCACACTTTATTAGAAAATATATTTTTTATTATTTTTTCCTAATATTAAATCGGATTAGAATTGCAGAACATATAATTTTTTCGGAAGTTGTAAAACTTCGTGTATTTTGTTGTTACCATATTTATGATGAAAAATAATGGCAACAACAAAAACAGTATACAAGTAAAATAACAGAATTCTTTACGTTTTAAAACCTTGAAAAAAATCATACGTTCTAGAATTCTCAACTGATTTTATCAAGTGATAGCTCATTTTATTTTTTAATAAAATATATTTAGTATTAGAAAAAAATATGTCTTCAAATAAAATGTAGGTCAAGAATGGTTGCAAAATCCGAAAACATAAGAATCCCATGAAAAATTGTATTAGTACTGCAACTAGTTCCAGAATGATTGAAAATAACCTATAATTGTTCCATTTTGGCATTGCGGCCAATGATTTTTGTTCGAAATTTTCACCTCCAGAACTAGTTCTGCGAAAGTGTTACTTAGCCTGTACCCCCATTCTATAGAACGGTTTTATAACGCTTCTTTAGAATGGTTTTAGAACTAGTTCGACAGAAACGTTGTGGAATAGCAAAATCATTCTTTAGAAAAGTTCTAGAATCAATGATTTTTGGTTGAAATTGTTATATTGCGAACTAGTTCTAAGGAAGCGTTTCCCTAGCACAATTCATTCATAGAAACGTTTCCATAACTAGTTTTCTAATTAATGATTTTTATTTGAATTTGTACTGAATTTTTCGTATATTAGTTTTTTATTTTGATAAATAAATTCACAATTCAGAGAAATTTAATCATAGAAAAAAAAAAATATAACAATAAGTAGTAAAAAAACAAAAACAAAATCTCAAGATATAAACCAACTGTAACAAAAATAACAAAAATTCAATATGATCTTTTTGTGAACATACAATTTTAAAATGTTTGTTTTTTGTAGCTTTTATGGCTTGACACCAATCAATTACAAACTCATTTTTTTGTGTATGTGATATGACAGCACCTCAAAAATATTACCAACAATTAGTTTAGTTCGAATTATGTTAGAGGAGAATTTTTTGTTACCATTCAAATATTTTTCAATAATTTAGATGTCTTTTTTTCCGTGAACTCCATCCATATTGTGGTTTGAAATGACATCTATGGGAGACATTTTTGAACGATGTTTTTGAATACCTCCGCGATTTAAAATGGATTTGAACGTCATTAACTTGAGTAATATTTTAAACACTATAATTCTAAAAATCATATTTATATGAATCGTCCGTTATTTAGTTTTCAAATTTCATTTTTTTCATGTTCGTTTTGAAATGGGAACAAATCCAAATATTTGGTTTTGCGAAATTTTTGGCTTATATTTATTTATAATTTATTTTATAATATTTATTTCCGTTAATACAATACTTAAAACGATGTTTTGTTTCACTATAGTAGCTATAAAATTAAAAGTAGATATTCAAATACTTAAATTTTGACTTGTAATTCATTTAGACTATCTGATAAGTTCTTTGTGTTTCTACTCATTTGATTTTGAAATGTTAGATTTTGACGAAGAAAAATGTCTGAAAGATTTAATACTGAATTGTTTTTGAGCCGCAGACATAGCCGAGAGGGCGGAATAATGGTATGGGGTGCCATTTCGTATTATGGTACCATAAAATTGGTTTTTGTATCCAACAAAATGACTGCAACGACTTACAAAAACATTCTGGAGGAAGCATTTTCAAAATTTAATGATTTCTTTGGACTCATACTTTGGACGTACCAACACGACAACGCTCCGATTCATACCGCCAGAGCAGTAAAATAATGTATTAATCAACATGGTGTTCAACTTTTGGATTGGCCCCCACATTCACTAGACCTGAATCCAATGGAAAATGTCTGCGGTTGGCTTGCAAGAAAAGTTTATGAAGGAGGAAAACAATTTGAGACGATAGAATCCTAAATTACTTAGAGTCATTATACAAGTCGATGCCAAATCGCATTTTTGAGGTTATTTCTAAAAATGGTGGCAGTACTCATTACTAATTGAGTGCTAGAAGATAATAATTTTCATTTTTATAACCTAAAAATACCTAAAAATAAAAATAAATTACAGTTTGCTTAGTTTTAAGAAATACAAGTCTTTAAATAAATGCATAATTTTAGTATAACAAAATATAGATATTTTTTATTTCTTCAGGAAACTAAAGCCAACACTTTGAAATTTGCTTGCGCAAAAAATTATTTTTTTTCTGAACTTTAGTTTAGGAGATATACTTAATTAAAGTTAAAAAATTGTGATTCCTTATTCAAGTGGCAGGCAGTGTATGTCACAGACATTTTTCGGAAATGAAAATTTGCGAACAGTAGAATTCGTAACGTTTTCGTTTTGCTTTTTCAGCTCGAATACGTTTTCACAAATCTGAAAAACAAAAAATAAAAACGCACTTTTTTACAAAAGTATGAAATTTCAACATTAGAGCCAATTGATTAATAAAGGAAACGTTAAATATGTAAGATGAATTGATAAATAAAAAATATATTTAAAATTAAATTTACAAATTTTTTGTGTTTACTTAACAAAAATAAAGTTTTCAATTTAAAATTTTCAAATTTCTTACAAAATTGATTAGTGTGGGGTTTTTTAAGATATTAATAAAAGTAATATTGATTGTCCGCAGTGTTGACAGGAGGTCAGCTCTAAAAAAGGACAGAAAAGGCTAAATGTCCAAAAAATAAGACCAAAAAAGTTTATTTCTTTTAAAAAACTTTTTTTATAGTACTTATTAGTTTTTGAAATTTTTTAAAGATCTTGTAATGAATTTTTAAATTAATTAATTGTATATGTAAAATGACCAAATGTTCTGAAGCAATTTTATTGTAATTTTTGAAATATAATACCTTCTTTATTAAGCGTTTTAAAATGTTTCTGTGATTTTTCGCATTTATAAGATTTTTTTTTAAATTATATTCATGAATAGTTTCTACAGTTAAAGAAGTATAATATAATAATCGATATAGTCCATAAAATAAGTTATGTAAATTATTTTCTTTTTGGTGCATGAAGCGCCGCAGGTGAAAATGTAATTTAAATATAAATATAATTTTTCTGCCAATAAATACACAGAAATGCTTAAATGGGTGACTTTTTAAAAATAAAATTTGTAATATCAAATAAGAAATTAATTTCTTCTTGGTTAAAATTAAAGCTTTTTTTAATTTTAAAGCTTTTTTAAGGCAATTTTAAAAATAAAAAAAAGTCTAGAAGCTAAAATGAAAATTTTGAGGCTAAAAGCAAAATAGAAAGGCTAGATTTAGCCTTAAAAAACTAAACTGGCAACACTGATTATTTGTTCACATTAATTTTAAAAAGGTTTCTTACCTTTAAACGCTATGAAAATATCAATTCCACTTTACTATTTTCATGAGACTTGAAAACGATGTTTTTTCGTTTTCTGCGGAAGCTAAATACGATTTAATTTTCAATTTCGTTCGAATTTGTGTTCTGTGACATACCTGATTACATACCTTTTAAATTTACTATTTCAGCTTGCAAATTATTTAATTTATCAATTATATTACTATCCTCTGCCGACATTTTTATTATTTTACTTTTTGATGCCATTTTAGAATATTATATATTTAATATACTTTGTGAAGAAGTGGAATTAATAAAAACTTATTATGAATTTTCAAATACTGCTTCTTTTAATATAATATAATATCTATTGTAGACTCATAACGACGTTTTAAGATTTCCGTTTTGTTTTCGATTGTAAGGTCCAAATTAGAATGTCTATGATACAACTGCTGTGATATATGTTTAGGCATTTTTATTGTTGTTTTTTAATTTCTTGAAGAGCATTTTAAAATTTATATGCCGAAAAATTGTTAAGAGAACTGAAATATTCAACACAATCCGTTAAATGTAACATATTGTGACAATATATGTTACAATTGTGACGCTATATATATATCCGGAAACTATAAAAAAAAATTTAATGAGCGCTTTAGCGCTTGATATGCTTGATATGCCTGATATATTGTTGGATTTTACGTGAAACAAGATACATACAAAAAATGTTGAAAAATGTTAGGTAGAGTGTATTTATCAAAAAAAAAAAAAAAAAAAAAAAAAAAATGATTCACCAGTACAAAACGGAATTCTAAAACTGCACTGCTTTTCGTCTCCCTAAATCTTCAAAGCTTCTATGTTTTCTGCAAAATTCCGCTGGTATATAAGGAGCAAACCAGCAAAAACTTTGCTTTCCTGGTAAGCTAGCAGGTATAATTGGAAACAAAAATAAACTACTTATTTTTTGCCTGAATAACTAACTAGTTATTTTTTTTCGAGTTGCCCACAAATTCATGTAGTTGTTGTCAGACTCTATCTAGTATAAAATATCTGTTTGGTATAAAATATCTTTTTAGAAATTTTTTAAAAAAAACTAACAGCATCAGAATAGGGTTGAACCAACAATCTTCTGGTTGTTAATTCAGCGCTCTAGCTATTGTACTATTATGCTATTGAGTTCTTATTTATGTAAAAGAGAGTAGGTAAATTATAATGACGCCTCATTACTAAGAAACTACTTTAATAAGTAGTTGCCAATAATCAGAACCACAAAGTTTTTGCTGAGAAATGATAGCAGCAAGGAAGATGCTTCAGTTATTAAATTGTTTGATAATTAAAAATAAGACTTTCGTTTTATTATAATTTGAAGCATTTTTTTTTTTTTTTTTTTTGAAACACCCAAGTCTATCAAATGTTTTGGGTACAATCGAAATTGGTTCATCATGTTGATTCCAATTTATTCTAAATCTAATTTAATATTGAAATACGTGGTGAATTCGTGGATCAGTTCCTTTCATAAAATCTTCATTTGAACGAGCTGGAGCTTCACATATAAATGCTCTAAATTCTACATCAAATTTTCACCGTCTAATAAAAATCCTTCGCCTTGCAAAAACTTTGTAAGTAGAAAATTATTAATTGAGAATGGTTTTCTGTCCAACATATGATCTAATTAAAAAAACATCTACATTTGAGATATTAATAATATCATTATAGGTCATAACCAAACATTTGAGGGCTTGAATAGAGGTAAACCATCAACTCCAATCTCTGTCACAGTTTTTTTTTTTTATTTTGGAGCTTATAATATGATGTTTCCTTTTATAAAGTTGGCGGTTTAATCCAATATAAACTAAGATCCTGGTGCCACTTGTAAAACAGTTGTTTTTAGTTTATAATAAACCTGAAACACTGAACAGACACGAAATGTTTTCAGATTGTAAACTGGTTGCACTTTTTACAGAAATGTTTGAGTTAAGGTACCACTCTTTAAGTTTTTCACTTAAACATTTTTGGGACTTGATTTCAAATAATAGATATTCGTAATTTTCTAAATTATCTAAACCAAGATCTTGATTCGCAAGATCTTGATGCACTAAAAAGTCTATCAATTCTTTTTCTTTCATATTAGACACGGTATCTAAATTTTATTTTTGTTGTGATTTTTACTTATTTACTTTTAGTATACGTTACTTTAGTTTATAAATTTTGTTACATTAAACTATTTAACACAAAACTAATGTTTTTTCACAATGTTTGGCAATTTTTCTAATATTTCTCAAGATTTTTTTTTTTACAAAATTATGCTTTTACAACTTTTTTAAGGTTTTGTTATAAATATCATAGCCTACTATGAAATATATATATATTTTTTTCAATTTTGCAAAAAGATCTTTTTTTTATACTTTCAGAGTTTGTTGTCATAGAAGCAATTGTAATATATACATAGGTCACTTTTAATTTCTTGAAATCTGTTAATGAAATTTTATATTCTACAACACTAAAATCCTAAAATCATTAGTTCTAGAACAGGTGTAATATGAACCACTTCATATTCTTTAATAACGTCCTTAGGACTAGTGGTGACTTCTACATCTTCTTCTCTGATCAAATTACGTATTAAAAAATAACTTCTTAGAACTGCTTAAAAACTTGAATAAAAAATTGCAAAAATTTAAAAGTTAAAAAAAATAGGTGCTAAAACCGTTTCCTAATGCTTCATGGAACGAATTCTGAATGTGGTAACTTCGAACATTGGTCATTACGTCAAGTAGAACGAGAACAGGCTATTTTCATGCGTTCTGGAACTAATTGTAGAAGAAGTAGATACATAAATACGTACATACACACACACACACACACATATATGTATATATATATATATATATATATATATATGTATATATATTTTGTTGGAAAACCCTGTCGAAAATTATTGAAAATTTCGTTAGGATATATAAATTTGCAAAACACGTGTTAATAGACTTCGGGTTAAAGCTTTTTACGGACATTGAAGTCACAGTGGAAAAAATTAGAATAGCTTTTCTAAACATTTAATCAAACGGCTTAAGGTTAGAATAAACGGGAGACATATAAATTATTCTTAAATTCTGGAAATTTTCTAGCGCATATTAACTTTTTTTAATATTCAACAGAAAGTCAAACAAAAGTATTTGCAAATGCTTTATTTTTATGCATGACGATGGTTTCTTAACTGAACTCAATCAATAAATAATATTTTAGCTATGTTGATGATTATTGACTTTATTTAGTAAAATTTAAAAGGAACAGCAAAACTAAATTTGCTTTTAATGCTATTTTTCCTTTATTGAAACTATCAGTAGTAAGTGAAAGAATTTTTTCCACATCTGCTTTTATTAAAAAATGAAAACAATAGTTGTTTTAAAGCAATAGTTGCACAGTGGGGTCAAACGCAAATTTTTTGGTAATAAATCTGAATCTCCTAAACTACTGGTCGGATCAAATTGAAAAATGTATGGAAGAGTTGTAGAGGAGAACCTAAGCTTTCAGAAAAATCATCTTGTAGTCACCCTGTGATAACACGAGATAAGCTACAGGGTGTCAAAGTTGACTACCTCGAGTATGTAAAAGTTAAAAAAAATCGTAACTTGTACAAATGAAGTCCGATTTTAAAGATTTTTATATTTCTGGAAAGTGCTTGGCAAGATAAAGAAAAAATAAGCTTACTCATCTAAGTTATCTCTTACAGTTAAAAAGATATTTACGCTTGAATTTTGAATTTTTGATTTTTTGGCTCGACTTTCTTTCGTTTTTCGGGAACAAGTCCGGAGATATATGAGGTAAAAATTTTTTAAACATATTCTGTAATTTGCTACATATTTCAAAATAATATGCTGAAAGAATTTTTGGATTATCTCAATTCGTCTAGACGTGAAAAATATTCAAAGTTAGCACTCTGAAATTGGCATGAAAAATGGCTATTTTTTTACAAAAATATAGTACAATTCATTCACTTTTTTCTCAAAGTTCCGTTAATAAAAAAATTTTTTCCTTATTAATTTCAAAAGATAAGGCTTCATAAATGGTTAATAAAGAAATTTTGAATTGATTTAAGTTTGCACCCTACATCCAGCATTGGCCGAAAATTATCAATTTTAAAAAATAGTTTCATTTTTATCGATTAATAAAAAAAATGTCACGCGAGCTTTTTTAAATTTGGTACCCATATTTTTTATAGAAATAGATTTAGAATGATTTAACACTAAACTGCTTCCCACCCGGCCAAAAACGAATGCAGGAGTGGAGATTTTATGTTAAAAGTCAGTTTTTTTAATGACTATTTTTAAAAGCATATTACCATAATATTTTTAATATTGTTTCTTATGTAATGTATAAAACACAAATCAAGCTTTCATTCCTAAAAAAATCAATAAAATAGCTCCAATAATCTATTTTTGGTAATTTTTCAAAAATAAATTTTAGTATTTTAAAGCGAGTTTTTACTTTCATTTGTTTTTACTTTCATTTGTTGCAAAAATGTTCGATGTTAGTTATTATTATTATTATTATTTTTTTTTTTTAATCAACGCCTATGTATAATACATAAGTAAGTCCTAACTAACATATGTAGTTCTTTCAATAATAAAAATGTATCAAATTTGTATGTATAATTGGGTTTATGAGTATTTTTATAGTTATAACTAGTTTATAACCACTGCACTTCGCTACCCTCCTAATATTCCGTTTTGGTTTAACACTCCGCCTGGGCCTGCCCGTCCTATTTTTATTTCATTTGTAAAAAGTTATACCCATATAATTATAACTATTTTACTATAATAGTTACTTAGTTATGTGATAACTAAAGTGTTCTTTGTATGAGGTTTATCCTTCCCTCTGGACGTCCAATTTTCATCACAATTACTGAAGTCGATGAAACGGTTATCCCCATAAAATGATTATTAATTTTGCTATAATAGTTCTTTAGATATGGGATAATTAATATTCTTATTCTTATTTTCATCTCAATTATGGAAATTGATGAGAAAGTTATTCCCACAAAATTTTAAGACTTTTGCTGTGCTAGTACTTTAGATATTGGATAATTACTATTTTCTTTGTATGGGGGTATCCTTCCCCTTGGACTTAGCCGTCCTATTTTCAACTCAATTGTGAAAGAAGATAAGAAAGGTACTTCCTAAAAATTATAAGATATTTGCTCTAGTAATTCTTATATGGGGAGTACCTTTCTCCCTGCTCCTATCGAAAAATTAAGTAGCCTATTTTATTTTCTTGACTCACAGGATAATGGCTGCGAAATTTTAAAGAAAATCGATCCAGCGGTTTAGCTGTCTATAAGATACAAACAAACTCAATTAATTTTTATATATATAGAAGAAACATTTTGGAATTTTTGCTTCTATAAAATATGGGTTACATTTAGGGTGACAATTTGTAACTTTTATTTGAATAACAAATATACATATATCATTACTTACACTAAGAAATACATTTTTAATGAATTCGAATACTTCTGATAATAATTCTCATTTAGATGAATTTTTCATTGAGAAAAATAAAAATATAAAAACTGGTTAGAACGTTTAGTAATACATGAATTAATTAACTTTTCACAGATCGAGTAAATCTCTTCTTGCCAACCGCATTTCTTTCATTTTGGGACTTAATGGTCCATCGCTGATTTGTGACACTGCCTGCTCCAGTTCGATGTATGCATTAAACCTTGCTTATGAACACATGAAAAATGGAATTACAGATGCAGCAATTGTTGGTGGAACTAATGGAATGTTAAGTCCTTTCATAACAGCAAAATTTGCAAAACTTGGAGTTCTTTCACTAACTGGAAGTTGTCGACCATTTGATGAAGATGCAAATGGTTATGTTCGATCTGAAGCCATAAGTTGTGTTTTTCTTCAAAGAAAGCGAAATGCAAAACGAATTTATGCATCACTTATACATTCCTCCACAAACTGCGATGGTTATAAAGCTGAGGGAATTACTTACCCTTCTGGTCACATGCAAATGAAATTGCTTTCGAAATTCTATAATGACATCGATTTTGATTTGAACAAATTGGGATATATGGAAGCTCACAGCACTGGTACTGTTGTGGGAGATCCCGAAGAGTGTAAAGCAATTGATCAATCAATATGTAAGAGACGAAGCAGTCCACTGCTGATTGGTTCCGTTAAATCAAATTGCGGTCACGCTGAGGGAGCTGCAGGCATCGTTTCATTAACTAAAGTATTATTTACTTTAAATAATAATTGTATTCCACCGAATATAAATCTTTCGAAACTTCGCAAAGCCATTGAAGCAATTCAAGAGGGACGAATGGTTGTAGTAACAGAAAAAACTGAATTAAAAAATCCATACGTGTGCATTAATTCATTCGGTTTTGGCGGTGCTAATGCTCACACTCTTCTTAAGCAGCACACTACCGAACATTCAGTGTCTTCTTATGGTAAAGCAAACGATTTGCCTTATCTATTTACATGGTCAAGCCGTACCGAAAGCAATATTAATACAGTTTTCGATACAATTGAATCACGGCCCTTTAATTTGGAATATTTAGCCCTGATGCGTTCGTCCCAAGAGGGGGGTATTAAGGGCATGGTGTATAGAGGTTATAGTATTTTAAACCCCAACAAAGATTCTAAACCAGTAGGCTTGGCACGGTCCGTTCAATACAATGAAGGTGTTAAGTATCCCATTGTTTGGGTATTTTCCGGTATGGGTTCACAGTGGGTTGGTATGGGTAAAGACCTAATGAAAATCAAAATATGTTCTGAGTCAATTATGAAAAGTCACGCAATACTGAAATCAAAAGGTCTAGATCTTATCAATATTTTGACATCGGACAATCCTGACACTTTTGAAGATATCGTTCACTGCTTTGTGGGCATTACTGCTACCCAAATTGCTTTAGTTGATCTGCTACAATACCTTCAAATGAAACCCGACTTTATTATCGGACATTCTGCCGGTGAGGTTGGCTGTGCGTATGCCGATGGCTGTTTAACTGCAGAGCAAGCTATTCTGTCTTCATACTATCGTGGAAAAGTTAGCATTGATGTGGAAAAAATTCGTGGTTCAATGGCAGCCGTGGGATTAGGCTTCAAGGAAATTCAACCATTGTTGCCCTCGAGTATCGAAGTAGCCTGCCACAATAGTAGTGAATCATGTACAATTTCGGGCCCAGAGGACGACGTCTTCAAATTTATAGAAGTTTTAAAATCTAAAAAAATATTCGCAAAAGAAGTACCTTGCTCAAACATTGCATATCATAGCAAATACATTGAAAAATTTGGTCCAGAGCTTAGGAAATACATGAAAGAAGTTATTCCGAAACCAAAACTTCGTTCCGAGAAGTGGATAAGTACCAGCTTTCCATCTGATAAGTGGTTGATCCAAGACTGCAAATATTGTTCGGCCGAATACCAAGTTAATAATCTTCTTAGTAATGTTTTTTTCGAGGAGGGTGCAATATATCTACCTAAAAACTCATTAACTATTGAAGTGGCTCCGCATGCTCTGCTTCAAAGTATAATGAAAAGTTGTAATCCAGACGGGATTCACATTAGCCTTGCCAGACGTAATGTGAAAGATAATGTCCTTTATCTGCTAGAATCTCTTGGCAAGTATGTTTAGTTAAAAGAAAACAATTTGTATAATACTCACATCTGAAATAATTTAAATTTCATGCCCTTTTGTTTAGACTTTACCAAAATGGATGTGAATTAAACATAGACGTACTATACCCACCAGTTCAGTGGCCTGTACCTAGGGGAACCCCAACTATAAGTGACCTCATCGAGTTCGATCATTCAGTTGATCAGATGGTATATTACTATGAGGACGAATGCATAAAAACGGGAAATAAAACTATTACGATTTTGCCGGATTCCGATCACAAATATTTACTTGGTCATGAAATTGATGGTAGACCTTTGGTGCCAGCTACATTTTATATAGAAAGTGTTTGGAGAACATTTGCCATTATGCAAGGCATTGTAGATTTTGAAACAGTCGATGTTGAGTTTGAAGACATTCGATTCTTACGTGCCACTACTCTTTCACCAAAGGAACAAATTAAACTTGTAGTGTCAATACAACGTGGAACCGGTGTGTTCGAGGTAAGTAATTTCAGTGAATTAGTTATTTACAGTCATGAGGTGAATAAAATTTCATTTCATAGGGCTAAATAAATTATTGATAAATGAATAGGAAATTTTAACAATCATAAAATAAATATAAAAGGTTTTGCTGAAAAATTAAATGAATATCAATACTGGTCCAAAAAATATAGTAGTTTAAACCTTATTACACATGTACTATTTCTTCGATTTTATTTTATTTTATTTTTTAATGAATTTTCTCAAAATTGTAAACATGCATCTTATTTAGTGATAAGTTTTACATAGAAAATAGTTTATATTATTTTAAAAACGGAACTATAATGTGAGGTTAAGAGCATCTTTTTTGGTCCATACAATCATAAGTCCTTAAAATATTTTGACACCACTTGAATTTTAGCATTAAAAAAAATAAAATGCTTTCATTTGACATCAATTTATACTTTGCGGTAATTGTAAGCAAGCGAAATATGTTAGTAGAAGAATGCCGCAGTAGTTGGTATAATTGAAATTTCCTAATTATTTTTTTCACATTATCAATTTTTACCATTAAGATGATTCTTTATAGATACTTTTCGATGATCTAAAATCATATCTGTCTTTAAAAGAAAGCAGAATAAAATTTCAAAATTTGGTGAGAATTTTCGGAAATGTAATATATTAAATAATTATGTTTACGCGATATTTTGGGCAATTTCTATAAAATGCGGTATTTGTCAGTAGCTAAAAACATAAATTTTACAAACATTTCCGCCAATTATATGGAAGTTTTTGATGATCCCATGCCTGATTTCCGGACATGAACGAGATATACCTCAAATTGTGGAGAATCATTCCACAAAATTTAAAAATCTTAAATTTTTGGTTTCATTTTGTATCACCGCATACTTTGTTTCTCGACTGGTTAATAGTATGAACCTAAATGATTTAAATTGTCAAAATTGCAAAATTTAAAAAATCTTAAATTTTTGGTTTTATTTTATATCACCTCACAACTCTTCACCAGTTTCTCGACTGGTTTATAGTTTGAATCTAAAAGATGTTAATTTTCAGTGCAAAACTGAAATAAATCAAAAAATCGTTTTTATGTGAATGATCAAAAATGTTGATGGATGCATCAACAGTTTTCCTGTCTTTAAAACAGACTTTAGAATTTCGAAAATTTCTGAAATTTCTTATATATATTATTAAACAACTTGATATCGGTTATTTCTACGATATTTGAAATTATGTACATTAGGGTTATAAGGTTTTGCAGTTTTTGGAAATATAAAAATATCATAGTAAGGTCTTGTAGAGCATGGTAAGGTATAAAAGAATATGTAAAAATTTTGTATATAAATATAATATTGTTCTATTTATATTTTATGCCAAATTACTTAAGAATTTAGCACTTTTTAATGTCTTCTTTGAAATAAAATTATTTTGCAATATTTTTGTGCAATAGTGATGTTAATATATTTTTTTTATTACTATTATTATTATTGACTTTATTGAAACCTTTATAAAATAATTAAAAACATTGTAAACATCTAAATAATTAAATAAGAAAACTTCTAATATCACAGTATTAGGGAAAAGTTGTCAAAAAAACCTAGTACATACTTAAATGTTATAAGAAATTTTAAAAACAACCATCAATTATTACTCTTTAAGTAAAAAAGAGTCTCACTGATTGTTTAGCAAATTTCTTATTAGACGTTCTGCATTTTTCATTAAATGACAGAGTCAGTTCCCTTGCAAATGAATTAAACATTTTATGCTTAAAATTTCTATGCAGTAGATCATTAGAATATCTGGGGTGTAGATTATGAATTATTTTCAGATTTTTATTTTGTATTATTTGCAGTTTTATTGTATAAGTTTTAGTAGCTTTATTAAACCAGACTTGCCATCCGTAGATCATAATTGGTCGAATACACATTTTGTAAATAAGGATCTTGTTTTTTAAATTAAGTTTAGATCTTTTCTTAAGTATGGGGTAAAGTGCACTGCCGCATTTGATTGCTTTCTCAAAAATATACTATTTTGTTTAAATGATAGATTTTTATCTAAGAAATTTCCGCAATTCTCAAAAAATCTGCGGAAATCCCAGAAATGGATTTTTTTTAATTTTGCGCATAAAGCACATTAGATTCATGCTTTGGGATTTTAGAAAATATAGACTAAATTCAAAATTTTTATACAGAATTGATCAAATTTGGTTTGGCTGGTTTTTAATTTTGAAATTATCTCCGTGTATCTTACATTTTAAAAAATTATAAAATCGTTATACGTTCTTTAGGAAAATTTTATTTGAAAGAAAAAAAGAGTGTAGTCTAGTTGGCCAAAAAAGCACAAAAATTCATAATTTTTTAAATTATCAAATTCAAAATCCTTTATCATCGAACTCAGAAAAGATCGACTTCAAATTTTTTTTATTTGATAGAAAAATACGGAAAAAAATGTAGCTAAAGCGGTTAGAAATGCAAAAATTTTAATTTCAAATGCAAATAACTCGAAAACTGTAAGAAGTAAATAGCACATGTTAGCGGTTTTCGGTTAGTTCGAATAATTGGAATCTTATAATACTCATGTTAAAATTTATTAATTACAATTATTTTAAGAAACAATTTTTAAAGAAAATAATCATTAAAAATGAGACGAGAAAAGTTTTATGAATACAATATGTACAGAAACTATGGCTATATAGAGAAAAATCATGTCTCAATTTTTCGAAATCGATTTTGCAAATAGATGTCTTTCAAACACTACTCCTTTAAAAAATGAAGTAAACTATTATTATAAATATGGAATTAATAAAAACTCTAAAATATTTTAATAGTTTGTAAGAATGTTACAAATGTTACAAGATTTAATTCAAGATAATTATTACTTTAACATCTGTTTACACTTATAAAAATAATCTAAATTTAACTATAAACTGTATTTATAAAATATAACAAGAAATTAATATACATAAAGTTATGTATATTAATCAGTCAAAAAATTTTTCCAAAATGTCCATTCAAATATAAGTATTTAGAACATATGTTTTTTTTAAAATAGTGTTACTTTTAAAACCGATTTTGTATTAAAAAAAAATCGGTTCGAAAAATGAACATTTTGAAAATCCCGACAGTATTTCAACCAAAAAATCCGGCTTTAAAACCGGTAGGAAAACCGAGTTGATCACACTATCTGCTACGCCTGTGTGAAATTTTTATGTAAATCCAACCTTTTATAAGTTACAGATTTATTTCCAAAAATTTTTGATTCTGCCCCTATGTGCAATAAGCTATCCTAAAATATTCGGTAAATTTTGAATATTTGAAATGAAAAATTTTTGAAAAAAAGCTAGCACATTTTAAAAAGTTTTAATTTTTGCATTTTTCACTTTGTGGAATATTATTTGTAATATTGTCAAAACCAATGGACCCGTGGTTAAAATTCTTGTACAGATTACATTCAAATATTTTAGGCGAAAAATAATTTTTAATGGAATGCGTATTTGTTGCTCCATCTACCTCCGCGCTTAAATCAATATAAAACAACTGTTTAGTATCTTGTGTATTGTATTTTTAAAATTTTATTTGCTGATATCTGTGGACGTAGCCAGGGGATAGCTAAATATTGTCTCTGCGCCGGACGTACGTAATTATACCACAAAAAAAAAAAAAAAAAAAAAAAAAGAATTAAATAACATGGTAAACATATGTTATTTATTATAACGCAATTGATTTCAGAGTTATTAATAAAAATGGCTTGGTATCTACTAGGATATCCATATATATTCGAATAACAAATAAACCGTTTGTATTAAATAACCGATTAACCGAAATTTATTTTTCTGGAATTATAAATTTAGAAAATTTTTTGATTTAAAGATAAATGTATGCCAACTACATTTGTTTATAAAATGTCTTTTATATGCAAGTAAAAATAAAGTTTTTTTTAGGCAAGTACTTTTTCATTACTTTCAAAGTATAGTATAAGTGTACGTTTGTTTATGCTTAAGTAGTAATGCAAACAGCATCCAAAATACTTGTTACTAAAACTAACTGTTTTAAACTAATGAAAGATTATTTTATGCATATTTTTCTTTTTTTTAATAGTATCAAAAAAGGGAACATCTTCGAATGACAAGCCTATCTATGTCAAATTCATTGGAAATGAACCGAATGATTTAAATGATTTTTCTTTTGCTGGGATAGAATGTTTAATAAAATGCGACATGAAAAGACTGTATTATAACTTCATAAATATTTAAACTTGTGATAATATAAATTCTGAAAGCATAGTTTTAAGTAAAGTAAATTTAAAATTATATAAGTCATAAAAAGTAAAATTAACGTTATCAAAATGTATGTAAAAACACCAATATTAAATTCGACTTTTGTGACAAAAATCATTCTCACACAGAAAATAATTCCAAAAAATTTAAAAATAATTGAATATAAAAAAAAACATTAAAACGATTTATGAAATAAAGCTGAATTAGTAGAATATTTTGTATTACTAAATGAAAAAATGCAATTTTTTTCATACAAATAGGCGAAAGAACTGATGAGATGAACCCATTGTAAAGAAATTGATCTACATTATGTTTTTAAATAGCTATTTTAATAGATTAAATATTACAATAAGTGTTATTTATATGTTTTATATGTATTACTAAGACTATTCGGTTAATCGATCATTTACCGATCAGCTTTTAACCTCGAATAATTAATTGTCGAATTAACCGATTAATATGAAAACCCGAGTTGATATTGAATTACTCGGGTTTCCATATTAATTAATATATATATATACATATATATATATATATATATATATATATATATATATATATATATATATATATCCATTCCAATCCATTCATTTTAAATACATAGCTTGAGGAAATAATATTAGATAATATGCCATTTACCATATATCATTAAAAATTATATGTCGAAACTGATATTTTAAAATATATTACTTTCTATGTAATATGTTTTGTAAAAATAATTTCCCATATAATTAACTTGCTTTAAGAAAGTTTAAATTATTTTTAATAGTAAGAGTTTATTTAATGTTATATTTATGGAATCTTGTTTTTAAAGTCCTTTTATTCTTTGTTTCTTTGTTCCAAAGATTTCCTAAAAATATCCGTATTCTGTATTAAGGAATAATAAAAATATTAAAAAAATATAAATTTTTTTCAGGAGGTCGATTCTGAGATCTGAACTCAGAAGACTTGAAAATAATAGAGTGCAAAATTTAAGCAGTGTGAGATTTTCGCAATTCGAGTGATTAAAAGTCTATTTTTTTGTAATTAAGAAAGCTATATTGATGAAATTTGGCACAAACCATTTTCGTAACACTAAGCTAGTTTCGTGAAAAAATGGGCATGATCTACAAACAACTACCACTACTACTTTTTATATAATTTAATGAAATTTTGTTAAGAATGTGTATGTGTATGTATGTATGTATTTATTTCTAAATTCAAGAACAAAGAGCAATATGGTTTCTACACAAATTTTAATTAATAACAGAAATAAAACTGTTTTTTAACAGAAATAAAACTTCAGATGTTATTTTGACCTCTAAATTTTTGGTGGCTTTCGTATGCAGCGAATGTATTGGAGCCCTCTCCGGATGTTTTTCTTGTGAAATGTTCGCTAAAGTTTTTACAACCCTTATTTCTTGCTTCCTGGAGTTCTTCGGATAATTGGCCAATAGGTAGAATACATTTTTCCATAATAACTTTCAAGTGAAATAAAATTTGATGTACATCCGAGAGTTTCCAAAATAATGTGAAAATGTTTACCAGTTCTACTTCTAGGCCAATAATTTCTGCAGTCTTTCTCCATTGCAAAAAACATCTAGCAGTGTTACCATCATTATAATTTTCTGAATTATATATCCACTAGTAAGCCCGTTTCATTTCGAAACCTTTCTTAAATATACTTTTTTCGCTCCATCCTTTTTGCTTTGTTAGCCTCTCCTCTCACTTTTGATATCCAGTCTGTATGAAATATTCAACAGACACTCCATTAAACGAATCCATGCATTCGTCCTAAACGTAAGTTACTTTCGCCAACTGTTTTTTTCATAACTATGTTTACATCATTCATTGCAGTTGGAGTAGCGCCCCATGAATAATAAGCTTGAATAAGGCTCGAATAAACAAAAAGTTGTTTGTCTTTGATTGTTAAGGATATTGGCATAACATAATTTGATTTTTAATATATTTAACTTTATTTAAAATCAGATTTATGCTCTCTTTAGAAAATATAAATTTAATTGGACGACAGTACATTGTTGACGTGGGTGCTGAATTTTTCCAAATTATAATTTATTTGTTATTGTTCATATTTTTAATAGACATTTCAATCGAAAAATATCAATGGTCTCAATTGGAACCATTGATATAATAAACAAACTTTCATCACAAATATTGTCTTAAGAAAATTTTTATTTATAACAGTAATTAGCTGTTATCAATTATTAACCTATGCAAAGGTTTCATTTTATAATCATGATTGGTGTTCAAAGTTCAAAAACTTAGAAAATGGGCTAAAGGTTACTTAACTTTATCCCATTATTCTACACTTTTTGTTCGCTGGTTTACACTTTTTGATCTCATTGGATCTTAAATAAACTAATCGGGCTTTGTGGATAAATTCTACATCTTCTTTGTTGTTCTGCAGACTTTCAACAGTTACACACAGGATAGTCGAATTTTAAAGACAAAGTCTTTTAATTTTCTAAATATGTTAGTTTTTTGGGCGGAGTCTCTGCGCCCCTCAACGGAATATAAATTTTGTAATTGTTATTAATCGATAACTGCGTGAATTCATTTTTTTGTATTTTACACAATAAAATCGGAGGAGCATTAGAAATAAATTTTGTAAAAAATTGTATTGAAAATTACGGTAGTTTTTTGTTTCTGTTTTTTATTTTTGTATAGGAAATATACAATATATGTATATATATATACATCTATATATATATATATATATATATATATATATATATATATATTCGAATTATATATGAAGAAATAACTTAACTAAAATATAGGAAACCATTAAACATTGAAAATATCATAAATTTTATTTGAATAGTAGTTTTTACCAGAATTATATGTAAACTTCTAGACAATTTCTATATGTATTTCAGAAATTTCTTATTATATTTTAGAAACTTCTAATTATACTTAAGAAGTTTCTAATTATATCTCAGAAATTTCCATTTTTAGTTCAGAATTTTCTATTTGTAGTTCAGAAAATTATAATAGTAGTTAAGAATTTTTCACTTGTATTTCAGAATTTTTTAATTTTATTTCAGAATTAGAAACATAAATGTTAATTTTGTTTTGCTATATTTCGTAATGCATAATAGTTTTTAAAGTTTGTTTGTAAATGAATAAATAACAAATAAAAATAATAATAAAAATAATAAATAATAAAAAATTAAAGTAAAGAAAGTTAAATAAGCATTAAATTACAATTTCTTTCCAAAATTAAAGAAAATGGTATTTTACATAAAAGAGGTGAGTTTTCTTTAAATTAAAAAACTGTGCAGTGGCCTTAATACTTGCAATTAAAAATGTAATAAATTTCCCATTTACATGCTTTATATTCGCTTTAAGCTAAATAAGTCAAAAATAAAGTTTTAGTTATAAAGGTACATAAATGCATTTGTAATTTTTCAAGTGCATTTTTTATGGAATTTTGGAAAATATATTGTTTCAAATTTGATAATTTTGCATATTATTCATATATAGTTTTATTTGGATTCTCATTTTCTAAATTCTTTATAAATAAACGCAAAAAATATTGTTAAAGAAATTTTTATGTTTTTAATCCAAAACACAAAAATATGTATTTGAATAAATAAGTTTTTGTGCAGGAAAATTTGTCGGTGTTCAGAAAAAAAATATCAAAAATACTACAGCTTCTCATCACAAAAAAAAAAAAAAAAACTTAAATTTAATTGTTTAGTCAAGATATCAAGATTAAAGTTTATTTAAGAAATTAAAAAATCGAAAAAGGAAAATGTATCCAAAAATGCATCTGCATTAACAAGATTTCTTTTCAAAATAAATTATTTTTCTAATTGTGGAGTGAATTTAATCGCGTTTCTAATAACTTTTAAATCAATTAATCGCACTTTAACAACAAAAGATATGAATAATTGAAATGAATGAAATCATGAATTTTTTGAAATTTCAAAAATTTAAATCGATGTAGTTGTGGTTTTACAATGCATCGAATTCATGATATCGCTAGAGGGAAAGGAACTAACACAAAACATGGTACGGGACTGATTCCTAAGTACCGTGATATTCAAATTCTATTACTTTTTATTAGCTTGTCTTGTCACTTTAACATTGCGTTGGCCTAGGAGAGAGAAATTCACACTTTTTAATCACTTTGGCACAGGTCACAATTTATTTTATAATTTTTTCGTTAATGTCAATGGTGGTACACCAAATCGAACCCACGTTCTTCTTACTTATTTCATGTTTTATAGTCTTGCTAATTTCGCATTTATTGACTCTCAACTGATACTTGGTGAACGTAGTGTTGGCAACTGGTTCTCAACTGGAACTTTTGTGAGGGTTATTATATATTGGTACTCAACTTGAGCTTTGTAACTGAGAAGGGACCAGTCCTATTGCACCAATTGACACAAATTTCCCTCAGAGATATATATCACATTACTTCAAAATAATTTTTAATCTACCTACAACTTATATCCTGAAATAACAATGTGTATTTTCAAGAAAATATGAATAAAGTTATTGAGACCGTTACACTAATTGAAAAATTACGATTCAAAATCGACTTTGATTCAATCACATAATTGCAGTGTAAAGCTCATGCACATAATAAATATATAAACTAGTAAAAATTTTTTCAAATTTATTTACAAATTATAAATGTTTACGCATTTTCAATGTGTAAATTACTTCGTAAACATTTATTTTTGAATATTGAAATTTGAAAAAAAATAATAATAATATTATTATTTTTTTGGGGCCCACAGACGTTCAAATTTATCTGATTCTATGTTTGACGAATAAATATTTTGAGTGTATAATGTATTGAATACGACAGTCATATATGACTGCTTGAAGAAAATAAAAAATGTTTATTTTTAGTTTGGTATGACGACAAATCGTTCAGTCTAAGTACAAATAGTACGAAATAAAAATTAAAATATTGAATTTTGAGCATAATTTTTTCAATAAGAACAATTGTTTAGGTATTTACAAAAGTAATTTGAAAGGATTTATTAAATTATTTTTTCTTTGGTTTGACGACAAATCATATAGTCTAAGCACAATTCGTACGGTTTAAAAATAAAAATATTGAATTTTAAACGTAAGTAAGCGTTTAGGTATTTATATAAAGTAATTGGAAAGTATTTATTAAATTCTACAAGAAATTTTGCGAAATTTAAGAAAATAAATGTGGAAGGGACATAAAATCATTCAAAACAGGTCGTCAGTTATATCTGAACAACATTTAGACGTCAAACATGTCGTCAGATATATTTGAACGTTTAATGACTGGTTTTTATATTCAAATGGAGAAAAACAAAACACAAGAATAAGCAATTTGGAAACATTTTATTTGACAAATATCAGCAAGATAAATAAATCAATACACAACAGGGATGGGATGATACTGAAATCAAGTCAAAATGTAACTTTTTTATATTAAAAGTACCAAATTGACAGATTGATTTATTATTCATGAAAAATATGAAATAAAAGTTATTTGGGATTATAGCTAGATTTGTGTGATAATAACATGCAAGATTAAAGAGATTGAGAAATTTAAAACCCAACTAAAAATTTTTTTGATTAAAGAAATTTTTTAAGATTACCATAGCTTATCGTGAACTCCGAATTAAAACATGTTTTATACCAAATTTACACTTTTTTTCGAAATCTAGCTTGAATAAAATTTCGATTAAACAAAATCTACTCCGTTTACATTAACAATTTCAACAGATGTAGATTTTGTTTGGCGTCTAGAACATGTTTTGAACATATTATACATAATCACTATACTATAAAAAATGGGTCATTTTTTCACATAGTATTATTTGTTTTTTAGAAATTCATATAAATTTTCAATACAAATTGCATAAGTAGTTGTAGCTATAACTGCTTAAAAATTAAGTAGGAATAAAAATTTTACCAACTCTAAGAAATGTATGGTTTATGAATTTGGTAACTAATATACAACTCTAGATTTTCAATTTTAAAATTTTATGAATTAAAAAACGAAAAATTGTTCCAAATTGAAAAATAAAAAAATAAATAAATAAATAAAAATCTGAATGCATCATAATTTCGATTTAATTTTTAGTAGTAACAAAAGTTATGTGTCTAAGCTAATATTTGTGAGTGGTACGTTTTATTCGAAGTATTGATAGACATAGATATAAAATTGAAATAGAAATAATTACGCAGTTTCGTAATGGCTAGTCCGATTTCAATGCTATTTGTTGTTAAAAAATCGGGTGAGATTTGGACTCGCTATAGTGAAAAAACTTCGCCAAGGTAAACGTACCGTAAAAATTTTAATCTTTGAAGCCCAATACCTCGCAAACTAAAAAAGATCTCGACCAGCAAAATCCTCTCATATAAAAATATTTCAAATAGGTTCAGATATAACGAATCAGAATCATTTTCATACCCGAAGTGTTCCACTTTGGACTCTGCGGAAATCGGACTAGCCGTTCCGAAACAACATAATTATTTCCATTTCATTTTTTGTATTGCATACTGTAATGCAGGTCTTTCAATATATTATAATCAAACCAACAATTTTTCACTTAAAATAAATTAATCTTTGCTATTTATTATTTTTAGATTACAGAATCCAAAACTACTGTTGCAAGTGGTATAATTCGTAAAATGTCGGAAAAATCCCAACCCCCTACAATACTTCCAAAATCATCTAAGGAAAAGGTTCATTTAATGAAAAAAGATTTCTACAAAGAACTTAAATTACGTGGCTACCATTATAAAGATGATTTCCAATCTATTGAATTGGCTTGTGGCGATGGATCGTATGGTAAAATAAAATGGATAAATAATTGGGTCACTTTTATGGACTGTATGCTCCAATTGAGTATTGTAAGTAAAGATTCACGCAATTTAGCATTACCAGTCAAGTTACGGTCAATGCGCATCTACGCCAATTATCATAAAAATCTTTGCGTTAACAATTGTGAAATTGAGTCTCACATTAATAATGATCGTGTTGTTGCCGGAGGAATTGAAATCACCGATCTAAAAGCGAGCCATATTCAAAGACGTAAGCCTCCGGGTGAACCTGTTTTGGAAAAATATCTGTTCGTGCCAAATTTACAGGCACCCGGACTTTCTACCAATGACGTATCCAGATGTTGTATACAACTATATTTGGAAAATTTTAACAGTCAGAAATGTTCAATAGTACAGGCAGTTAAATCGGCTGAAAAGGATATTGTATTTCTTAAAGGATTAATGCAAGCTGTTAACGATTTACCAACCACACAGGGTAGCTATGTGATTCTAAATATGAGCACAAATGACAACATCCAAGATTCTCCAGATGATACAAATATAAAATATATTAATTCTGTCGATGAACTAGAAGGCAGTGCCGATATTCTGTTAATGGATGAAACTAATATATCATCGGATTTGTTAACGTTAGACAAAAAGGTTTCGCCAAATGCCATGGTTTTGATTAAAACAACAAGTCAACGTACAGTTGAAAATACGAGTTTGCAAAAGGATTATAACTTTATTGCCCTTTTCCCCTGCTCAAATAGCTCATTCTCAATATTGGTTCTTATAAGAAAACCACCTGTAGAACAATCGGCTAATAAGGAGAATGAAATTTTTATCAAAATTTCCCAGTATGACAATAAGTTTCAATGGATAGATGAGCTTAAAGGTGTAATCGGAAAAAGTGTTGTCTTGGTAGCGGAAAACGAACCACTTAATGGCCTTATCGGTTTAGTTAACTGTCTGCGAAGAGAGCCTGAAAGCCCAAATGTGAGATGTGTTTTCATAGATGATATGCGTGCCCCTGATTTTGATCCGACCTTGCCATTTTATAGCAACCAATTAAGACTTGGAATCGCAATCAATATTTATCGTCAGGTATTATTTTGTAAATATATATTTTGTGAATATATTATATTATATATATTTTTCTCTCCTATAATTTCCTCTCCTTTAATAACAGGGTAAATGGGGCACCTATCGTCATTTGGAATTGAAACCAACATATCCAGTAATTGAACATAGAGATCATATTTGTGGAGCTATTGGAAATATTGGAGACTTTTCCACTCTGCACTGGCAAGAAGGACCATTCGATAAGGATGATGCCAAAATACGCATTGCCTATTCAGCGTTAAATTTCCGAGATGTTATGCATGCTTCGGGACGTCTCTCTGCAGAGGATATTGGTCTTACACGGCTTGAGCAATCTCACATTTTCGGCCTTGAGTATAGTGGTATTGACGAGAAATCAGGAAAGCCTGTCATGGGCATGGCTGCGCACTCGGCGGTAGCCTCTCATATGGAACCTAATTCAATAATTTCATGGGATGTGCCAAGCCAATGGACACTACGAGAAGCAGCCACAGTTCCAGTAGTATATACAACAGTATATTATGCATTTTTTTATACAGTTGACATACGAACCGGAAAAGATATTTTAATACACTCTGGTAGCGGCGGAGTAGGCATTGCAGCTATTAGAACTGCTATTGCTTACGGGTTAGAGGTATATACAACTGTTAGTACATTAGAAAAGAAACAATTTTTGCTGCAGACTTTCCCCGAACTAAAAGGTTTGTACACATCCAGAATAGATTTGTTGGTACAAATCGTAACAAGTACATATGTACACATGAAACGACTTGTCCCATAGAATACAACTAGAAGTTTATGTGAGAGGCACTTCGAACTAAATTTTCAAAAAAAAAAAAAAAAATAATTTTTTTCAAAACACAAAAACAAAATATATGTGACTACATGTGTTTTGTTGTTGCATGAATTAGATTTTTGACAATTGAATCAGGTTTTTTGCTCTCACATAAATATCTACTTATTAATCTATGACTTGTCCGATTAAAAAATAAGAAAATTATGTAAACAATTTAACGTTTGCCTTAAATACGGGTGGGCAACATACACTTTATATTTGCGCTTTTGAGTGAAACAGCAAAAACCGAAATTGAATGAACGCTGCTCAGTTTTACACAGGAAAACTTTTCAATTTTCGAAAGTAAAACTACTAAACATATACATATACATATACATATATTGACGGCTTTATTTTAAAGTAGAACTTATTTCATTCGGAAATAGAAAAATAGAGAGCTAATCAATTGAAATTTAAAAATAAAATTAAAAAAAATGAAACATAAGATAACAGAGAAAATACTTTGTATAATAGACAAATATTTGTGACTCATAATGCGATAACATATAAGACTTTATGCTTAACCAGGCACATTCTCTAAAAAAAGAAATCAGTTTCTCATTTCTAATTAGTGTATTTTTTTAAGTTGCGGAGCGTGCACTTCAGCAAGTGCTAAATCGCTTGACGATAAACTTCGATAGTGATATCGTCTTGGAATAATTCGCAAACATTTCTCTAACAAAACCTGCGAGATCGACTAGAAAAGGCGTTTCGAGAATGAACTCCTAGATCTCATCTATCGTTCTATTTGTAGCAGAAAATCATTTGACATCGAAGGTTCGTTTATGATATCTATATCGAATCTTTAGCGACATCGATAGCGAAACGAGAAAATTTTCGTTAGAAATTCGTTTTCGATATCGAGATAGATCGGTAATTATTCGATATTAAAATTTCCTACAAATAGTTCGAAAGCGATAGTTTTCTATCTAGTTTTATTTTTATTTTGTTCCCAATTTTAAATTAAATTTTTAAAGTTTGTGTAGAAACAAAACCAAAGACAGCAAGGGCAGTTCCAAAGCGAATTCAAACAGGTGACGTCAGTTAATCAGCTGATTTTTTCTGTTTAAAATTGTCAAACTCCATATAGACGCAATTTTTGCTTACCCTCTGAAGTGTCAAATTATAGGAAAAAAATAATAATGAAATGCCGTATTGTTTTTTTTTTTCTTGTTTAACTGCTGCCTCATTTCGCCATGGGCAGTTTCATACAAATTTGACTTTACATTACCGTTGAACAGCAAGCCGTTTCAATAAAATTTATTTTCTTGACGATATTTTAAGTTTTTTTCGAACAAGATTGCCACATCATTTATGAAAAAAAAAAAAAATTATTATAAAAAGAAAATAAAACTAAGCAAAGAGAGAAAATTTATATTCTTCAGTGAAATTAAACAAATGAAATATAAAAATATTTATGTATTAAAAATGATAATTATATTTTACACAAAACTTTGGCATTCATTTTGCCGTCCCGCTGCTGTTGTTATGTTTATTTTCCCCAATTGGCGTTGTTGTGCTCCTACACTTACGCTTCATTTTAAACTTAACTATATACCAAATATTAAAAAAATAAAATAAACTTAAATTAAAATAAAACTAACAGCTAGAGTATCCAAAACCGAAAACCGGTTTCTGGATTTTGATAAACCTGTCGGTTTCGGTTTTTTTCAAAATCGGTGTTTTAAAGAGGGTTAACCGGTTCTTTAAATAGAATTTTATGTAACTTTTTATGTCATTTTACTCAGAAAAGGAGTTAAACAAAGAAAAATTACATAACTTAAGATAAGAAGTTTCATATAACTTGCTAAATGCAATAAAAATGACAAATAGCTTATTTAACTTTGACAAATCTCTTTAAATAGTTAAAATAAATCGAACGCAATTTAGCGCGCACAAAAATATTTAAACGTTTAAGTTTTTGCTTTATACCGTTTGTTGTATGTATAGAGTTAAACGTGTGCCAATAAGCGGCTACAAAATCAAATACTCCATTTGAACTTAAAAGTTCAAATGCTAAAAACTTTACTTATCAATCTTTTCTTATATTCAAAATTAGGAACAAAACTTATTAATAAGCAATCAATCTTGGGAACATTCTAAAGTAAACTTTCCCATAGTTTGCATGAACAACCATCATTAGACGCGATTATGAAGCAGTAGTTCCTACTTATAAATAAACAAATAATTATTGAAGAATGGATAACAAAATTTTATATCTACATTAAAAATGAAATATATTTATCATTATTAATCATAATGTTGTATATGTACCAAATGAGTCCCATCAACTAAATTGCCTCAAACTCCGATCATTTAAAATGTATTCGCCCTTATTCAGCAAATATTTAAAGAATACTAAAGCTTAGAAGTACACACATTACAGCAAAAAAGTTTTCGAATACACAGTAAAAGTTTTGCAGAAAAGCTTACAAGTTTTATTAAAACCAAAATTTTAAATAATAAAATTTAAAACTTTATTTCATAAAAAGCATACCAATGGATAGTTCTATGGTATAATTTTTATAAACAGAATTTTATGCACTAGTTTTTTCGTGCTCACTGATAAGTATAAAAAATATAAAAATATATTTTATTTTAGAAAGACATACGTATGTTCAAATACCAGGATTAGAAATAAAATATTAAAAAAAGTTTATTAAATAAGGTAAATCGAATAAATAAGAACAATTTAAAATTAAAAAATATAATTTCTCCAAAGTTATAACGTGAAAAAAAGAACTTAATTTTGAATTTATTATGAATTTATAAATTTATTATTTTTGCAGAGTAAATCTTGCATGCGCGTATAAATTTTAGATTTTGTTCAAAGAATTATAAAAAAAAAAAAAATATTTTCTTGTTAATAAATTTAAATGACTAAAAACCGGATAAGCGGCTTTTATCAAGAGTCCAAAATCAGGCAATCGGTTTTTTCTAAAATGAGATTTTTCTGTTGAACCGAAAACCGTTTTCTAAAAAGTCGTTTTTTTGGATACTCTACTAACAGCATAAATTTATAGAGCAATATTTTACAACTGATCGATATAAACTATGACTCAAGAATGACATGCATAAATAAGAAATAAGAGAATTTGTTGCTTTTTGATTAAAGTAACAAAATATCGAGAAATTAAAAAGAATAGATAATTTCTAATTTCAACTGCAATGATTTTCTTTGACGAAATTGAAAGAGAGCAACAGTTTTAGTAGCATTTTTTAGTCGTAACATTCTGTTATAGGAAATTTGCAAATCGCCCCATACTGCTTTAAATTGATGATACTGCATCGAAAAAAATTGTTTTAAATTTTAATTTAACCTTAAATTTATTTGCAGAAGAAAATATTGGAAATTCCCGTGATTGTTCATTTGAGGAAATGATTAGGATTCGAACAAACGGAAGGGGTGTAGACTTTATCTTGAATTCATTGTCTGAAGATAAACTGAAGGCATCACTACGTTGTTTAGCACCAAATGGACATTTCCTCGAAATTGGTAAATTTGATATGGCTAACGATAGTTCTATTGGATTGGGGGTCTTTTTCCAGGGGCAAAGTTTTCATGCTATATTAGCTGATAAACTTGAGCAATACGCACCGCATTTACTCGCTGTAAGAAATGCAGACACCATATAAAAAGCTGATTGTCAAATATTTAAGATTTTTATTCTCATTTAGAAAATTAAACGACACATAACAGAGGACATAGATAATGGTATAATTCAACCTTTACCATCCTCAATATTTAAACCATCCGAATTGGAGCACGCATTCCGTTTTCTCATGACCGCTAAGCATATTGGCAAAGTTCTAATAGAAATTCGACCAGATGTTAACTCACTAGCTACATATCCTATATCTGCCACTCCAAAAGCATACTTTTATAAGGAACTCGTCTATGTTGTGCCTGGAGGCTTAGGCGGTTTTGGTTTGGAACTTGTTGATTGGATGATATTGCGAGGAGCACGGAAGATTGTATTGAATTCTAGACGTGGATTATCAGACGATTATCAAAAGCATAGAATTTCGTACGTATAAGTCACAGTTATAATAATATTTATAATTTATTATGAACTTTTTTAATATGATTCATTTGCTTGTAGAATATGGAACAGTTACAACTGCCAAATAGGCGTTAACACGTCTGATATCACGACAGAGAAGGGCTGCTTAGAACTTTTAACAGAATCTATGAAACTCGGAGGCATTGGCGGTATTTTTAATTTAGCAGTTATACTTAAGGATAGTATTTTTTCCAATCAAAATATTGAAAATTTCCAACAGTCTCTTGCCCCGAAAGCATTTGCTACCTCGTATTTGGATAAGTTGTCTCGAAAGTTATGTCCAAAATTGCATTGCTTTATTGTATTCTCGAGTGTATCTTGTGGTCGAGGTAATGCTGGTCAAACTAATTATGGAATGGCCAATTCAGTCATGGAGCGCATTATTGAGGAACGTGTATCGCACGGATATCCTGGTAAAGCTATTCAATGGGGTGCAGTCGGAGAAGTAGGTCTGGTAGCTATTATGGCAGAGGGCAAAATTGATCTAAACATTGGTGGCACTCTTCAACAACGCATTAGTTCATGTCTTGAAGTACTGGATATCCTTATAACAACTCCAGATCCAATTGTCTCTAGTATGGTTGTGGCCGAAAAGAAAATTGTAGCCGATAGTCAAACAGCACTTCAATACGTTATGAACACTTTATCGCTGACGCAACTAAAATCTATATCTGTAAATTCTTCGTTAGCTGAACTCGGTATGGATTCTCTTATGGGCGTGGAGATCAAACAAACACTTGAAAGAAATTTCGACATTACATTATCACCAGCCGAATTACGTGCCTTAACCATAGATCGCTTAAAAGAACTTTCAGAGTTACACAAAAAAAAGAACGTCGAAATTAAAAGTGAAGCTAAGAATGAGAACTTCCTTAAGATTATGGAAAGTTTATATTTCAACGTGACAATTGACGCTATCGACACCGAATACTTACATCCTATTAATAATATCAACTCTAAAGAAGTTCCCATAATAATATTTCCCGGAATCGAAGGTATTTGCACAAACGTTTGGAAACAAATTGGACCCAATTTAAAGGCGCCAGCTTATGTTGTGCAATTTTTAACAACATTTGAATCGGCTAATTTTAGCAGCGTTATCGAAATTGCTGTCAAAGTAAGTACATACATTAGGGTGTTTTGTACACAAGCTGGCAGATAATTTTTTATATGACGATTTGACCACTAAAGCAGAACAGCGAATCGTTCAAAATTAAAATTTATTTAATTATCACAACAGTTTCCTAAAAAGCTTTCATTTTTTACTCTCCCTCTCTGTTGGTGTTGTCTTTGTTGCAAAATAAATCATATATGTTTACATTAAATTTAAATAAGATGGAAGGAAAAATCTTTGCTTTATATTTTTTATGTGAGGAGTTTAAGAGAGGGAGAAAATAATTTTGTTTTTACATGTAGTTTTGTTGTTGTCATAAGTAGTATTGTTGAATAAGCGAAAACAAAATGTATGTAAAAATCCGTCATCATTTAATTTTGACTTCTCTCTGAGGACTAGAAACAGCAACCGCCGCCGCTTGCTAATGTTTGGCTCAAAGGCGTGCAAGTGTAGAACTGAAAGCAGCTTTGCCACATAATATTTTTCCCACCAAAATTTTCTCTAAAAGCTATCCAAATGTACCATATTTAAAACCTTTATTTATTTATTATTATTTTTTTTTTTTTTTTGTGAAATATTATATTTGAAAATTAGTGCAAGCAAGATGTTCAATAAAAAAAATTAAAGATTGTGGTCAAAAAACTCCCTGCAAAATATGAATATGTATATACTTTTCATAAATTCTTCACCACTTCGAAAATACCTTTTTGAAAAGTGAAAATAGATAATTTCAGTTTTTAACATTTTCGGGAAGCTTTTTTTACTTTTCTTTAAATATTTATGCTCATAAAAAGGGATGAAGTACCAAAAGTTTAAAAAATATTTTTTAAAAGGTTCAGGAACTTTTTCAGGAATTCCTAATAGTAATTTTTTCTATTTTGAATAATAATGATTAATAAGGTCTCAGCAAAAAAAAAATAACTTAAAAAAGTTGGAAAATGATTGATTTAAACATTGTGTTATTATTGCTGCTGCAGAATTTGTGGTTTTAACACAGAGTTGACATTAGTACGATGTTCCTTTTTATAATTCTTATTCAATGCTTTAATGCTCTTCAATGCTCTTTAAAATATTTCTTTCAAATTGGTAAAGTTGCAATTTTCTTAGATATTATTAACCTTGTTTCCTGCTAAAAAATAAAAAAAAAATAATTATCTTCACTTTTTTGGAAGTAGTTGTTAATAACTTGCACAAAGTCATTATTATTCCTATTTTCTTTGGACATTTTTATTTATTTTTTCTGGCAAAAGAATTTCTAATATTTTTTCAAAGTTATAATGTATTCTACCAATATATTTGGAACAAACTAACCAAACTATGAAACCTCCGAAGATTAAAATAAATCTACCAATTTTGGTCCAATCAGACCAAAACGGCAACGCTGCTTATAAGTATTATATAAATGAGAGTATGAGTGTAACTAAGTGTAAAGTTATTTGTTTGGCATTGAGTGAGAAATTTATTTGTTTGTTGTTTTTGTTTTCAGTTCTCAGAAAAAAGTCCAAATTAAGTGAAGGCGGATACGAAGACAGAATTTTACATACATTTTGTTTTTGTTTATTCAACAAAACTCATGACCAGCGTTACCGTTAAGAATTTTTAAAAAAGTATCCAAAAAAGAGGATTTCAAAAAATAAAGTAGCCAAAAAAGGGCCAACTGCTTCAATACCTAAAACCTTAAAATTTTTTTATTTGATAAAATTTGATAAAAAAAAACTTAAAATTTTTTTATTTGATAAAAACAAAAAATATGTTTTTTAAGAAAAACTGCTAAACTAAATTTTGTTAATAAAAAAATAATGTATTTATAATAATTTTATTATTGCAAAAAAAAAAAAAAAAAGATTTATTCATAAAAATAGTTGACATAAAATTCTCGCTTTATTAATTAAACTTCTGTACTTTTTTACGAGACCTTCACTCGGACTCCAGTTTTACAAAACTCCGTCTAACAAATTTAGTACTAAACGCATGGATTCACAAGTGTTGACCTTAAGTTTGTTGGACAATTTAATTTTCATTAGTGATAATGAGCAGTGTCATTGAACCAAAATAAGATTATAAATTAGGATATAAGTTTTCATCAAATTTATTTTTTAATTTTCATAGTCCGGTCCAAATAGCCTCGATATTTCATGTTTTAAAAAATTAATTTTAATTTTGAGTGGAATCGCTGTTTTAGTTGTCAAATCTTTATATAAAATTGGCGCGTTTTAATTTAGTGATATGTTAATTAGATACATGTTTTTACGTCCCTATTAACTAATAAAAAATAGTGAAACGTTATTATTTTTGGTAAATTATGGACAACTATGATTTGAAAAAAATTTTTGACAAAAGTATATAAATTTTCGACTTTTTAAAATTGATAAAAAAATCAGTGTTGTAAAATATTTATGTACATAGAATATTAACATCAAATTTTATATGTATTATGATTTCATCACATTACATCTTGAAAATACTTCGTATTCATTATTCGTAAAATTAATCAAAACATTTAAAATTTTTTCAATCATATATCTAGTTTTTGTGTTTTTTTTTTTTTTTTGTTTTACACATTTTTAATTTTTTAATGATAAAATTTTAATTTGTCAATATTTTATAAAGTTTTCATTTCACACAGCAGAAATAATTTTTTTTTTTTTTTTTGAATTTTCGAGTTCACCAAAAACTAAAATGATTTTTTCATTTCACTTCGAAATGCCAAAATATACTTTCAGAATTATTTTGTTTAAAGTGGTCATTTGAGGTATAAATCCGTTTTCCCACTGAATCCCATCGAATAAAGGATTTATTAGCAGTTTTTCGGATTCTTCCAAACACGTTTCTATTTATTTTATTAATTGCCTTTTTTGGAAAAAAAAATGGACGAAGCGATTATACCTTTTTAACGACATGTTAACTTTTGTGCAGTTACAAAGTAATAAAATGATTTCTTAAAAATTTAATTTAAACGCTTTCTATATAAACTAATACATAAATAAATAAACAACATACAAATACTTTTATTACTCTAAACTTTTTCAGTACAATTTTAATAAATCATACATTTTTTGGTTTATTTGATGGCGGTATTTTAACATATACTTTTTCTCAGCATCTGTGTTGCCGCGCCAAAAAAATTTTTCTAACCAAAATTTTGGAAAAAATAACCAAACTTAGAAAAAAAAAACCAAATTTGAAAAACTCAAAGTTATTATATAAAAATGAATATAATATTAATATATGTATTCAGGTTTTAAATATTCTGCATATTAATCATAAATTTCAGTTAGTCTTTAGAAGAAAAAAGTATATAAAATGTTTGTCAAAATGTGGTCCTTGATTCACTTTTATAAATTAAATAAATTTAGAATTGCAAAACAACTGGGTCGAGCAGTAATAGCAAATAGGGTTAAGTTTTAAAATTATATGTTTACAGAAAAAGAATGCAAATAAGATTTTTTAATAGGGAATTAGCAAATGAGTTCAATTTTTTATAAGCGTTAAAATCTAAAGATTTAAAATAAAAGATATTTAATTGGGAGTTTTGACGAAAAGATCAATTGGTCACGTACCAAAGCACTACACATATATTAAATTTTATTTAAAAATTTTATACAAAATTGAGATCCAATTGAAAATACATAGAACGCTTTTATTGCAGTTATTTTTAAAATAATGTGGTGCTTTTTTAAATTTGTATTATTATTTATTTATGTTACCACGCACAGTTTTAATAACTAAACAAGGTACATTTTTTTATTTCCTACAGCACCATATTTGGGAACCCCCTAGAGTATACCAATCGACTCAGAATTTCCGTAAATGGACGAAATTGGTTCACTATTTTCCCTATAAGCGTATTCCTACAGGATTCTGCACAAATAAAACATTTTTAATCCTAAAAAAATTAATTCTTTAAAAAATTTTGTATGTGCCTACATAAAATATGGTATGGAGTTTCAAAAGGATCGCTTTAAAATTAATTGTAGCTTCTCCCGAAAATCAGTTACAAGTACTTAAATCCTACATAATTGTTAGTATGTTAATAAAATTTGGTTCAAACAAGATTAACCATAGCACCCATATAATGCTCTATCTCAAGTTTATATTATTTTAAGACATATACACAATAGTGCAGAATATCACATAGTAGGTCTTCACCGAATATACATTTCTTTTTTAATAGTAATTTATTTTGTAATTACTATCTCACAAAAATCTCACAATCCATTTCACTTTTTAAATATTAGAAAATCTTTTTATATTGATTTAAATTGTTTTCTTCATTGTCAGTTAAAATTGAAATGAGAAGTTATAGGAACCTTTAGTTTTTAAATGTATGATGAATTTTGATTTAACAAAATATAACCAAAAATTAAAAAAGGCATCATCCCCAAATTAGAAGATAAAATAATCAATTTTGGTTAAAAATAACCAAAATGGCAACACTACACAGCATACCATAAGCACTTATTGTATACGCTTCATTATCTTCTTTATTTCTTTGTGCAAACCATAGGAAAGCAGATATGCTTCTCATTCACACTTTATTCATTCCCACCCAATCTATTTAAGAGAACAAAAATATCAAGTTATAACAAAAACATTTAAAACAAAATTTCAAAATTTGTTTTTGTTTTAAATGTAAGTTACACGAGTCACTATTGGGCACGTGTTCTAAAAGCAGGCAGTAAAATACTCACCAAAATGTTTTGAGTGCAACTGTGCAAGCCTTTATTACATACCATAGTGTAATAAGAAAGTGACCTCGTAAGCTCAGCTGATTTACAATTTGTTCATGTATGTAGCGCGCGAAACTGTCAAATTGTTTTTGTATTCGTATGTAATATTTTTTGCCGTGTTTATTTATTCTTCTTCTTCATTTTCTCATTTTTTGTTCATAGCATTTTTTTTTTGTGGTTTTACACTAACAAAATACATATAATTGATGTTTTTATAGATGTGCGGTAACTTTATAATTATATTATGGTAGATAAAATGATACAAAGAAATAGAGGTAAGGCCGTTCTCTTTTCTTTTCCACGCCATGCTTCTGACGTTTGAATGATTTATTATTTTATTGTGCTACCATATCTTCTTCAAAAAATCCGTGTTTTTTTTTAGCGCGTATGTTCATAATATAAATTATTTACATTATAATCTATTACTTTATATTCCATTATACGATGTTTAAGTAACGTATTCATTATGTTAGTGATACGTTCGTCGTTCTATATTCCCAAATTTAAATAATAAAATCTAATCTAAAATCAAAATTATGAATTGTTTTGTAAGAAGAAATTTGTTAACAATATAATTTATTTTATTTATTTATAAATAAAATTACACAGGTCTACAATGTTTATTATCTGTTAAGCCTTTAATATAATTTCCAGTTTGGCGAACCTCTCTACTTGAAGAGTTTTTTTTAGTTTCTTACTTGCCATGGACAGTCTCAGCTTTGCAGCAGGTGATTTGATTTGTTGCCATTGTCTACGATGTTTTTTTTTTTTCAAGAGTTTTTTCAATATTAGAATTTGATATATATGAATAACATTTCTTAGAAATTTGACTCTTAGAATGTTCCAGAGCTAAAACAATTAATGACGTAAAGTCATGGACGTAGTTGTTTTTATCTTCCTCACACTGAAAATATGGATCTGTGTGGATATGACTATTGATACATTTTTTATATTTCAACTAATTTGTTGTATAGTAAGTGTTATTAGGAAATTTTGGTATATTAGTTCTTCCATAATAAGTTAATATTATTGGAGAATGATCACAAGATAAATTATATGAAATTACTGTAGTTATCGAATTTCGATTAATATTTTTAGATACGGCAAAGTCAATGAAATCAGGAATTTTTGTAGGATCAGCCGGCCAGTATGTTGCCTGTCCAGGGAACACAATATCCAAGCCATTTTTGCGATCAATTAGAACCTTATATAGCTATCTACCTCAGGGATTCATCAATCTAGAACCCCAGTAAGTATGTTTGGCATTATAGTCGCTACATGCCAGGAAACGATCTCTTAGTGTATTAAAGAAATCCTCAAAGTTTTCTTTGGTCATTGCAAAACATAGTGGGCAATAAATTCAGCTCAGGGTTAAATTCCCAGAAAAACATTTAAGATGAATGGATGTTGCCTGCATATAGTATTTTGACAATTTGTCTAGGGCGTAGTGCCGTAATCGGCCTTACCTTCTGGATGGTTTGTACAATGGAATGATAACCTGGAATATAAAAATTATATTTATTGGTGAGATGAGTCTCTGAGACTAACATCACATCGATGTTTTTTTTTTTCATGAAGTATTATACCTCAAATTTGTGTTTGTTTAAACCATTTGCATTCTAGAAACATTCTCTCAAATAACAAATTTTCTTGTTAGGAGGATTAGTATTTTTTATTTCTGCGCACTTAAAAGCTCTTGTATTGTGTTTTGCTTGGACGACGTAAATTTTGTCATATTTTGATTAGAGGTAATATTATGCGTAAGTGTTTGCATAAATGTTTCTAACCTTCCCATATTTTGGGGAACATAAGGCTGTTGGAAACCTGTTATTAAAACACTAGCATATGATATATTTTCATTTTTGTCTACATTCACTTTCTTCATCTGCATATTTGAAGTTACTCGTTCGTTTATATATAACTCCGGAATTAACTTGTTTAGAATTAACTTATTTAGAAGCAGTTTCATATGTTAATTCAACAATACCCCTTCTCACTTGATTTGCCTTTCTCTTAATTTATTTAGTAATTCTTTGAAAACTGGGTAACCGCGGTAATTAGCTGAATGATCGCCACCGCAGTTACCACATTTTCTCTTGAGACCTTTCTTTAAAATATCACATTGTGAAGAAGCATGAAGGTTTTCGCATGCAACATATATTGTACGCAAAGTACAATAATTTTAATATGTCCAAACTCTTGGCAATTACCACATTGGACAAGGCGATTTCTTTTCAGAGGTTCCTCTATTATGATTCTACGATTCAACAAATATCGCAAAGAGTCCTATTGACCTTTGTTATTAATAATAAATATTATTAAAATAAAAAAGTTTTCAATTCGCATCATTTAAGAAATAATTTTAAAAATACTTTCTAATAATGCCTCTATTTTCATAGTTTCTTTATACTCCCCGGTTGCTGCTACAGACTTTTCAAATAATTTTTAATGCGAACCTTAAATGGGTTTAAGTTTGGGCTTGTGAAATTTTAGTAATTGGTAGTAGTTATTTCATACGTTGCAAAGTAATGAATGGTAATTATTTTTCCCTAATAATGACATGCTGAGTCTAATTTGAACTTATAGTTCAACTGTTAGTATGTAGATTCGTAACTAGTTATTTGTTTGGTACTTGTAATCATTCGAATAACTAGATATTTGACTACTTTTTACAAGATACCCATGAATTCGTGGATATTACTATTCTGTGTTGACAGTAGGTGAGAAAAAAAGAGACTAAATTGTACTTTAAAGAAGGTCAGAAAAGGCTAACTGCTCCAAAATAATATTTTATTATTATTATTATTATTATTATTATTACTACTACTACTATTATTTTTTTTTCTTTTGTTTTCACAAAATTTTCATATAACTTTGGATTATATTTCATATGAAAAATGTCCAAATTTTTAAAAGGGATTCGTAATTTTTGAATTATAATTCCTTTTTGATTAATCATTTTAAAATTTGATTTTGCACTTTTATAAGATTTTTTTGTTAATTATATTTATTTTTATATTATTTTAGTTTCTATGGTAAGTAGCGAATTAAGAAATAATTATAATAAATAATTAATTGTTATAATTAATTTGGAGGATTAAGCCCAGAAGCCTAAAATTTTTGTCAGCAATCTTCAATTTTGTTTGACATATCTGTTTATAAATTTTGCATTCCTGGATACACATTTTTTAAACATTCTTGGATCTTTTCACACTTTTTATTTTTGTTTTCAAGAATTGAAATTTTAATTCTTTGTAAATTTTTCCTTTATAAATTTAAATAACAGGTAAACGAATATAAAGTCTATAAAATAAGTAGTCACATAAAAGTGTTCACATTTGCTTTATTATGGGTATGTTCTATGTTAAAAGAAGCTTCCATTAAACTCTCACAAGATCTTGCTTCGTGACCCTCTTTTGATATTGCAATAGAAGCGAGACCCACTACAACTTTGACTGGTTAAAAATCTGATAAAATGTTATGTACAGGAAAAATAATTTAAAAGTAATATTAATGATTCTTTTTCCTTCATGAGATCTTTTATATTAAGGGCCAACGCAGTTATCAAACGAGTTAAGTGGATTGGAAAAATTTAAAATAAACTATAAGAGCAATACTACAGATGTCAAATGCATACCAGCCGGAATAGGTAAAACTTGTGAACAAAATATTTTAAATCTCAGATTATCAAAAAATAGCGGCAGTGACAAAACAATGTACTCATGAAGACGAAACTATTCTTCCTACACAACTCATCGAACAACAATTAAATCAATTCGTAAGTATGGGCGGAAGGCAATGTCGCAGAAGAAGCAAGAGTACAGGACGAAGATTTACAACACCAACAACTACTCCAATAGGTCAGTGTTAGTATCACGATGTAGACCTACATGTTACTATTCAACAAACTAAGTATATCGTCAGACTACGCGGGTGACTATCAATTTTTGCAAATTGCTCGCCTTATTATTTCTGACCAGAACACAAGTATTAAGTTTTTAGTTGACAAAGGCCGGATGTGTCTGTTATTCCGCCCAATTCAGCTGATAAGCAAAAATTTAAATTAGTCATTTGATTTACGTCGAAATTTAGTGTGGATTATTGTTTTCATCTCTGATTTTTTAAAAACATATGATTTACTTGTTGACATGCAAAGGGGCAAGACAAGGCGAACTCAAACATGTGAACTCACTTAATCAGCTGATTTTTTTGTATTTAGAACTGTCAAAATCCATATAAGCACAATTTTTGCTTACCCACTGAAGTGCTAAAAATCCATGTATAAAAAAATTATGATTTCGCCGTATTGTGGTTTTTGCAGAACTGCTGGCAAACTCGTAGACAGCAGTAGACTTGTTAGAAACAAGGGGACATTTTTTTAAAAGTTTACAAAAGGGATTGTAAATTTTCCTATATTTTAAGTGAGTACAGAGATTTAAACATTCTCAATTCCAACAAAACGCCTATTACAACAAATACTACAATACAGTGACAACAGATCCACTGGTATTTGCCCGGACAAGGCGACTTGCAGATAAAAGACTCGATGCAGCAAAGAAGGAATTTAAACTTTTGATGAAGAAGGGAATTTACCGTAAAGTCAGTGGGCCAGCCCACTTCATTTGGTTAGAAAACCTAATAACGAGTGGAGACCCTATGGCGGCTATCGAGGTCTCTACGCAATCATGCTCCGCGACATCCAATTCCATACCTTCACGACATGGCAAACATTTTGCTCGATATACCCAACACAGCCTTTTCAATGCTATTTGGCTTATTTTAGTTTCTGTATGTCATTCAGGTTGAGAAACGCAGCTCGAACGTTGCCTAGAAGGGTGTACGTTTACGATTTTTACGTATCATAAAACAATCATCTACACATTTCAACAAAAAAATTAAAAAGTTCCACCAATGAGGGTCCGTCAATTGGACTTTATAAGCCAGTTTTCCATCATATTAAAGGTAGTAACAACAACACAGCAAGCAGTTATTGTCTTACGTGCGCAGACCGTTTTTCGAGATGGCCTACAGCAATTCTCATTCCAGATATTTTGTCTCATATCGTAGCATCAGCCTTCATGACAGGATGGATAGCGTTGTATAGAGTACCATAAAAAATAACAGCAGACTTGGAAGTACAATTTGAATTAAAGTTCTTTCTAGAGCTTACAAATACACTTGGTATACACCACCTACGAACCATAGCATACTACCCGCAATCGAATGGTATGATTGAACGGTAGCATCTTACCCTCAAAAACGCCATAATGTATTACGCTACAACGGATTGGTCTTTCATCCTTCCATTAGTACTACTTGCACTTCGAACCACAGTTAAACTCGACATCAACGCAAGCCCATCCGAATTGCTGTATGGGACTCAATTGCGTTTGCCAGGAAAATTCTGTATACAAAGTAAGTCTAAAGACATTCAAACAGAATTTATTCAAAAATTACGTCAAGTGATGATTGATTTACGATGCTCAAGCCAGCATTTCCAATGAAAGCATGAAACAATTTATAAATGGAAAGACGTCTTTATACAAAACATTCACAAATTAAAGACAGAAGTATATGGAGGAAAATAAAAAAAGTGTTTCTCCTTTGTAAAACTATGAACTAATGTCACTTCGTTTTATTTTTTATACATACAAAAATTCTTATTTTACTCAAAAAATGTAAATTTACAGGATATATTACAATGTTGCGCTATAGATTTATATGGATGTCACAAACCAAATTGTTGAAAGGATATACATTTCATTATATGATTATTGGTTTGTCGCATAGAACATTTTTGTAAATCCCGACAAATCGTCAGATGGCCTGCCTTATAGAACAAAAACATTTTTTTGAGAAAAGCGATAGAGAAAGAAAACTACATGTAGAGATTTTTTCTTAAAATACTGCAAAAAATTTTGGAATTGTATATTAATATTTACTAAGATTTAACAAAATGGAAACATATTTTGTTTGTGCCGCATATCCTAACACAAACATTTTTAATGTTCTTTCAAGTAGGTCAAAAAAGTTTATTTATTTAAATTAGTATAAAATAGGAACAAAATACAATTACCTATTAAAAACGTCGGTAGGAGCACATAGGTGAAAATCAATTTATAAAAATGGCATTTAATTTATAAAACAATGTTTAGTTGCATAGTTTGAGCTCATATCATATAATATTAATATATCTGAGACATCGAAAAATGCACTGTGGATTTTAAAAAAAGTCATATCAAATATATAAAATCGATGTCTAACTTAATTTTTATAAAAATGCGGCAAACCAATAATCATATTGTTATGTTTCTACCATTTAAAAACTTTGGTTTATTTCCCTTTAAATAAACCGGTACTGTGATTCACAAATAAAAGCGGTTTCGTAGTTTAAAAGTTTTAACGACTCTTTTTTATTTTATTTAAAATGTACAACAACAACAGTTTAAATAGTCACTTGTGTTATAGTACACACACACTTAAATTACACACTTCATACAGCACACTTTAATAATGTACAAGAATATACAGCCAAGGCAGTTAATTTGTCTTTACTTAACGATGCTTCCAATTAGACTGATTCAATGGTGTTCTCACGGCCAATTTATATACACTGCATTACCTTCTAGATGTTTCTCGAAAGCTCTATTTCTTTCTACAATATTCTTAACGGACAAACTAGAATATTCGAATTCTAGAGCTTTCGATGTTAATGCTAGCAGCTTAAACATTTAGTGTTGCCATACTTACAAACAATGGCGAAAGCTTTTCATTCAATGTTGTATGTTTACAGCTATGTTAATAATTTCTACAGATATGTTAACTGCCGTTAACATAAACAGGAAAGTCGAGAAGTATTGAGAAAGGTTGAGAAGCGTTATTTAAATTTAAACCAGCCGTTAAAATCGTGAAATGGATATCATCAACACTTTGGAAATCGTATAATTATGTCGTTTGCCCTAAGAAATTTATTCTACGGAGATGCAGGCAATAATGCTCTTTAGAAAATAAAATGTTATTGCATTGCTTAATGCGAATTTCTGCCAATTTTTTATTATTTTTATTTTCGTTATTTTTTAATTTAATTTTATAACGAGTAAAGAACGAATTTTATTCCCGAATTTTAGGAATTGGAAGAAAAATTTTCTTCAGTTGATATAATATTAACAATATCAGTCTCAAGCAGATTTTTTGTATTGCGTAAAGTCCAAATAATAAAGAGAAGGGTATTTTTACAATTTCACAATTTTTCTTTGTTATGCAAAAAAAGTTTATGTCCGATATAACGAATATCCGCGATTAGCAAAAGCGTAATATTCTAAAATGAACAGTGGGACCAATTGCAAAATAAATTGTTATAAGTCTGGATCTTTGAAACCACTGTACCGATTTAGAGGAAACTTGGAGCATAGATAGAGAGTTAAGTTTTCAGAATACTATTAGCTGGAGTGTATAGCTGGAACAGGGACGGCGCTACACTGGGCCAAAATTGACATATAGTAGTTTGTAGTTCTTACAAATGTGAACTACTTTTAAATATTTTTACATTTTTGAATTCTCCTAAGCAATTCAAAGAAAAACCATGCTTACTATAAATTACGTCTTATGGTTTAAAATTAAATTTCTCATTTTTGGTATTGAATTTTTTTACGATTTTACCCCATAACTTTTAAAATAAGATTTCTATTTTTTTAAATGCGCTGAAATTCTCTATAATTTTCTAAATTGTGCTAATTTTTTTTAATTATCTGTTCAGCAACCTGTTTTATCAAAATCGAACTATTCGAAACCCGGTATTCGAACTATTCGAAACCCGGTTTCTCCAAAAAGTCGAATAATTCATCACCCTAGAAAATACATTTCATATCCTGTATTTTGAACATTTCTAAATCGTTTCTGCGTTTCATAATGGAAATTTCAGCAAATTTTTTCAGTCGTAGTTCCGTTTTTTTTTTTAATTCTGTATAATTTGTCTCTATTATTTTTGTAAAATATTTTAAAACCACCTTAAAAATACATTTTATGTTTCATAATCATTTTGGTTTGTATTATAAAAAAGTAACTCTTAATTTAATATAATTTAATATTATATATAGTATAGTAGTTTACGTTACGTATTATATCGCATTTGCGAGAAGAATGTGATAACTCAAAAATAAAAAAACGTAGTTAATAGTAAAATGACACTGAATATTTTTAGCGTTCTGATTTCTTTAAAAAAATTTCATACTAAACCGCAACTTCTAAAAATAAAAACTGATATATGTAAGTAGCAGAGGTTCGTGTGCTACTAAACTGATTTTTAACTAAATATTTTAAATTTTTCCCCCAATTATCTACGTATGGATTTCCATAGTATATTCTTCTGAAGAATTTCTTTAAATTCTTACTCATTAATTGAACAATATTTAACTTAATATACACTCAGAATAACAAACCCAATATACCCACCCCATTTTTTTTTTTTTTTTTTTGAATTTGGTAGTACCTATGCCGGAGAATGTTATAGGATATATATCTCGATAAGATGCCGCACCCACACTTTATGCCAACTCTTTAAGAATGCGATTTTCTAAATTTTTCACAATATTACGGAAGTTTTTCGTATGAAACCTACTTTTTGACGACAATATCAGACTATCTTTGTGACGTCATTGAATCCAAGTTATCAAACTTGATAAAAATAAAAAGGTAATTTTCTCAAATTTTCACATTACATCTGAAAAGTGTTACATGAAATTTGGCACGCATGTATTTAATATACATATAAACCTATGTTATATTGTTTCAGGAATATTGAAAGCCTCCATGCAAAGTAAATATTAATTATCGCATATCTAGAAAACTCTTACGAGAATGCTCTCAATTTTCCTATCAAACTTTTAGTTGAAATATATATTTTCTACTTTATTTTACTGCACTACAAAGAGGATGGCAAAGCAAATATATTATTAATTTCTAAACATTATTTAAAAACGTTTATTTTTGTTTAAAAAATATCTAAAAATAATACTTTTAGTATAAAATTGCACTTTCACATATGAACCATTCCATATACATGAACATAGAGACTTTTTATGATAGTTTCAGGAATAGCAATTTGCTTATATCTTATTTAAAATCGTTGTAATTACTGACAGTATTAAGTGCCAAAGAACGGGTTTCTATTTTCCTATTCCTGGAAGTCCCAGGAAATATTTTTATAAATTACCTTTTCCTAGTTAAATAAAAATAATAATAATCGTATTTTAGATATTAAAAAATATTTGAAATTACCCAATAAGCCATAGAACGATGTGATAACGAAAACGATACCTTATTACGTTCAGATTATAATATTATATTGTATTACTGAAAACAATATTTTTTTATCGCACTTTCGAATTTTTTCCAACAAAAAAAAAAAAGAAAATTAAAAAAAAAATAAAAACATTTGAAAAAAAACTGCATAAAACGAAATTTTTAATAATTCAATTAAAAATATAAAAATCTTGATAAAAATCCGTTTATCTTTTGATAGTTAGTAAAAATAAAATAAAACAAGTTATTGTGCTATATTCGGCTGTGCCGAATCTTCTATACCCTTCACTACCTTACTGACAAATAATAAAATTTACATCTTAAAGTATGCTTTCATATTTTCACATTTTTATTCACAAAAATAATCTACATTTTTTCCAAACTACAAAAATGTAAACACAAAATTAAACTATCATAGCAAGAGTTGCTTCCTTAAAAAAACCAACAACAACACTTATAGCTTCTGATGACTAATATATTTATATACATATGTTTGTATGCAGATACATGCTTGTACAAAAAACAACAACATTGAGTCATTGCGATGCTTCTATTTCCAACTAAAAAACTTCCAAAAATACATAAAAAATATTGTATGTATGTATGTATGTATGTATGTATTTATGTATGTATGTATGTATTTATGTATGTATGTATGTATTTATGTATGTATGTATGTATGTATGTATGTATATAAATTTTATAAAAATACCAGTATTTACAACAGATTAAAAAAAAATTATTTCTGAAGCTTATATAGGAGTTTTACAAAGTCGAAAAATGCGTTTTGACCGATATATAACTTACTAATGAACTGATTTTGTTCATTACTTCCGCAAAAAATTCCAAAAAAAGATTCCAAATTTTCTGTGCAAAAACGAAGTCGCTGGCTTATATAGGGGCTTAGAAAGATTGAAAACGAAAACGTTTTTGGAGTTCTTTTCGGTTTTTTGCGATATTTCGGCCATTAATGGTCCTACTAATTAGACTTTCTAGAAAGTGATTTCAACAGACAGACGGGTATTGTTATATCGATTTCCCTATCAATAACGGGTCTTAGATGAATATTGTATAAATACAAACGGAATGACAAACTTATACATGCCCTTATACCTGTGGTAAAGGGTATAACAAAGAGGCAAACAGACAAATTTGCACATTAAAATTTAAGCCTAAACATTGCTAAATTTCTAAAACTTATATTGCAGATAAACTAAAAATCTTAAATAAGTAATTTAACATTTCAGTAAAGGAATCCATCTTATACAAATTAAAAGGAAATTATTGCGAAAAAAAATTTAAGTTGCTTGTATTATACAGGTATTCAAACAGATATTAACATACGTTTATGCTTAACTGGGCACACTTAAATAGGCATTAAAAAACTCGCAATATCTACCATCATTTCTGAGCAAATTGCCATAATAAGTTAAAATGCTATTATAATAACACTATATTACTTATATTTTAGCATCTTACTTAACTCATTATTTTAACACGGTGATGTTATTAGAGGCAACTAGTTACCATATATGCTTCCAAATAGGATCTTAAATAATTAACTGCTCTAATATAAATGCACATAAATCTTCTCATTAGTTACACAACTAGTTACATGTAATGCAGAGAAAAGTTAACTGTTGAAAGTTCTAAGTATTGCAGACGGGATGTCGATGTTGGCACAGAGTTGAAAAGCATGTCGTTCAGTAACTATATGTCATTACCAAGTTTTTGCTGGCTTAAAGCTATTAAATTTATATTTATGGTTTATCTGAACGATTTCTAAAATTTATACAAGAAACTGTTTATGTATAAGTTTTAACAGTGAATTTATTTTTATTCCCCTTATTCACTAAGATAATTAAGCACGTAAACTCATACGATCAAGAATCTTACTTTATGAGAATTAAAAGAGGTCATTTTTGTAAATTTTTGTTTATTTAACAGATAAACTAGACATAATTTTGGGAACTATTTCGAATATGTATAAAAATAACATTAAAATAACACAAATCTACTATCAAGTTTAACGGAAGAGATTGTTATAACTAAAAACAGGTGTAAAATTTAAAAGGTGAACTGAAAACAAAAATTTCAACTTTCTTCCCGATGTTCCCTTCAAAGATTTAGATGGCAGGATCAGTAAACATGAAAAATATAGACCAAAAGAGATCAATATTGAGCTATTTAAGAGTTTTTACTGTAACACATTCATTATCAATTTTTTTTGCTAATATTAGTAATTTTAATTATACATTAGTTAACGTAACCAATTTTGCAGCATTTTCTATTGAATAAAATAAAAAAATCTTAATTACTATTTAAATGTTAATTAATTAGTTTACTTAAATTTTTTTTAATTAATAGCAATTTAAAAATAAATAAATTTTAAAATTAGATTTTTTAAATTTTCACTTTTCACCTTTTTTAGGGTACACATAATATTATTATGAGTGATTTAAAACGAGTTTTTCAATAAAGAAATTTTCGATTTTGTCATTGTTGGAAATTATGATTCCGAAAACGATATCATAATTTAATGGAAAAACGATATCGTAAGCACACTTTAGTCCGTAAAAACTATCGTTTTTGATTCAAAAACGACTATTACTTTTGATAATTTCTATCACCTATATGATATGATTTCGATATCGTTATAGTATAGTTGGTTTATTGGATATGTTCAGTAAAAATTAAAGGTTTGCTTGATTTAAACCATTATTATATTAATTTAGTTTTTTCGGTAATATATAAAGAATTTCAAAATTAACAATATATACATATCTTTAAAAAAATGAAACTAATAAATTCTTTATTATTTTAAAAATTGTGCATTGCAAAATTGTGATAATTAAGCACCAATTTTCACATGCGTATGGTATTCAGGAAAACTTTTTAGTAGTTTTAGAATTAGTCTTTTGTTCCCTACCAGCGTTTCAAAATCATAGGTCTCAAAAATTTGGAAAAAACAAGTATGAAAGATATAGTCGTTCAAGCTGGACCATATAATACTCTACAATATTGTGTATGTGCATCAAAATTTGTGGAGGGATCTTATATTAGACCTGTGAAGTAAGATTGATACTTGTACAAGACTCCGTTGCATCGAATTTCATTAAAATATTGCTATATTTAAGACATTTAGGATCGTTAAACACCTATTCTTTGAAGACATTTGTATGGGGCCTAGGTGAAATAATATATGGATCATAACCGATTTCAATAGGCTTCACTCTTGTAGCAAAACAATTATTCACGCCAAATTTCATCAAAATATCTTTAAAATTGCGACCTGTACTTTGCTGATAAGGTCTATATCGTAACCAGCCGACCAAACGGACGGACATCGTTAAATCGATCTGATTCATTTTATATTGTCGAATTTTCGAACAAATTCCGACATTTCCTTTTTAAATTACCGTTTTTATAATTGTTATTGAATCGGGTTCAAACAATATGAAACATCAATTAACTAACTATTAAATAATTTAATCATATTTTTGTATTATCTAAAACAACATATAACGAATAAATAATTCATGAAGAATAATTAATTAATTAATGAAAACATAATGTTTGATCAAAATAAGATTAAATGTGAAGTATTTTTTATGATAATATGATAAAATTGAATCATAATATATAATATGATATTGTATGAAACAATTTTTAAACTTACTATGAAAAATTTTTATCATAATATGATAAAGTTGGATCATTTTATGATTATGGTCACCACTAATACATATTTTCTCTGTATGTATTTTTGATATTTTCTTTCATTAGCACTTAATTCAGTTTTTCTCATCGTGTTTTTAGCAATTTTTGTTGTTTAATATATAAAATATAAAAACTTAATGTAATTTTTCGATAAAAATCATGATACCAAGAAATAGAGACAAAACCGCCATTCTATCCTTATAACGTTTGAGTGTTTTATTATTTTACTATTTTTTCCCGATGCGCTTCGATACTCCTTCTGATTCGATAACTAATATTTACTTTATATGGCGACCACCATTCGCCCATTCGCCCTATTCGAAATTTGATGCGAAATTTATTTCTACAACTTTTTAAGACTTTCACTGTAATATTCCTTTAGATATGCGAAAATTAATATTTGATTTGTATGGGGGCTACCTCTACCTCTGGTCCTAACCATCCTATTTTCATTTCGTCAATACGATATGATAAGATAGTTTGAGGGCTCTAACTGCAATAATTCCTTAGATACGCCATAACAATTTTAATCAAATCCCTTCAGCCATTTGAGAGTTTTAAAAAGTGGGCGCGAAATGTGGATGTGGCATCCGGTCAAGATGCAACATAGCCTATAACATTCTACAGTGCAAGCATTATCTGTATGATAAATTTAATGTAAATAGCTTTATTAATAACGTGCGAAATTTGAACATAAATGTTGTTTAAAGCAGGCGTAAAATATGGGCGTTACATACAATCGCAATCCAACATAACCTCATTTTTATAATATATACATAAGGATTGTGCGACCTTATACAAAATTCAAGTTTTTGCTTTAATTTTTGTTTTTTATTTTAATTTAATTTTAAACGAATTATATTTTTCAATCAATTGGTACATAAATTGAAATATAAGAAAGAAATTATATTAAAATTTAATGTTTATGTTCATAATAAAAACTATTTGCAGACATTAACATGTTTTATAACAGGTGTTCTCACAAGGAACAGGTTCACGACCCCTTTGAGATATTATACATTGAGAATGACCCCCTACTATTTTGGTATAATAAGTAACTGTCAAAAGTTTGATAAAAGTTTTAAATTTTAAGTTTGATTCTAATTATGGTCCATTTTAGAAAAGGTGTTAAATAAATCGTACTTTTTTATTTTCAACTTTAAATCTCAAATCATTCTGAAATCTGAAAGTAAATACAAATAAATATTTGCAAAATGTATTTTTTCAGTTTTCATCTTCTTGTTGAGGAATTTATTATTAATTTTTAAACCTTTACCATTTAAAAAGAAGTTTAATTGTATATCATCCTTAATTTAAAATCAATTTTATATATCAAAAAAATATATAAAATACAAAAATTGTGATTTAAATAATGTCGATCGAACTGTCCTGTTTCCCATTTGGAACCAAGAATATGTCACAACTTTTAAGGCAACTTATTACCAAAGTGTGAATATCGATAACTAACTACATTTCTCATAAATACTTTTCTAAATAGAACTTCTATAATACTTGAGTAATTAAAAAGCTGTTTAAGTCCAGGAAAGTCCATTTAGGTCCAAAAAATATGGTATAGAATCATATCAAGAATACATATTTAAAATAACCTTCTTTAATATTTGCTATAATTTAATAAGTGCGAAAGGAATACATAAAAAATAAAATAAAATTTACCCTTGTTTGAATGTTAAAATATTAACAAAAATAGATCAGGACTAATAAATTAATACTTAGATATAAAAAAATGTTCTCAATATATATATATATATATATATATATATATATATATATAAACATAATTTTTTGTTAAAAAATTAAAAATTTTTTTTTTAAGTGCATATTTAATGCGCATAAAAACGTTTTTTAGAGCATATTTGTGGTTTCCCTTGTCATCACTATAGTATCCATATCAACTTGACATAAAAGAATTAATTCTTCATGACAAATGTTATATTTTGAAAAGTCTTTCAGTATTTTTTAAAATTTGTTTGAAAAGAATTAAATTTGCTTTTTCTATTTTACTCAAATTTAGCAGGTGTTAGAAAAATTAAAATTTTTGTATAAGAAAACAAAACAATTTTATTTAATAAGATCGAAAAGTAACAAAAATTGAATTGAATAAGTTTTTTTATATTCTCAATTTCACTGTAATATAATTTTTATATAGATCTCCCTACTTTTTTAAATTTTCCCTAATTTACAGTCTTTAATCTAATGTTGTTTGTCTCTAGAAATGGAAACATGGTTTTAAATCCTTGGTTCAGAATTTATAAAAAAAAACTGGAGTATATAAACACAGATTTTAAGATTCCGGCGTAACTAAGATATCTTTCACCCTTATCGCCAAAAAGGCGAACATTTTATTCCCCTGGAATTTTTCTTTCTCCCAATCAAATATTTGTTATTTTCGATGTTCTTTGAATTATTTACAGCTTTCAAAATAGAAACATTCGTATATTTCTTCCGTAATTGGAGGATACCTATTACGATTTTGGGAAAAGGCAACACATTCCGAATAAATATTTTTCGCCTATTAAGCTAAAACTTTTTTCAATAATATACTAAATACTGTACAAAATTTAAAATTATTTTCAATAAAATATAATAATAAAAAATTAATTTATTTTACTTTCATGGCTACACTGATATATTTGACTATTGTTAGTTATATTAAAAACATTTAGTTATTATTAACTAAACAAAATGTTTTTGTTTTTGGAAATTTATTTTTCCCATAACGGAATTAATTTTAAAATACATGCATACATACACACATACATATGCCATAAATACTTGACAATTTACTCAATCGAAAGTTGGCATACCCGTTATTTATTTTACATAATCTTCCTTTTTTTCTTTTTTTGCAGAATATTATAAAGGTGTTGGATGCTCGCCGTTTAAAAACATTTAGAATTGTAGCATATTCCTTTGGAACCCTAATAGCTCATATTGCTACCAAATCTTTGGAAAAATTGGGTTACATCGGTTCTATCGTATATATAGACGGTTCACCCACTTGGGTGGAAAATATAAGTAAAGAATTAAAATCAATTAATACATTTGAAGTTCAAAAGCGTGTAGTTCTTTTAACAATGCAGTCTATTTTGACCCCAGAACAGATGTCGGATTTTACGAAGCTAATTTCGGGAGATCACAACCTAGGAACTATTTTCTGGAACATAAAACAAAATTTAAAATTAAAAAATATAGACGAATGTATGCATTACCTCAATGCAATTTTATCCGTTACAGAAACAGTGATCAACTCTGATACTTTTAAGTTGGTACAGATCATAGGATCAAAAATTTTAATGGTAAATCCAACGAAGAAATTGCAGCCAAACTTAGATCAGTTCTATGGTCTAAAGCCGATAACAAGAAACGCAATAGACATCGCAAATCTCGAAGGCGATCATCAAACCATAATACAACATAAAAATATTCCCAAAATAATTAATGAATACTTTGGTCTCGAGTCAAATTAATTTAATTTTTAATGTATACTTTATATAATGTACTTTTAAAATATAAATAAAATATTATAGGGCTATGTAGCAAAAAAACTTATTGTGATTGTGAATTGATTTTATTTTTATTTTAACATTTTTCCCTTACTTTATAGGAATATTTTTTTTTTACAACAGATTTAAGATAAGTTTTTGATATCTCAAATTGTTTTTGAAATGAGGGAAAAATGAGTAAGAAGGTTATAGTTGTTTAAGTACGAACACAACATCAACCAACATCATTGCAAACTTTACGGTACGAATTACCAAATGGGGTCCGTATTAACGTTTTAGGGAGCCCGCGAAAAGGTATAAAATAGTGTATAAATTTATTTGTATTTATTTGTGGTATTAAAATATTAAAATAAAGTCACTAAGTCTAGTGGTCGTGAGTGTTCCCCGTAGAATAGAAGTCTGATTAGGTTCCTCATAAGGAAATCAACTCCAAAGCCGAGTGAAAATGGTGTCCAGGAAATGCTCTGTATTTTATAAGATCAGAAGTGTATTATATGTTATACGCTTCTAATATATGTTGATCAATATAAAATAAGCACTGAACGAAAAACAGCAGAATATGCAACCAGACATGAGTCCATAACATTTCATGAAGACAATCATTGGCCTCATAACATAATTAAAAATTATGTCAGCTAGACAAGATAGTTTATTTGAAGAAAATACAGTTCATACATTTTATGATTTTTTGAATTAAAGTAAATTGTTTGTAAAAAATTGGTTTTTAGTGAAACTATAAATATTTTATCCCCACTAAAATTTTTATTGAGATATTCTAACAAAACTTTATATGAATGTTGACTTTGTCAATTAAAATTGTAAAAAGGTTTTTTTGAATTTTGCCCATAAAGTTCACATTTATTTCAGGTTTGAAAAAAAGCAAACTCTCTAGAGCACATTAGAGTTTTCGAAACTGGATTCGGTTTGGAGATCAAGCCTTTAGAATTTTAGACCAAATAGGCTAAATTAAAAATTTTGATTTAAAACAGATAAAATTCCAAAGGGTCTGTACCTCGTCCTATTAGTGTTTGAGTCTGTATTTAATTTTGGAATAATCTCTGTGAAAATACCTTTTAGAAAAGTGTAAAATTATTATATGTTCATAAAAAAATTATATTTTAGAGAAAAAAGATTGTAGACACTTTTTTCGGTAAAAAATAAAACACAAAAAATTGTTATTTTTTCAATTTTCACTTTCAAAATCGGTAACTCTGGGATTGTAAGAGATAACGCCTTCAAGTTTTTTATTCGATAAATAATATTGTTCTTTAACTAATTTGGTGAAAATTTTAGAAAATCATATAAAAATATTGGTCTATATATTGAAAAAACTGAACAAAGATTTGGCAAAATTGAGATAGTGAAATTTAAAATGCAAATAACTTGAAAGCTATAAGAGATAAATAGCATATGCAAGCATGTTTTTCATAAGCCTTAACGAGGGCTTTAAGAAGATGTAAAAATATTTGAAATCAAATGAGAAATAAAAAAATTGACAAATAGTTAAAAATTTTCTATGTCAAAGGTACCGTATTTTGAACACGAATAGCTCCGCTCCTGGGAGGTATGTAAGTAGGGCCCCTTCCAAACTTAAAATTGTACTCTCCTCTACTACGCCTGTGTGAAATTTTATGTAAATCCAACCAGCAGATTAAAAGGTACAAATTTATTTCCAAGAAATTTCGATTCTGTCCCACTGTGCTCTGGTGGACAAAAAAAATTAGTTTCCCCCTTTAAACAAAAATGGGAGGACTACATGGAATTTGACGTACTAAACAAGAATCTTTCTTTAATATTAGACATGTAGAAAAAGAAAGTCAAGACTTGAGCGATTTGTGGTCAGCACATCAAATTTTAACTAGTCCACCTATTTTTGTTTAAAGGAGGAAAAAATGTTTTTTGTCGACCAGTGTTAGTAAAGTGTATCAAATAATTAAACATCTTCGTGATAAATTACTATAACAGTTTTAATTTTGTATAGATCAAGGGTTCTCACAAGCAGCAGCTTCACGCACCCTTTGAGACAAATATTTTTTTCCTCTAAAAAGGGACGGTAACACGAAAATGTTGCAAATGTTAAACTTTTTTAATTTAATGAAATTATAATCTTCAATTTATAAAATCGTATATTTTGTTAATTTTTTTCCCACAGATCACAAATATTTTTGATTTTATTCTGCGTATTTAGAAACAAGTGCACAGTCTCCCGTGTGAGTAATTTGTGTACATTATAATTTCATTTGGACTTTTGTGAATTATAAATTTTATTTTATTTATTCAACTCGAATTCATATAACCACATTAAAGGCAACAAGAATGCTGGTGATATAAAATTAATCGCGGGAGTACCACGGTACTCTTAAATATCAAATAGTATCCAAAAAAGTACGATCGTATAAACTTTTCCATCCCTAATAATATTTTTAAAAAAGTAATACACTTTGTGAACAAGTGTGTTATTTTCAAATGGATTTAAATATTTTAAATATACAATTTTTTATTATTTTATTTTTTTGCTTTTTCTAACTACATCCAGGCAGGTCACTTGGATATCCGGTTGGTTGGTAGCCAGTCCATATATAACTTGTAAAAGTCGTAATTTTAAAGATAATTTGTTGAAATTTAGAATGTCTGACTATTTTTACATAACGACACAGCCTATTGAATTTAGTTATTATTGGTCCATTATTTCACCTATCCTCCATGCAAATGTTCACCGCAATAGAGTTTTAATACTCATAAATGCCTTATCATGCCACTATTTCAATAATAATACAAATAAGTTTTATATAAGAGAATACCAAATTTCATGGATCCATAATTAAGCATAGTCCAATATAAGATCCGAAAACCACTTAAATTCGCATAAATACCACATAAATGGCCGTATCAAGGTAATTTTTTACACAAGTTTTTTATAAGCAGAAATCATAATACCAAATACTCATAAGGATCAATTCATAATTGACTATGGGTCTCATATAAGTCCATTTCCGAAAATCTCGAAAATCATTTTGTGGCTCAAACGCAATGCTGAAGGATATCATGTAGTCGGGCATGGCCGACTATAAATTTTTAATTATTGATATTGATAAATCGATTTTTTTACTTTTTGGTGTAAAATTCGATTTATAGTGATTCTGATTTCAAGTGAAGAATCAAGTTTATAGTGAAAAATCAAATTTTTAATGAGAAATCGAATTTTTAGTGAAAAATCGAATTTTTAGTGATATTTTTTTTTGGAAAATTTCATAAACAAATGTTGAATTAAAAATTAAATAAAAAAAATTTCAATAAAATAATTTTTAACAGAATTAATAAACACAGGTTTCACAATGTTATAATGTTATTTTAAATTTCCATATAAATTTTCAAAAAATGTTTAATAATGTGTTATTTTAAATACAATATAACACAATAACTCAAATAACATATTTTGTGTAAAAAACGGTCTCCTGAAAAGTAATAAAAATTAATTATATTAATATTAACTCAAGTCTGAATAAATTAAATAAAATTAAAAATTTCGAACAAAAAATACCTGAAAGGTTAAGGAAATTGCATTCGGTGCGGAGATTTTTGCCTTAAAATGACTTTTGATATCATGATTTCTGATATCCCTACAGTATTGTCCATAACCCTATACACTTGATTGGTAAAATAAAAAAATTAAACGCATTCGATACAATTCAATAACGTTAAGATTTATTAATATTATTAATAATTGCATATAAGATTATTATTACTATATATATATATATATATATATATATATATATATATATATATATATCCATACAAACTTCCTTATCACATCAAAATCAATAAACACATATAACTTTTTATATACATATTATATAGAATATCTGAGAAAGCAATATGATTATAAATTATAAATGTAGAAAATAATGATTTAAATGTGCTTAAACTAGTTTTTATTTTTAACAGTAATTTTAAATAATATATTTTATATTTTTTAAGAATATACGGAACACAAGTTAAGGGCAGTCAGGAATATTTGTTATTTTTTAATTTTTCAAAAACTAAATAAGTTGTAAAACTTAATGTGAATATACGGAACAGCATCGACAGCAAAACACTTAGCAAATCGAATTACTCGTATTTCCATTTATAAATAGTTACTACTATTGTACGAGTAAGTAAACTAACAACGTTAAAAACATGAAACCTGAAAGTTTAATTTTTCAATAAAAGCTTATGCTACGCTTGATTCATCGGGAGACATTTCTTTAACACGAGAATTGCGTTTAAGTCGTGGCGGTGGAACTGGTACTTCCTCAGCGGATGGACGATTGTCAATGTCGTCTTTTAGGGAATTATTCGCAAGTGGAGGTACTGTAGTAAATGCTGACAGTGTTGATCTTTTTTGCGAGGAAATCATAACAGTACTAGGCAATGGCTTCTTTTCACATAGACGTTTGTCGATATATTCCTTGCATCGTGCAACAAGCGGATTGTTTTTCCGATATAAATACCATATAACCAATAGAACAAAGCCAAGGAATAATAAAATAAATATGACAACTATAGTAACATAATTGAATGGTTCTGAAGATTCTTCTGGTTGACTTCGTTCCGTGCTGCTGGTAGTTGTTTTGGAACGCAAAGTAGGGCGGATTGGGGGCCTGACTGGACGTTTAGGAATACCTTCTCCCAACGCAATATCAGCGCACGATCTAAATTCTTCCTGAGGACCACAACCAACAGCTCCTTTGCCATCAGGACACATACCCCAGTTATTTCCAGCTACATAACGCCACTGCAATACGCATTGATCACAAGTTATATCTATGAACAAAAAACAAATATGCAAAGTTTATAAATTAGTAAAAAGCTTTTTTTTATACGGCAGCCTATTTTTAAAATATGAATCCTAAATATTTTTCAGTTTTACTAAGAAACATTTTAGGATTCATATTTTAAACTAGCCTTTGTATCTAGTAGTTGAACATTATCAATTTTGTAGTTGTTCAATATATATTTCTCATCAAAATTTTTATTTAAAATATATTTAAAATGTATTTCTTATCAAAATATATTTTAAACTAGCTTTTGTATTTCTTATCAAAATATATGTTAACCTAAAAATGTGCAAGACAAAAAATATACAACAAAAATATGACAACTTGAGAATATCTTACTACGAAGTAAATATGTAGAAATAAACGCATACTTTCGAAGCTGACAATTTTAATATATCGTGTAATATATGCTGAAAAGTATGTTGGAATATCTAAAAAAATATTCTGATAAAATATGAAAAAAAATATATTGAAAAATATGCTTGTATATGAAAATTTATAGTAATGTACTCAGCTGATCACAAACTTCGGTAATGATATCACGTTCAAACATTTCGCGAACATTTCTCTGACAAAACATTCGAGAACAACTCTCGTTGGCAATCCGAATATGAGCTTTTTTAGCTCACCCGTCGCTCTTGTTGTGGCAGCAAATCTTTCGATCTTGAAGATTCGTCTATCGTATTAATAGCGAACCTTCAGCGATATCAATAGCAAAACGTAAAAATATTAAATAGTGTTTTTTTTTTCAATATCAAAAAATGATGAATATTATTCGATATTGATACTACTAACGACTTCTGATTGTTAGCAAAAACCATAGAAATTAAGAAAAGTAGACAATTTCTCGAATAATATCGCTATTTTTAAAATTATCGAATATTACACGAATGTTTACTACCGAGAATTTATCGAGAAAAGTTCGATGCAACGAACATATTTAATACAATTGTTGATATTTTCTCCAATATTTAGTTTCAAAAATTCTTTGCTTTTTAGCGAACATTCGCTAATATCGAAACTCAGGTCAGGCGGGTATATGCAGAAATAAAATGAAGTAGAATTTAAATCAGAAACAAAAATACTTATAGGCAATGTTTGTTTTTTAAGTGTTTATAGTTTATAGTTATTTACTGATCATGATATCAATTCATCACACAGGTCAACAAAATCGCAAAAGAAAAATTTGTATCCCTAGACTTGATATAGTGTAGAAAGTTAAATGAAATTTTTTAATCACGTCATACTTTTAACCCATTGACGACCAAAGAAAATATGCTTCTCTGAGGAGTTTTTATGTTATATAATTGTCTATGTAAATGTATAACCACAACAAGTCCCTATTCCTTTACAAAGCCGGCATTGTTACATTAAACAAACTCTTAGACGGCAACGAAAAATAAACCACAATTTTATTTATTTTCTTTTCATTTCTTTTTTTACTTCAAACTTTTTTCAATTTTGTTTACGAAATTCATATAAATTTTTAAAGTAACGAAAAATCCAGAGAGAATTGAAAATAGTGTTTATACATTTATAGGTAGATCAAGTTATTCACTCATGTTTTATAGACAAGAAATGGTGCTACAAAAATGTTGTCGAAGTCAAAGCCTCAACTTTCCGCACATAGGCCCGAGATGTATTTATGGTTGTAAAAATCAAGAATTTCCTGATTAACCCTCATAAAACCATGGAAAAATGTAGTGAAAGGAGTGGGTATAGGGGAAATTTTTATTTGGTATAACTAACACATGACCGAAGATCTCAAAAGTGCTAAAATTTTTAAAAATGCGTAAACATTATAAGTTTGAAAAAAAGAATACAAATTTAAATAACAGAGTCGAGTAATTCTTATTCCTTGGACTAGATATAGAGTGGAAAATGAAATGTAACATTCCCACCACGTCTCAATTTTAAGAGATTTAATGTTTTTATTTTCAAATTCATTGAAAAATTTACGCATATCTTTTTTCTTAAATTAGGACTAAATAAAGAACTACTTTGGGTTTTTTTCGTACTACGAAGCAGCAATAGTCTGTCAGCATATTAGGATTCCATATGCCTTGATATAATCTTTCAGTAACAGCGTTTTGGTGAAAAAGTTCCCCTTGTTCATCGCTTACTGCTTCTATATTTTCGTGCATTTTGACAATTTGAAAGTCTTCTAGGGGCTATATAGGGCAAGTTGGAGACACGGCATTTTCTACACTTTTGTGCAATAGTGCACAAATCTATAAAACACGGATGATTTTTTGGATCTTATTATTACTGAGAAAATTATATAACATAAAAATATCTTAGAGGTACATATTTATTTTGTTCGTAAATGGGTTAAAATTGTGACGTGATGGAGAAAAATCGAAATGTTCCTGGTGATTGGAATTATTATACCTACAATATCAGCAACATATTTTTTTGTGTCACTTTTTTAGTGTCGATCTGTGTTATTAATGTATTTACGATTATACTAATGTCAGTAAGGAGCTATAGAAGTACATATGTATATAAAAGACTATTAAAATTCAATATTGGATTTTTAATGATAGCCGTTTTAATTGGAATACTTATAATAATTTATCGGGGCACAAATGTAATGAGTATGATCGACAGATGTTAAACAATTTTATATTGCCAAATAGAAAAACAATTCCTGATAGTGATAATGATTGTGGTTATCTTAAAAATTTGAACAGGAGCTCAAAAACTAATAAGTGGGCAAAATTTATTTTATAAAAATGAACAAATCTATTAATATTTTTTGCACACGTGTTGTTTGTTATAACTGCAAAGGACAACGATAACCTACATTTAGAATCAAAGCGATCGATTACGGGCACTGTTGCTAATTCAGCTATTTTGTTGTCAAATTTAGCAATTTTTAAACCACTTTTGCTAGAAAAGTATAGAAATCTAGCGATTTTTGTATTACTGTTCGTTGCATTTTAATGCGTTTTTATACATTAACTTTTGTTAACATTGTTAAAGTGAAACTCGAATAACGGTATTTTTACAAAAATTTAAAAAATCGCATGCACCTAAGTTCTTTGAATTGCGAATTATATATTTCAAATTCTTGAAGTGAAAAAAGCAAAAAGCTTAAAAATATAGATATATTACCATACAAAGTACTTTTAAAATTATAAAATAATAAACTATAAAGAAATGGGGACTAAATATAATTAAAAATTTCGTAGCGAATGGCTAAACCATGAAAAATTATAGTTGTGGGTGATTCAAGATGAAAATGATTCACAAAAGTACTGTAAACTGCATGATCTTTTAAGCCATGCTTGTTAACAATTTTAAAATGCAAGAAGCCGCTTTGTCTTTATTTATATGTCAACATACGTCAAACAATTCGACCGATCATCTCAGTGATTTGTGTAAAAACAATTTTGATGAAGCTAATAGGATCCGTATTCATAGAACCAAATGTACTGCAATAGTTAAAAACGTTTTAGCTCCCCCCATTTCAGTATTTTCATTAAAAAAAATAGCAATCTATTTGGAAGTGTTGCAATAATTTATTTTAGTACTGGAAAGTAGAAAGTTGTTTCGACATTTTTAAGCTTAGCCGAAGTAGTCGACACTACAGCAGAAGGTATTACAAAAGTAGTTTTACAAGTGCTTAAAAATTATAATTTGGAAGTGCAAAAACTACTAGATGTTGGTACTGATAATGCCAACGTTATGGTTGATAATAAGAAAAGCGTTTACACAGAATTAAGAAAATTAATTCAAAGCCTTATCTTAATAAGATGTGTTTTCCACTCTGTCCAGCTGGTAGTTACCCATTCATGGAAGCTGTGTATGCCAAGTTGCCTGGAGTATCTTATTAATAAAACATACAATTGGTTTTCCAGAAGCTATGTAAGATAACAAAGCTGTAAACATATATATGAGGTAATAAATGATGGAAAGGCATGTTGTTATAAATGGATGACATATATTTTTTCTTTAAGTAACATATTACAAAATTATAGGATCCATTAAAAATCACAAAAATATATTCCATATCCGTTGGCTTTCCTTTGAGGTTTCAATATCAAGAATTATAGATCAATGGACTGAGCTTAAAATACACTTCAGCATGGTGAAAAACTATCAAAAATGTTGCACGGCCCAAAATCTCTATGATTTATACAATGAAATTAATTATGGCTACTTGTAATGAACGGCTTGGTATCAAATCATTAGCAAAATATTTTTTCCTACATTTGAGTATTAAAACAAACCTCTATTTTGTATACAAATATATATACACTTAGTTCTCACTGAATGTATAATAGAACAGAGCTAATGTGAGTTAATGTTGGTATAACAAACAAGATCACTTGTATAATGAAGAGTTCATTTATACAATATTAGCAACATTTGTTTATAAGAATCTTATATTTACTAAATATAATTTTTATTTGATTAAAACCAAAAAAAAAAAAATTTAAGTTTATTTTAAATAATAATAAACATAAATGAACCTAAATTCAATAGTCTTTCATTTTGAGACTTTGCTTTTATTCAAAATCAGAAACTTCATGATATTTATGTCAGGCGCACATTACCCCAGGTCTACAACTGAGATTAACGCTGATATAATATGTGAGATAACGCCGGCAGAGGAGAGTAAACATTTTGTTTATATTATGTTAAATGTTAAATAAGGGGTACACGTATTCTAATAAATCCTATAAGATGTTATTATTTTCAATCAGTTACAGAATAAACATGTCCTTTTCATTTAAGCAATTCGCACTTTTTTAACACAATTTTTATAAAAATGATTTTTAACATTTAAAACAAACACTAAAAGGAAACAATTTTGCAAAATAACATTGTTTTTCAATAATTTCTAAAATACACATGAACACACACAAGCAAACTTTCGTGTATGTGTATTTTTTTGACAGTTCATCTTATAAAATGGTTGTGTAGAGAAATCTCATCACAACAGTCTCATAATACATCTTATAATACTAATATTTGAATCTACACGTGAAATAATTCTCTCAGAGAGCGAATTTGACACTCTCTGACACAAAAATCTTACATATTATGTTACGTCTAGACGGGCTGTTATATTGGAGTTTCTTGAAATACATACTGTGCATACTTTTTTTTTGTAGTGTCCTCTCAACAAACTTCATAAAATTTTTATACTTGTTATGGAAAATTACCACACTCGATCATTTTACTTTCCGTACATTCCGTACATCGTTCCAAAAGGTAACTATTAATATGATATAAACATAGTGGTTAAAGTGCTATAGCCAAAAATTATATACTCGTAACAGGTTTCCACAATAGTTTCGGAGCCCTAATTGTAAGCTCCCTATTAATATACTATGGAACCCATCCCGTATGAAGAACACAAAATTGCAAAATATCATCTTTATTATTGGGAATCTTTTACCCGCAGTTAAGGCCTCAGAAGATCGGATTGTTAGCACCTAATAATCGAGACTGCCAACTGGATACATTAACAAAATCATCCATTTTAATTTTCATCACATACCGGCTATTCAAACTGTAACTTACCCATCAACAGAAACCTCCACCACCTCACAAGCAGAGGCATTGTGAGGACATTTTTCACCATCCATAACTTAGAGTTCCAAGCCAGCAAAGTTCAAGTTTTTTTATTGCAACATAAGAGTATAAGTACCGCCCTATAAAACACTACACACCGAATCGTTTTTTTGTTTGCTCACCCTTCAATAGAAATTCTATAACTTCAAAAAGGAAAAAAATATAATCAGAATTTATACCAAAGTTTAATTTTCCTAAATTTTTTCTAAACCCAAATTCATTGTTTCTTCTAGTTTCTTTAAAATAGTGTATAATTTAATTTAATTCTTTGTTACTAAATTAAACTTAAAATCTTAAAAAAAGCATCTGCAACTACAAAATCGTAGCTACCTAAAGTAGCTATCCAGATACTCATATATTTTTTTTTTTTTAATTTAATCAAACCACTCTTCAATTTGTTATTAATACCCCTAAAACAAAAAAAAAATACCCCTAACAGAAAAAAAACTGGAAATAAGATAAACATAAAAAAATGTTATAAAAGTTTTTTTTTGTTTAAACAAACATAATGATAATTTAGTTTCATATGAATTTTTACATTATTATTTTTCTTAATTATCACCAAATGATCATTATGTTTACATAAACTTAGTTCTATATATATATATAGATATAAAGAAGCAATACCTTAAATTATCTTAGATAGTCCCTCTAAGAAATTCCCAAACCTAGTTTAGTTACTCTTTTCATTTAACTTAACTTTTTTCGTATAACTAAGCTTTTGTCATACGTAGAAAAATTAGTAAATAAGATCATTAAGCGTGAGCATTAATAGGTATAAACTAATTTCATCAAATAACCAAAGTTAATATTGGGGAGTTCCAACCCAAATTACTACATTTAATTACAGCAACATCGTGATCTTGAACGCCTTCCAGAACATCTACATCCTACATGTATGGTGAGTCCAACATTTTATATAAACCCCTAATATTATTTTACATATGTATGTGTGCAGTAATATTGACCATCAATATGTTTTTTTGTTCATTAAGTGTGATCTTATTGATGGATTTTTGTAAATCATACCAATGAGTATTGTCAAACCTAGTTCAAAATTTTCTATTAAAGCTTACTGTGTTACTGTCATTTTTGCTGTTACATATTTACACTGTGTTTTTATACTTTTTGTTTGGATCTTTTAATTGCGTTAAAAAAAATAATAAAATTGAAACATTATAATAATCGCGTTCATGAATTAATTCGGCGTTTTAGTATTATAAACATATTAATGCTCTCACAAGTATTTAGTTGATTGACATTAGTTTTTATAAAAAGAAAAAGAAATAAGTCCGAATTTTGTAAAATACCTAAGGCAAGTTTTTTTATGAATCATTTATGTATACAGGATGCAATATAATTTATTATTTTCTTTCTCTCGTTATATGCAAAATCCATTAAAATTTAATTACAAGTTTCTTTCTTGTAACGGCTAAGATTTAAAACCAAAATGTTACTTAATTTTAATGAATAAATTTGAATTCTGGCATAATGTCTGAGTAAACGACTATAAAGTGTTTTCATAGGCTGGTAATGTGTTAGATGTCCATTCGTGTGGGTTCGTAAAATAACATTTAGTCATTAGGACATAGGTATTGGGAGGGTTACGAGACTAGCATATCAACAACATCTGATAGAGCTCATACTTCGGGTACATATGATAAAATATGTCGTTTTATTTCATTTTTGTCTTCTACGTGACTATGAACTTCGTTTGATAATTATAGTCATTTTGGTCCACATAAATTTTCAATATTTAAAATCATTTAAATAAATAGGGAGTCTATAAAAAAAAACATCACTGTAGATAATCAGGATTTTGTTTCAAGGGAGGACCGAACCCCTCTGCCCGGCCGTTAGCTAACTCATCAATGGCTCCCGTAGTCCTCTCTTGGCAATTTCTATAGGTTCTGGGTTTTTGCAATTCAGTGGCTAAAATTTACCTTTTTTTGGTTAGTGTTCATCACATACTTGATATTTATTTGACCAATATTAGCACGTGTACAAATTTTAAACAAAACTTTTCAGAGTCAAAATTTTTACCCAACCAAACTTTTAAACGACATAAAATTAAATAATAATTTTTTTAAAACAATTTGTTATAAAACCAACGGTAGAAATAAACGTAATATCTTTTGAATTCAATCAGCATATATGTTACAACTGTTATTTGGAATATACATTTGCAACTCATATAAAAATTTTAAAAGATCAAGGCCTGATCTTTATTGTATGACGAAAATAAAATTTGTATTTGAAATGTGTATATTCAGTTTAACGTTAATTTAATTCTTGAATTAAAAAAAGTTATAATTAACACATTAATATAAAGTAAGGAATAAATAATTAATATCTACATTTATTTATTTATTTAATTATAAAGTTTCAAAGTTGGTGAATTTGCTTTCTGTCGAAAATACATTGCAACCGAAAAAGGACGATCTACTTTCTCTTTTACAAGTTTTTATTATTAGTATTGATTTAATTGATGCAATTAAATGATCTGAAAATACTTCAACATGTTCCTTTTGGGCTAAGGTTTTTCTTTTTAAGGATTCTGATAGAAATAATCCATTCAATGATCTAGCCAAATTTGCTATTTATGTATTATCACTGCCATGGTCTAACGCCCATGTTGGGAGTTTTTTTAGCCAACTAAATGTTGTTAAAACTTTTCGAATTTAGATAATTATTTAAAAATTATATTAATTTTCACATATTTATGTAAATACGGATTGAAATTAAAAAATAAATTTTATTGCAACTACGAACTACCAAAATCAGTTTTATAGAAAATTTTATAAAATTCTACATACGAAAATATAAATGTAGAAGAAATTTATATTCAATTTATTAACTAATTGTAATCATTTTATTCATTATTAGTTCCTATTATATATGTAGATATACATATCTGTTTATGTATGTACACTGAATTTCTTTTTTTATTTTTTGGTTAATAAAATATTTGTTAAATAATAAAGTATTTTGAATTCATAAAAAATTTTGCAGAATTCTGCTATATATCAGTAAATTTGTTATATAGTTTGAATATCTTTGAAAAATTTAGCTATTTCTTCAGTAAATTTCTAGCAAATTTGTTTAAAATGTAGCTATTTTTTTTTAATCTATTTTTCATTAAATTTTAGCGATATTTTTTGGAAAATAGTTGGCAGAAGTGTTGCGGCTTTACATATAACATAAGTAAAAACAAGTTAGGCTTTTATACCCTTCACCACTTTACCGACAAATATTAAAATTTATGTCTTAAAAAAATAATCTAAATATCTTTCCAAACTACAACAACGCAAACACAAAATTAAACTATCATAACAAGCATTGTTTTCTTAAAAAAATACTACATTTATAGACATATGTTTGTATGTAGATACATTTTTATACAAAAAACAACAACACTGAGTCTACATACTTACAATTGTTCCACAAGCATCGTTTGCTTAAACAAAAAAAAAAAAAAAAAAAAAAAAAAAAAATCAACCTTTATAAGCATCCATAAATATGTATATTTATATATTTTTGTATGCATGGTATGTATGTATGTACAAACAAACTGACTGCATATACAAAACCTTGTCTATTTATATTTTTTCATATATAAACTAAATAAGAATTACAATGAAGTTGCAGAATAAACATTAAAAATAAAATATATTTAAAAACAAAAAAAGTTTGTGAAAATTGATAAGTATTATATTTATTTGAAACATTTTATTGTCGTGGGAATAATAATATTAATATGGTTTAAAAACAGAATATGGTTTAAGAACAAGGAAAAAGATTGCAAATATTTAATGGTTGTAGAAGTAATGATATTTTTTATATTAACAAAATTTTGTTTCTGTTAAAAATATTTAAAAACATATAATTTTTGCAGTCAACCAATTAAAATTTAAACAAAAACATTGTTATAATGAACACAGAGTTATTAAAATTCAAGAAAATTAACAATGAGAACATAATATTTTTATAGTGATAATGCTGTAACCATGCGTGTACATTTAGCCTTAAAAGGGCTAAACTGGCAATACTGATGAGTTGATTATGCATCAACCAAGACACGGATCAGGTAATACGAATGATGGCAACACAGCAAGAAGGTTATTTTCAGATCCCAAAAGAGCATCTGAAATAACAAGTGTTGATATAAATCTTATTTCAAGATTTAAAACAATTATTAATGTACTTGCGCGTAATGAACAAATTATTGCTAGAAAATTTTGTGATTATGCGAAGAAAACTGCACGAACATATACAGCCAAATATCCATAAAGAAATATGTCTGCAGCAGTTCACAAAATCCTTTATCATGGAGAAGATGTCATTAAGCATCTTTTAGGACCACTTGGAGATCTATCAGAGAAAGACCAGGAAAAAAGGAATAAAGATTACAGAATTTATAAAGAGCACAATACCAGAAAAATATCACAAAAAGTCAATGGAAAGTAGAACATCGGGAATTAGATGAGGTAGCAAAAGGATAGAAATAATATAGAACTAAATATGAAATATTTGCAGGCTATTTTCAAACCGAATGATTAATAATTATATTTTTCTTTGGCTGTAAAAATTTAATATTTGAAATCTTTTCTGATTGTTTCAATTTAATAGTTCGTTAAAATTTGCATTTGGTCTCCTTAATTTCCTTCGTTACTTAAACTCAATGACATACACCCATAAACACATTAGTAACACATACACACATAGAAGTCTAACTTCTAATCACAGATGCACTCTTAAATTCATAACAATCATTTAATTTCTCGTAGTATGTGGTATTGGTTATGAGTGAAAAGAGTAACCAAAACACACATACACTATAAATTTATAATTCAAACGCAAAAACTTAAATTATATCGAGCAACATTCTCCTGTCATTGGGCGCCTGCTGACTTCGTGGGACAATATAAAAGGAAGTTGAGTTATTTTATTATTCTCCATATTTAAAAACTCTCTCTTACACTCAAATTTATGATAATATCAATATTTAAATACAAATATTCAGTTTTAATTTAGTTAAAACTATTTTGTTTTAGTTTTGAATTTATATAAGTTATTCCTTTGCAGATTTTGCAACGGAAAAAATAAAATTTTTTATTTTTCTTTTGTTTTTTTCTTAGGTCATTTGACCGTTCTTTATTAACTAATTAAAATCAACTGAACTAAAACTAAATTTACAATGGTTTTTTATTATAATGTTTTACCAATTTGCCAACGCATCATAATTTTTTGTGTGACTATTTTGCAAGTATTTTTAATGCCAATGCATTCTTAGCTTTTAAAGTTAATAACCTTTAGTAGACGCATTGTCAGCAGTAATGTAATTGAGCCAATGAACGATATTTATAAAAATGTGTCAGCGAATTGATTTTAAGTTGAAAAAACTTCTTTTGGTAAATTTATAATTTTTGAAGTGTTAACTCCTCCCCTCTCAAGTGCTGACGTCCCTGTCTGCATGGAGAAAGTTTTCATAGTTTCTTCTTTTCCTGGTTGTTGGATCAATTTTTGCTGGCTTTTATTTTTCAAAAATTTTGCCAAAAATAAAATGACAAATACAATAATTATTATCTCGAAACTGATATTAAAACTGAAGCCAATGTTATTGTGTAGATCGATTTTTGAAATCCTCTTCCTGTTTTGGACCTCAAGCTCTTTAATCATCTCCAGAGATAAAATTTCTTCTAACTGATCTTTAACTGTTATCTGCTGCAAAATAGCTGGATACGTTGTCTCTTTAACGTAGAATAGTTCATCTTGCAGTCTTAGGGTTGAATTATGATGTTTTATGATTAATGTGCCTGATAAATGGAGTTGCTGATTATCAATTAGTACGGTATCATTATAGTCATTAAGAAATAATATACCAGGCTGAATCTCCTCAAAATCGCTTATATGGTCAGCATTGGTGCGCGTGCAATTCGGCATTTGGCTCTTCAATAACTTAATTATACAATTATTATCACTTAATTCTACTAAATTTCCTTCATTACAAATGGTTTTCTTATTATATTTCTTACAATTAGACTTAATTCCAAAAATCTTTTCCTTACATTCTAGGATTCTATCATATTCAATCTTATTTATTTATTATTTTTAATTTTATTATTAATTTTATTTTTTTATTTTATTATTATTTTTAACAGATTTCAAAATAAGTGTTTCGCATTCTTGTTCTTTTGTTGTTGGTAAACTTAAAATATAAACAATCATGGAGCCATTGGTGGCCATGTTAATGTCCGTGAACTCTAACTCTTCTTCTACGTTTATATATGGTATATTTTTGTGACTAACAATTCTTTCAATAATTCTTATTTCTAAATTAGATAGTATAAACGAGTTTACTATATTAGATTTGGCCCAATTTAAGGCATATTCGATATTCAATAATTCTTCTTTAATAAGTTGCAATTGCTATTTTGTTTTAAGACTTAATTCTAGTTTTACATTTTCTTTAACAACTTTCGTTATCTGATTCATTTTTACGTTTTTGCTCATTTATTTTCTCAATTAATTGTTTATTTATAATTATCTGCCTGTTATTATTTTCATCAAGATTCTGTAAATTGTTATTTATAATTTCTAGGTCATGATGGTCAGGGTTACCCGCAATCGACTTCCATGCAGATCCTATAAAATCAAGTGATCGTTTCCTTTTTGTTTTGGGGGTGATCCTTGATATAAGTGTCCGAATTTGGAACATCTCATGAACGAGAAATGGGTATAATTCCTGCGATTCTGTTATATTATTGGCTATTGTTTTCTCTATTTCATGAGTTAGTTTGTCGTATTCCGATAGGTCAATTAAGTGAATTATTTTAAAAGTGCCTTCCTTATTCTTGCTATGTCAGTATTTGAAATTCTGCGTGCACCGTATAGGCGAGAATTCTGGAAAAACGTTAAGATTTTATTTTCTATATCTTCTTATTGGAATTGTTTTAAATATTATTAAATCGTACGCCTATGGCGTATTGGCCGATATTGTAATAGTTTAGTCTAAAGTTACGATACTTATCATCTCTATCCTTTTTTTATAAGTTTAAAATTCTTTCTTTTAATTAATATCCTTTTTATTCTTAATTATATTTGTTATCTTTATTCCTAATTTGTCGTACGCCTATGGCATATTGCTCGACTTTACACTTTGCAAATTCTTACAGTTTATTTCTGATAAGTCGTATGCTTATGGCATATTATTCGACCTTAAAATCTAAAAATTTATAAATTTTCCTATCCCTATTTTCCTTATTCTTAAAAATCCTACAATATCTCTAAAGAGGTAATTGTCTAACATATTTTCCTATTTTAAGCTTCTATTATTGTTACTGAGACTATTAATTATTATAGTTATTAATTTATAATTTTATTTATTATCATTTCTTATGTGAGATTTGTGAACGATTCGTCCAGATTCTGTGAGAATTGTTCCCCCTTTATCTTCTTGTACTATCTCCTTTTTATACCTAGGAGTCAGCTTGTTACCTAATCTTTTATTAATTTTCACATATACGGTTTCATTTGGTTTAAAACTAGGGAAAGCTGTTCTTTTCTTATTATAGAATTCAAGATCCTTTCTTTGTTTGTCTATAAGTTTCGTTACATTGTCCATCCTGTCTTTTTCTATCTGTTCTAACGGTTCGTCCAAAAAATGCTTCTACTGGCTTTTTTCCAATTGTGGAATGTATTGAATTATTATATATATACAGAGATCTAAAAAGTAACTCCTCAAAATTCCTATGAGTCTTTTCAGCTTTTACGCATCGCATAATTTCGGATAACGTGGAGCGGAATCGTTCCACTTGTCCGTTAATAGTACTCGTGCATAAATGTTATGGGAGCCGAGTTCAGGGATTTTTCATTGTCTATCACTACCTGTTTTGGGGAGCCAAAGGATGTTAGTAGTTCTTGTAAAGGCAGTCTTATGTCCTCTGCTGCTCTTGAATTCAAAAGTTTTGCTTGTGCATACTTCGAAAATTTGTCAATGGCAGTCAAGACAATTTTACTATTAGTGTTAATGGGTGTCTCTCGTATTTGTTTTCTTCACATATTTTACATTGCCTTACAATCTTTTTAATTTTTTTATTCATTTGAGGAAAGTAATACTTTTCTAATAGTTGTGCTCTATTTTCAATTGCATTCCTATGAGCTCTATTATGTTCTGGAATTATTTTGGATTCTTGATGTGTTTCCTCTGTTAGGTCATCCACAATTTTTCTAGTATAACGAGTTCTATAATGGGTAAAATGTAAAGGATATACAGATTGAATATCAGGATATCAGTAAAAATTCCGTTTGTTACCGAGGAGTTTAAGTATCGCTTTAGGATGTCTATGAGATTATTCTCAGAAAATTGAGGCTCAACTATAATATGTCTATGGTATGTAGGGAAAATAATTTTGAATTCGTAGGAGGCTGTACTTCCTATGGAAAGAAATAACTGATTTTTGAATACGTTAATTAGTACATCGGTATATGGAATTAAATTTTGTGAGGAACTATCGTCACTGTGTTGTGTCGCTGTCATTGAGTTTACCTGTTGTTTGTCCACCGGAATTCTAGATAGTGTGTCTGCTACGACGTTCGTTTTTGCTGTTTTTATTACTGAGCGCGTACGTCAACGGTTGGTGGTCTGTGAATATTTTTATGGCGGCTGAACCATAGAGATATCCTCGCAAAGTTTTTAATGCCTAAACAATAGCGAACATTTCATTCTCATTGGTCGCGTAGTGTTCCTCAGTTTTTGAGAGTGTTCTTGAGATAAATATTATAGGTTTCCCTTCTTGCTCTAATACCGCTCCTATCGCATAATTGGAAGCGTCTGTAGTTAAGTGGAATTCTTTTTGATAATCTGGGTAATGTAGCATCACTTCGTTAGAGGTAAGCGTTCTTTTGATTTTATTAAAAGCTTCTATTGCGCTATTGTTGAGTGATATTTCTTTTTTTGCAGACATTCGCTTGGACAGTCGTCCCTCCTCCCCTCTCAAAACGAGAGTTAGGGGTTTTGCCAACTTAGCATAATCCTTAATAAAACGCCTATAAAATCCAGACATTCCCAGGAATGATCTTAATTCCTTTAGGGTTTTGGGTATTGGAACGTTCTCTATTGCTTTAACTTTTGCTGGATTTGCCTTAATTCCATCGGCTGTTACAATGAATCCTAAAAATTCAACTTCTCTCGAGTAAAAATTACATTTGTCCAACTGGATTTTCATATTCGCATCTTGTAGTACTCTGAAAATTGTTTCCAAGTCCTTTGCGTGATCTTCCTCGGTTTTGCTGAAAATGATGATATCATCGATATAGACGTATATATGCATTCGCAAAATATCATCCAATGCGCGCTGAAATATTGCGGGAGCATTCTTTAAGCCGAAAGGAAGTCGAGTAAATTCATATTTTCCGTTATTAATGGAAAACACAGTCTTCTCAATGTCTGATTCTTTCAAAGGAATTTGGTGAAATCCGCTTTTCAAGTCAATAACAGAGAAAAATTTGTTGCGTCCTAGCTGCGCAAGAACTTCATTGATTTCAGGAATTGGATAACGGTCGCTAATTGTTACTGAATTCAGCTTTCTGTAATCAATCACTAGCCTGTAGTGTTTGTTTCCAGAAGAATCTGGTTTCTTACTCACAATCCAAACAGGTGAGTTATAAGGCGAGCGTGATGGGCGAATTATTCCATCATCGAGAAGTTTATTTACCTGTTCTTCAACCTCTGATTTCAGTGACATTGGATAGGGATAGTATCTGGTATAAATTGGGGATTCTGTTGTCGTTCTGATTTCACCAATAACTGTTGTTGTGTAAGTAAGTTTTTTATCCGGACCAGCGAATAATGATGGATATTTTTGCAATAATGCCTTTATTAAATTCTTCTGATCTAAAGTCAGATGTTCAATTTTTATGTCAATGTTATTAACAGTTTTTGACAGTTCTTGTTTAATTGGTATTCCAATTTTGTTTTCTATTAACATGTAATCGTCCAATGATAGCTTGTAGTTGTTGTAAACTATCATTACCGATAAAGGCGTCAAAAGATTTCAGTGTCGGTAAGATAAAAAATTTAAGTCTTTTGTCTCTAAGTCCGAAAAGGTTCAGTTCGATATGGTGTAAGATTTTAGACTTACCGCCTATCGAATCTGCGAAGAATATGTCTTGATTAGGTTTGGGGTATTTTGCTAGCGAAGGCTGTATGTAATTTTTTTTCGAGCCGGTGTCTATGAGAAATTTAAGTATTTTTCCATCGAAATAGGGAAGTGATGAAAAATTTAATCTAAAAAATTTATGTCAACGAAAGGGTTAGGATCCTCTTGAGGATAATTTTTTTCTTGATTTTCATATTCCTGTGAATACTTATCCCAGGATTGATCATCTGTCATCTCCCCTTGAAAATATTGTTCATTATATTTTATGCCATAATTTTGATTATTGTTCGCATTTTGAGTGATATGGTTAACCCTCTGATATTTGTTCGGGTAATTTGGCCTAACCTGGTTTGATGGTGGTGGTGGTCGCTTCCCTGAAAACGCGTTAAATTTTGGCCGGTTTATGTAATTAACGCCTCTTGTCTATTGTGAACTGTCTATTTCCATGGGTACTGGTCTAGGGAAAGGTTTCGGAGCGACGGGTATAGGAGGTTGGAAATTGGTAAAGTTTTGAAGACGTATAGGATTAGGATGAGATAAATGGTTTTGACTTATTGGGGGCCTAGCAGGTGGATATTGTGTATGGGATTGGTACCTCACTGCATTTGGAATAAATGCTGTCTGAGGAAAGAATTGTGGTCTTTGCATTTGAGATATTTGTGGATGTACCTGAGATATCTGAGATTATACGTGTGTTGTGATCTATAACATTGATTTTCCAGTTTCATGCACAAGTGTAGAGCCTGTGGTAAATCTGAAGGCTCTTTCACTCCCAAAAGTTTCGGGAGATCGCTATTAAGGCCTCTTATAAATGTGACCAAAGCCTTGTTTCTATAAGTTTGTGTAAGTAGATGGAAAGATTCTTGTCCAATCTCTAAGTTTGAAAGCTTATTAATTATAAGCGAAAGATGGTTATAGACCTCTTTGTAAAACTGTGGAATAGAATTTTTACCTTGCACTAAGGATGCAAGCTGACACTCGAGAGTTGTAATATCACGTCTGTCAGCATAGTGTAGATTTAAGCAATGGGAAATTGCCTTCCAATCCAAGGGAACGTTGTATGATTCAAAAACCATGTCTGCATTTCCTGTAACTTTGTTCCTAATTATATTTAAAATACCGAAATATTTTGGCGTTCCCTTTGTATGTTCGTAAATCCTGAGAACGCGATCAACGCTTTTCTTCCAAGAACTAAATTCGGCTTGGTTTCCTGAAAATTCCCTAATGCTTCTCACAACGTCAGGTATCTTGTCCAAATCTCCTATTTGAGCCAGATGTTCTGGTCTAATTGTTTCGTCTGTTGCATTCGTAAGTATATTATTTGGGTTATTTAGTACGTTTTCCTGTACCACTCTTTGAACGATATTACCAATTAATCTTTCTAACTCTGGTAAGGATATAGATTGACCCGCCTGTGCGGATTCGCCCTGTGTGTTGGATGTACTAGTTGTCTCTAAAATACTAGGACTTATAAGATTGTTTGGATTCGACATTTTTAATTTATCGTTTTCGGTTTCTTTTTCTTATTGATTTATTGTTTTACAGTTATTGTTATAATTTTATTTAAATTATTGGTTTATCCCTTCTTGGAAGGGGTGTTCTTCTACTCTGCAGGGTCCGGAGTTCGGATTTTCAGAGTTGACCTTTTTTATGCTTGGATGAGTAAACTTAAGATAGAATTCAGATAACTTTGGGATATGAAAAATTTTTTTGTGTTGTATTCAAAAAAAAAAAAAAAAAATCTGCAGCTTAGTACTTGTATCGAAAATTTAAATCACTTCTGTATAGAAAATCTTAATTTTTCCTAAAATATTTGATTTAATTATTTTCTTTACTATTTGTTTGAAATTAAATTCGAGTTTTTCTTTTAGTTTGGAATTTGTATTATCTTCCTTCAGAAATATTTAATTATTTATTATTTTTGCTCTAATTTTTTCTTACTTTTATTTAACTGGACCAGTTTCGTTTAAAATCAAGTTAAACAAAATTAATTTCTGGTCACGAATTTTTAACGCGCATAAACATTTGATTTAACGATTTTAAGAAATTTTATTACTTGAAATCTGTTTTTTTTTATTTAAACTGACGCATAGAAATTTAATTTCACAATTTTTTTCAAAAATTTAATTATTTAAGTTTAACTAACTTTTTTTTTACTTCACTTATCTAATAATTATCACTTTTCCTTATTTTCTAAACTTACATAACAAAAATTAAATTATGCATCCCACCGCTGCTTTTCGATTGTCCGTTTTATCCTTCGATGATTACTTCGGGTCTACGGGCAGCAATTCGTGCGATGTCCTGCGCTGAGCAGCTACAGGATTGGATTCTTCCTTAGAGAGACCCAGTGAGTTGGGCGCCAGTTATTCCTTTGCAGATTTTGCAACGGAAAAAAATAAAATTTTTTATTTTTCTTTTGTTTTTTTCTTAGGTCATTTGACCGTTCTTTATTAACTAATTAAAATCAACTGAACTAAAACTAAATTTACAATGGTTTTTTATTATAATGTTTTACCAATTTGCCAATGCATCATAATTTTTTGTGTGACTATTTTGCAAGTATTTTTAATGCCAATGCATTCTTAGCTTTTAAAGTTAATAACCTTTAGTAGACGCATTGTCAGCAGTAATGTAATTGAGCCAATGAACGATATTTATAAAAATGTGTCAGCGAATTGATTTTAAGTTGAAAAAACTTCTTTTGGTAAATTTATAATTTTTGAAGTGTTAACTTATATTCATCGACTTACGTTACACACTACATACATATTAATACAGGTAGAAATATTCTCATATTTTTATATGATAATAAAATTTATTTATTTATTTGTATTACTAAACGTAATTAAATAAATTCTTTTAATAATTGGTGGCCAAATTTTTTTATTTCATAGAAAGAAATTTCCATTTTATAGTTTAAAATATTGAATTAAAGCATTATTAGATTTTTTCTTTATTATATTAAAACTATGAGTTCTTTAAATAAATAAAATTTTTGTTAATATTTATTGTAATATGAATTTATAAATTGTCAAATTTATTACGACAGGTGAAATAGGGTATGGGTAGATAAGTAGGTTTATTATTTTATTATTTTTTTATTTGGACTGACAACAAATAGTTATACTCCTGTCAGCATGGTGGGTGGGTATAGATTGGGTGTAGCGAATTCCACCTCAAGCTACACTACGATCATCAATCGCTTCTTCAACTATTTTTTTATCTTTTTATCATGTCTGTCTGTGTTTTTATGTTATCTAAATTTAAATTTTTGTAACTGATTTACGTCATTTTATTAAATTTGATTTGGGAACACATCACACCCTCCCCTATCCGACGAGCACGGCCGAATTTAACAGGTAGATTCGTTCCCAATATGAATACACCTAATCAGAGAATCGTTACACTGTCTTATGAAAAATTAGTATAAAATAAATTTATTTTATGTTTGTTCATTTACCTGGTAATTGAGCTTTTATTTCATAGATTCTACTACCATTCCGGGGATAGAATCGTGTATATAAATCGTTTGGCGCTGGCTGGGCTGGCGCTCCTCCTAAAATTGTTAACAGATTGCGATCTAAGCATTCTTGGTTTGCTTTAGGTTCTGGGCATAGACGAAATTCAAAATATCTGAAAACATTATTAAAAAGTTACGTTAAATGTATTTACTACATTACAGAACAAGATCTTACCCCATATGACTAGCTGTTAGTTCCACACGTATGGTCATTTCATCTCCAGGAGAATAACGACGCACAATAACCCCCTGACCCCATTGACCACCATGTTCGTGAGGTCGAGGCTCAGGCATATCCCATGCATCGCCACATACGCCACATTTACCTTCATTACGTTTCCACTGACGCGTAAAACCGCCACAATACAGTTCGTGGTCATTATAGTCAGGCAGTGTGTTGAAACCATAACGCCAGGCTGATGCACGACTTGGTGGTTCGATTAGTCGACCATGACTATCACAAAGTTGTACATTAAGAGCAATGGAAATCATAAGAAATATGAAATTACTCTTTTTTACACTGCTGTATAGGCCATTATTTATGATCAATCTAGTGTCTTTCATTTTTTCTTTGATTAGTTTTGCATCTGAAAAAAAAAATATCATTATTGATTTTTTTATTTTCTACATTATTTTCAAATACATTGTAAAAGATTTAAATTAATTGCGAATTAAGCATTAGTCGTTGAACACTACTTCAATGATATATATATATAAAAATGGGTGTTTGACCTTTGTTGAGAGCATTTTTTTCTTTTTTTTTTAATGACGAACAACTTTTAATTTTCTACCATATTTTTACAATTTATTATCTTTTACAATTTATTATGCCTTTTATTTATATTATAGTGTGAGGATTTCCATCATAGTTAAAAAAATGTATATATCTAGAAATACATATTTATAAATGTATGTATACATAACGATTTATATGTATATGTTAGGGTATCCAATCGATTAACAGTCATTCAGTTATCCGATCAATTTTAGATGATTATATGTTCGAATAATTCAAAATTGTCTATTTTCGAATAACAAATAATCCGAATAATTTGTGTCGAATAACCGATTAATCGACATTTATTTTTTTTTTGGAGTTATAAATTTAGAAAGTCTTGTTTTAAATATATATTTATGCCAGTTACAACTTTTTTTTTATACCTTTTATATCCAAAGAAAAGTTAATAAAGCTTTTTTAGGGAAATACTTTTTCATTACTTGCTTGTGCTTAAGAAGTAATACAATATAAGAAGTAATACAATATAATATATAAGAAGTAATACAAATGAATTTTGTTATTGTTATTATTGCAAATACTTGTTACTAAAACTAACTGCTATAAACGAATGCAAAATAATTTCATGCATAATTTTTTGATTAAGTAACAATATGTTAGTTGAAACTAATTGAATAAGTATCAAAAAAGGGAACATCTTCCAATGACAGCCTATGTTAAATTTATTGGAAATGATTCCAATTCTCACTACTAATGGATCACTATTGGATTAGAATCTTATTGACTTATTTGAATGTTCTTTTTTATTGCTGGGATAGAATGTTTAATAAAATGCGACATGAAAATATTATATTATAACTTCATAAATATCTAAACTTGTGAAATATAAATTCAGAAAACATAGGTTTGAGTAAAGTAATTTCAAAATTATATAAGTCATAAAAAATAAAAATTAACATCAAAATGTATGTAGAAAAACACCAATATTAAATTTAATGTTTAATGAAAAAAAAGAAAAAAAAATCATTCACACACAGAAAATTATTGAAAAAATTTTTAAAATAATAAAAAAAAATACATCAAAAAGATTTATAAAACAAAGCTGAATTAGGAGAATATTTTGTATGACCAAGTCAAAAAATTAATTTTTTCATACAATTAGGGAAAAGAACTGATAAGATGAAAGAATTTGATCTACATTATATTTTTGAATAACTATTTTAATAGATTAAATATTACCATAAGTGTTATTTATATGTTTTTCATGTATTACTAAGACTATTCGATTAATCGAATAATTTGCCATAAATCGGTATTAACCGATCAGCTTTTAGCCTCGAATAATTGTTTGTCGAATTAACCAATTAATAAGAAAACCCGAATAATTGAATACTCTAATATATGTACATGTGTAGCAGTTTTACAGTAGTTACATACATTAGACTACTCTAAAAAAAGGAAAGACGAACGAATTTTGACCGTAGTGGTTTCCAGCACTTGTGTAAACATTTCTAATATTTCCCCCTTTATAGGCGGTGACATTAGTATATCTCGAGAACTGTTTGCCCAATATAGATAAATAAACTCCAATAGAAGCTGAATAAAATATCTAAAATATACTTTAACATTATTTTTTACCCGCTCAATACTTTCGGAAATATTCGTAATGTAGTATCGAACAAAATCCATTTTTTTCTCCTTAAAAGTTATTAAAAAGTTAAAAATGTAATGTAAAGTTATTAAAATGTTAAAAATGTAAGCTTTTAATGTTTTATTACAAAGCTATGGGAAAATATTAGACATGCCCATAAATATCAAGTCCTGATAAGAAAAAAGCTGAAATCGGATTTGTGTTTATCTCTTCAAATTCTGTCTAGTCAACCTACTTTTGTTGAAAGGATGATTATTATTTTTTGCCGACCAGTGATATAGACGGACAGATTTTAAATATTAATAATAAGAGTACTCATTTAAATGCTTAAGTTTTCCATTTGTGCAATTGTGCATATTTGCGCGACGTGTTTCATGAACCCCCTTTTCAAATGTTGTGCAATATTAAGGATAAGAAAATACGAAATCATTGTAAATGATTGAAAAATTTTCTTAAAATCAAAGATATATCCAATGATTATATTTTAAATAGCGTAACTATAATTTTTTAAATCGCAGTTACTAATAAATATAGACAAAAGACAGCTGATTTGTAAATGCACAATTAAACAGCGCAAGTTTACGAGACTAAATAGTTGCGCAAATTTATTTGTGTTATGCAAATGAATTTCCAAACAATTTATGACAGTTCATCTATAAGTGTTTTGCGCGTTTTCATGAGGACTCTTAATATTTTTAAAAAACAAACATCACAATACTAAATCGGAAGATTATTAGCATGTTGTAAATACATCACAATTTTTTAGGTCACAAAATTATTTTGCTCCATTTGTTATAACGAATTTTTAAAAATATTAAATAGGATTAATTTAATTATTTATTGTGATAACCAGTGTTAAATAGAGTAGCTTCTAAGTGTCTCATAGTGCTTATGTTAAGAACTATTTTTATGGCAACGAGAGGCGCTAAAGTCAAAGAATATAAAATAGTAAATAAAAGGGTGGTTATAATTGTTTTAGGAATATAATTGCAAAAAAGCATATTTTTAATAAAATGCGTTCAATATATTTTTGTAAATTTCTAAATCGATTTTCAAATAAGCATACACAGAAAAAAATCACCAATCACTAAAGTAATTTATTCAATTAAAAATTTCTTAAATTCGCATATATATATATATATATATATATATATATATATATATATATATATATAAAATTATATTCTGTTTATGCTACAACTTAAAAAAGATATATTTATATTTATATATCAACAAGTTCGTAATATTTACGTATGCCACAGGTGTAAAGGGTATATATAAGTTTGTCATTCAGTTTGTAATTTCCACAATTTTCGCCGGAGTGCAGAAATGTTTATATTTTCTGGATCCTTAAAAGAAATGATGTCGATAGGACGATGTCTGTCCGTCTCGTCATCCGTCATTCGGTTGAAATGGCATTTTGGAAGCCCACCGATAACTGCCATATACAATATGTGTATCAAACGATCTGTTCATAAATGGCAGAGATGTATGTAAAAAACCATTTTTTAAGGTTTTTTCGACCTAAATTGTTTAAATGGCGTTTGTGAATCCTCCCGATAACATAGATATATGATTTATATATCAAAAAATCTAAATTTTTTCGTTTCGATTTTCTGAAGCTAAGGACTTTGTGTTTTGCAAAACAAGATCGGAAAATTTTTCTGAATTTGTCCGCTAAAGAAATGAACTATTGTCCAAAACGCATATTTGACCGATATCCAAGTGGTAAATAAGCTACGGACTTGGTTATTGTATTTTCCACCATACCATTTGTAATTTAATATTGTCTTACATTTATAAAATATTTGTTCCGCACCGAAGTGATTACACCCTCCTTAAGTATGTGCGATCTTTTGTAAAATTCCAAAGTATTAAATTTGTTATTTACTAGCTTTTACCGGTGCGCTTCGCTACCCTCTTTGATGCGATAACTAATATTTACTTTATATGGGAGCTACTATTCCCCCTGGACCTATTAACCCTATTCGAAATTTGATATGAAAATTACTTTTAAATTTTTCAAGACTTTCAATACTTCTTTAGATGAGAAAATTTATATTTTCTTTGTACGGGGGCTACCTCTCTCCCTGGACCTATCCGTCCTATTTTCATTTCATCCTTAGATATGTCATAATGAATATTTGCTTTATATGGGGGCACTATACCCCTGCTCCGATTTTAAGCTATTCGTTTATCCATTTGAGAGAGAGTAAAAAAATAGGTATAAAATATGGGCGTGGCATCCGATCAAAATCCAACATAACCCGTAACATTCTACACTGCAAGCACTAACTGTGCCTCAAATTTCATGTAAATAGCTTCATTAAGAACGTGTAAAATTGAAAAAATCGATTTTTTAAAAAGTAGACGTAAAATGTGGATGTGACTTCTAATCGAAATCTAACAAAACCTCTGGTACTAGTACTATCTGTGTGTCATATTTCTTGAAAATCAGTTCAGCCGTTTATACGTGATTGATACACAAACCATAGAAAACCACTAGAAGTTCAACCCTTTTAATTCGCTCAGCAAAAAAATAAAAAATACTCTATTCACACGTATAAATTAGTTTTGAAGAAAATTCTACTAATACATACAAAGTGTTCGTTTTTTTTTAACAGCTGAGTTATGTTTTTTAGAACAAGTTCGACTTCTAGTTGTTTTCTATGACATAAACTAAAAAGCAAGCAAACAAACTTACACCTCATTTTTATAATATATATAAGGATATAAGGATTTATAAAATCTTGATTCTATTTCAACTTTATATAAAAATGCAAATTATTTATAGTTTTTAGTGTTTACATAGATATAGTATAGGTAAATATATTTTTAATTACATACAATATAATATTTTTATATAACACATTTCAACACGGGTGAAAGGTATATAAGATTCGGCGGAACTGAATATAGCACTCTAACTTGTTTCTGTAAAATTTAAATAAATAACAAGTAAGAATGTTATACTCGACTTGGACGAATCTATAAACCCACCATCTGCAACTTTCTGTTTACATGGATCCTTGAACTATTTGTACAAAATTTCGTTCGCTTGCATGATTTTGTGTAAGAGATATCGGCGGAAAAGTATGAAAACGTTTTTGGCCTATAAGTTGTTTATTTATTAACCTATTTTGTCCATTTGCAATATCAAACAAACCTTATATAAGAAAACACTTGATTATTTTGACATGTTACACACGGAATAACAAACCAAATTCAAATTTTTCGAGTTTAAGAAAAATTTAAGATAGGGAAAAATATAAATTTGAAATTACTATAGTATGATAAAGATTCAAAAGATGACACCAATTATAGTGTACCTTTTTATTTTTGTCAAAAAAAATAAAAAGGTACACTATTTATTGTGGCCACAAAACTGAAAAAGTCATTTAAAATAATAAGCGTACCAAGTTTGTTTTTTTTAACCTAATCGGTATCGTATTTTATAGTAACATTATTTATATTTTGTTCCTGTAAAATTTCGTTTAAAGAAGAATTCGACGTAATATGATGTTATCTGACTTTTTATTTCAAATAACTCCAAACATTTTCTATAGCATTTATGTGAGGATTTTGAGGTGGTGTCGACAAATGTTTGGAGTTATATGCATAAAAGTCATATTGTGACATCCAGCCGAATGGTTAGGGCCGTTAATTTGTTGAAAATAAATATCATTACTTTAGCATTATACAATCAATATATAACAGTTTTCCCACTTCAATTGCTGATATACAGTTTCAACCGTCATAGAACCACCACCATGCTTAAAAATACACACAGAGAAAAAACATGTTTGCATTATAATCACGACAAAGATATTATGTTCTCATCAACAGCCGGAAACAAATTATAGTTATTTTCAATAATATTTTGTTAATGATAATAATTCTTTTGTTTAAGTTTTATTATATTACAGTTATCCTAATTAAAAATTTTAGTATGGTTAACTCGATAATATTATATTTTTACCGAAAACCAAGTATGATAATCAATCAAAAACGCTATTACTTTTATTTCCATTTAATATTTAAATAAACACAATGTGTTAACTTTTTACATGTAGAAATATTATAGTTAAACAAATGATTTTTTAACCATATCTTGTTCTCTAAAGCTATTGAATGTTCGTTTTTCAACTATATTATTTTTACTCCAACTATTGTATGCTAAAAATTTAGCATTTTTAATTTTATTTAGCCACAAATATTGCATTTAATATTTGGTATATTACTGATTCTGCGGCCATGGACTTCTCAGTCAATTTGAATACAAGTGATCATGGAATTCTAAGTCAATAAATCGATCATATATTCCAAGAGCAACATATTATGCTCTTAGATTATGGTCAACGCAATCATATTTTTTCTCTGCGTGTACTTCATTTTTTAAACTAAAGACTGCTTAATGTCAGGTTTTTAGTGTAATTTAAGTGTTTTCCTCAACTTTACGGAAATAAGTAGCGATTTTTTTAAAAAGTTTGTAGTTTTACCAATCGATATGATTTGGTTCGCTAGAAAACAAGAGTAATCAAAGTCAGATATTAGTGACATGAGAAACTATAGAAGGACTATAGGATATTAAATATGGTCACAAAGTCTTGTGTGTGTTATCTCAGAAAAGTTGTCTAAATATTTTAAGTAGAATCTGCGTTTGATCACGCTCACATCTAGATATACGTATACAAGACGAAAGACTATTTCCTACTTTCCGGGGTTTTCGCGGGATATCATTAAGACGGAGATTTTATGTGGCACGTTTTCTAGCGATGCTGCATAATTTTTTTTTTAATCCATTTGCATTTACATTATTAAAGGATCCGTGAAAAAAAAATACGGTAAGACACTATCTACAACACATATTAAAAATTATTTTAATGATAACACAATTGTAATAATGTACAATAGTCTTGCTTCGTTCAAATAAACTAGACTATATATCGCTCAGAAAATTACTTAACTAATTTAAAATTATTTTTTGGCATTTTAAAATAATTTTTATTTTATTTTTAGCTTGATTTTAAACACTTGAATAATTTTTGCTGCATAATTTTTTCAGTCACACCTATGCTAAGTGTTTTACTTTAATAAAAAATCAACTTAATTACAATCCTCATTAAGTTTATATATGAATTAAGAAGAAGACAGGATTTGGATACATATGCAGGGTTGACAGATTTGACTATTTATCTCCACTTTACCAGTTTTTGGTGCTAAGAATGAAATGTTGACGTTGACTTTTTTTCTAAAAAATTCCGAACTATTTTCAGGATTTTTTATATATTTTTCTCTCTAAAAAGTTAATTCGTGCATTATTTAGGCACGAATTAACTTTTAAATTAACAATTAAAATAAAAACATCTCAATATTGTCAAAGTAAATGGTTCATTTTTTTAAAAGATTTATGCGAAGCAATCCATTATCGTATTCGATTCAATTATGTACGTCTTTATTATAAATTATCACTTTACAAAAGGCCAAAATCCGTTTGTAATTTTTAATTTTATAATCAAGGTATTACAAATCCTTAAATATCAGACCTAAGGAAATATCACTTACAGCAAATTACATTTTTTATGAATTCATTCTCTTTCTTTTTAATTCAAATTTATTAAAACTTAAAATTTAATCATAAAATAAATTTATTATTAAAAAAGCATAGAAAACGCTAATTAACATACAAAACCTCTTATTTATCTGGCAACTACGAACATTACCATAGCAAGGCCTTACAGGGCATGGAAAGATATCAAGAAATGTAATATTAATTTTTCGTGATCGTCAAAAAAGTTGACGAAGTTTTTTTTTTATCTATATTGTTTTAGTATCAAATTTCACATTTTCCACCAAATTATATAAGTTTTTACCCTTTTTAGTGTACTCTTTAATATAAAATAATTTTATAATTTTTTTCTGAGCAATTTCTGTTAATGTAAAACTTATATAGAAAAGAATTAATTAATTATACCCTATACAACATATATATGTATATACACCATAGGTGGTTGAGGTATTATGCGTTTGTGCTGATGTTTGTAACGCACAGAAAAAGTTATGAGATACCCACCTTAAAGTATACCATTCAACTAAGAATCACGTTTGGCATAAATTTGTGTCCAATTTAAAAGATATCGAATTAAATTTGTCACAAATAATTATTTTGGTATAAGGACGAAACCTATTATTTCACCTAGCCTCCATTACAAATGTTGTCCCGTAATGGGGGTTTAACGCTTATAAATTTCTTAAAGTATTTTAATAAAACTCGGCAAAAATATATTTTTTTATAAATATAAATCTGTCTGCGAATTTCATGAAGATCTGTCCATAATTGAACATATCTCCCATATAAACAGATCTTCCGCAAATAGCTTTAAATCCCATACTTTGACACAAATAAGTTTTATATATAAGTAGAAACTACAGTATCAATTATCGTTCGGTACATAATTGACCATAGCTCCGGGAATCACCCTAAAATGTATAAAGAACATAAGTAATATAAGTAATATAATAACATTCGTATATAGAAATATACATTACATTTAATACAAGTATCGATCCACAATTGGCCCATATAAGAATTTTGCTACAAATTCCCAAATTTTTCTAATTCTTTAATTTTACGACAAGTTTATCTATATTGTGCAACATTTCAATAGGTTATCTTTGTTCGTTTAAATTTTATTTCAATCTTCATTTTCCATTTTCGGGCCATGGTCTGAAGAAATTTGACCGACTTTAATTTATTTTTATTTATCATAATTCTGCGAGCTCTTACGAGTTCAGAAGTCAGCATTGTTTTGTTGCTCGTGATGTATTCACATTTTTCATAAAATACTTGGGAAAAGTGCTAAAAATTACATGAGAAGGCAAATATTCCAAGCAGAAATTTAAACATTTTATGAAAGTATTTGATATCATAAGAAACGTTGGCATATGGAGAATCATAATTAGTAAAAGCAAAATTAAATTTGATAAAATTTCTTCAGACCATGATCCGAAAAACAGAAAATTAAGATTTGAAGCGCTTTTTTGAAAAATAATGATAATATTTAAATTGAAATATAATGTAAACGAAAAAGATATCCTAAAATTAAAGAAATAGAAAAACTCTAATTTTTTTAGCAAAACGCCCAAAATCTCAATTTGGGAAAAACATCTTTCAAAAATTGGCTTTTTTCACTGAATATGATATAATTCTAAAGATTTATGATTTGTTACCAAAAAGCAAGCTTCTCATAGATTTTTAACGAACTTCAGCAGTATCCATTAAAATTAATTTTAAATACTAAAAATTTCTTTCAAGTTTCAAAAACTTCCCATAAGGTATAAAAAAATCTCTCCAAATGTCAAAATATGTTCTTAAAATCATTATATGCAAAAATATGCCGTTAAGAGTGAAATATGCAAAAATATGCACTTACAAATCGATCCCAAAATGCTTTACTTGTTCTAAAACAGATAAATAATCATTCAACGTACAGAAAAAAACATGAAAATGCATATTTTTGGTTTCCCTGATTATTATAAAATTATTTGGCTTACAAAAAATCTTTTTGTGTTATGTTGTACAACATGCATATATTTGAACGATTACAATTAATAAAAATATTATATAAATAATGTGTTGTAGTGATATTAGATTGAAGAATGTTATAAAGTTATATTTATCGTATAGTATTATAAGACAAAGTTTTCCCTATAGCCCAGTTCTATATTTATACAGCTGTATGGGGATCAGATTAATTGAAGGCGTTCAAAGGAACTGCCAAAAGATGAGACTTCAAATAAAACAAGGCAAGTCTGTTAGTATTCGTTTAAATTTCAATTCTGATTTATTTTGGTTATTGTAGGTGCTTATATACTAATTTAAAAAAATAATCCTAGCTTTTCTAACTTATTCTATTTTATTAAAATATTACATTTGTATCGTTCTTTATCATGGAGTTTGCAATGATATCAAGTAACTTTCGTTCCTTGACCAATCACAACATTTCCTATTGAAGTGCACTCAATTATAAGTGTGTCACTCAATTATGTTTATGATTAGTCTGCATTAAGTATAGAACAATGTAAGTAGTAATTTGATATTTATTTAAACATTATTTGCTTTTTGCATTGTTCATACATGCATGAAGCAAATATACACTACAATGTCATTATGATAATGATCATAATATGATAAAAATTAATAAAAATTAAATGTTATGATGTTTTTGTGAAAATTTCATAATCTTAATATGATAAATTCGGGTAATATTATGATCATTTAGAAACATAATACGATAAGGTCTGATTATAAATTTAAGTCATATTATATTTAGTTACATATTTGAGATAACGCTGTGAATATATCATGACCATATTTGTTATTATTTATGACTATAAAAATGTTTACTACAACCATATAATACTATCATGATATGTTACTCTTAGATTAGGTGGGTTTACTTGGTTTTTATAATCTTAAATCACGATTCAATATTTCTGAGTCCTTTCAGTATTTTTCTACTCAAATAAAATTAATCTTTGAAGACAGTTTTCAAATAACTCATTTTGTTTACCAGTTTGTTTACCCTTAGACTTTATATTGTTTCCAAAAATATTTCATTATTAGTTAGGACTATAAAAATTTTTACTGTTACCATATAATCATATCATAATATGTTACCCTTAGATTACATTATAATGGGTTTACCCTGGTCTTTGTAATTTTAAATCTCGATTTAATATTTCTTAGGCCTTTCAGTATTTTTCCATTCATATAAAATTAATTAATGAAGACAGTTTTTAAGTAACTCATTTTGTTTACCACCCTTTAGGAACTTCTTAGTCTTTTTTTAAATTGAAGAAAAAAAAAACAATGCAAAGACAATATTGATTTATAATACGCAATCGCTTTCTTTTAATAATTATGTAATTTGTGAATAGTTTTGGAGATATCAAAATAAAATTTCACGTGGTCACAGCTGAGGTGTTTTCAAATTGATTTGGAGGTGCACAGGTCCCCAACGGGTCATAGAAGATACACCTCCAAAGTTGGTCACCTCGGGTATGAATTTTTTTTTTTTTGTAATTCGCCAAAAATTTTTGACTTGAATGTAAACAAATTTTCATATAGGTAGTCCTTGTAAATATCAACTAAAAACATCCTGCAAAAACCATGCCCTCATTTTTTTTAATATTCACCAGATTTTTCACTAAATCCTAAACAATATTGCTGCAAGAATCATATAAATATATGAATCTGATAAAGTTATGTTAATCTGAATTTGAAACTTTGAGAAAATTAAATTTTTTGGGGTGTTTATTAAAAAGGTGGCATTATTTTTTTTTGGGCTACATCATTTTTTTTTAATATTTTCAAAAGAAATTTTAATGCAAATGCGTGTAAAGTAAATCTGAACTCAGACTTAGTCTGCGTTCTCGCAATGACATTTTCCCCCTTGTTTTGTAAATCGCTTCACCTCACTAAATTTATATGAAAATATTTATATGAAAAATTTTTCAAAGTGAGGTGAAGTGTTTTACAAAATTTGACCCTTTTCTTTTAACAAAATTTTTACACAAAAATTTTGTGTAAATTTTGTGATTACTCTCATTTGTCCGAACTTACCCGAAAGTTAGTCTAACTCAGCTAATCTGTGATCAAATTTTAAATTAAATTTTAAAATTTTAAATTTTTAAAAATTTGTACATATGTATATGAAGACATTCCATGTACAAACACCTGGTTGGCTCAGATAGCAATTAGTAAAGGGAAAATTTATCAACCTGAATTTTTGGTATTTTTTTTTTTTACTTATATTATTGTTTTTATAAAATTGTGGCCTTAAATAATATGGAAAACTGTCGAAAAATATTTAAATGTTCATAAAAATATCCATTGCAATTTCCGAAAAAGTTACGATAAGCGACCCCTGAATATTAACTGTTTTATTTTATTATCATTTCTTTTTAATAAAAACGTATTTAATCAAATAATTCATTTAAATCAAATAAAAGAAAAAAATCTTTATTTCAATGTTTACGTCTCGAAGTCACATTTTTTTAACTCAAAAAATAATCCGGATGAATTGCAATTTTAATTTTTATTGGGTGATAATTCAATGTATTTAAATACATCTGGAGATCATTAAAACTATGTTTGTGAACAAGAAAAAATCGTACAATAAATCGATGCAATATTGGTATCAATATCAATAGAAAGTTGCACTTATAGATACTTTTTTTGAAAAAAAGTTACATTTAATTTGTGGTTGCGCAAATCGGGGTGTTGCAATAAAAGATTTTGCACAAATCGAGCTCTTACTGTATTTTAATTGAACTCCTGCTAGTGATCATGAACGAGTTTTAAGTTTAGGCAAAAATTTATTACATGTATTTTTATATTTCGTCAGCGTTGCCGTTTTGGTCCGATTGGACCAAAATTGTTAGATTTATTTTAATATTCGAAGGTTTGTTAGTTTGGTTGGTACTTTTCAAGTATTAGGGTTTTTCGGTAGAATGCTCTATAACTTTTAAAAAATATTAGAAAATGTTTGTCAGAAAAAATAATGCAGATAACACAAATATCCTAAATAAATAAGATTAATAAATAAAGTTTATTCATTATTATTCAGAATAGAAAGAATTAAAAACAATTTTATGAAATGAAAATGTTATTTTAATTTTTTTAGTAAGAAATTATTTATTTTCACTTTGTCAAAAAGGTATTTTATAGTGGTGAAAAATTATATATTATGAAAAATACATATTCATATTTTGCAGGGTGTGATTTGGACACAATATGTAATTTTTATTTAAGGCTTTATGCTTCCATTAATTTACAGAATATTCACCAAAGTATATATATATATATATATATATATATATATATATTTATATATATATAAATATATATATATATATATATATATATATATATATATATATAATAATTTTAATGGTTTTTTTTATGGTAAAATGCGTAATTTTTAACTCGGAGCTGACACATTAGCTTAGAGAATGGCATCTTAATCTAAGACTTTTACATATTAAATTACCTGAAAACAGCAAACAACGAAAAAGTCAAACATATACGATTGTGGCAAACATTGGTTTGATATGCGGGAATCCTTAATGTTCGTATTTTTATGCAAAAGCACCTAGAATAGATTTTTTTTGCTTTTTGTGTTTATGTTTTTAATAGAAAATAGCTTAAAGAGAACATATCTCCTATAAACTTTAAGAACGTCATAATTCCAAAAAAAATAGTTTTGCAAAAATCGCATTCAAAGTTTTCAAATACTTTTCATTTTTGTAGGAAATAAATCTTGATATAACGCATATTTTTACATCATTAACTCAAAGATCTCGTTTTTTGAGTTAAGACGTTCTTGAAGTAAATCAGCGAGATGCGTAGAAAATATTATCATGTTGGTCATAAAAAAAGGTTTACTGTTCAGTAGCACACAGACAGCGATTTCTTGTTATGACTTACAACAAGAAATCGCACTCTATTCGTAACAAATTATAAAAAAATTGGTAGATTATTTTTTTAAACCTTCTAGTTTTGGTAGTTTGGTTTGTTTGTTTGTTTCAATTATTTAGGTTTTTGGTAGAATGTTCTATAACTTGAATTAAGGGTTACTAACTTAAAATAGATTGTTTCTATGTCAAAATGGACAAAAATCCGATTTGACATCTTCGATGTCAATGAAATTCACTACCAGTGTTGTCAGTTTAGCCTTTTATTTTGTTTTTAGCCTCAAAATTTTCGTTTTAGCTTCTAGCCTTTTTTAGTTTTTTTTGTTTTGTTTTTTTTTTTTTTTCTTAAAATTGCCTTAAAAAGGCTAAAATGTTAGTACTTCAGCAATGAAGAAAATAATTTCTTCGTTGCTGAATAAAATTAAATTATTATTATTATTATTACTTAAATAAGATTAGTTATTAATACTAATTTTATTTTTACAGAACCATCCATTTAAGCATTTTTATGTATTCATTCACAAAAAAAGCATGAGGCTCTTCAATCTCTAAATCAAAAATCACTTAACAAATTTAAATTTTATAGACTTCCTATATCGATTATTATAATTATTTTTTAATATACTTTATTAACCGTAGAAATTATTTAATAATATAATTTAAAAAAAAATCTTAAAAATGTGAAAAATCACACATAAATTTGGAAATGCTTAATCAAAATGGAAATTTAGTCTAAAAATGACAGAAAAACTGTTCAAAATATTAAATAATTTTTCATATGAAATATATCCCAAATATGTATTTAATTTTTTACTTTGCTAGCAGCCGTTTTATGTTCTTTCTTTTTATAAATATATTAAAATATATTTAAAAAAATACGAAAAACTAATGAGAATGAGAAAATTTTATTTGTCAAGTTAAAAAAGAAATCCTAAATTTTTCTGGTCTTATTTTTGGAGCATTTAGTTTGTTTAACTTTTTTATAGTTCATTTCAGCCTCTTTTTCTCTCATCTGCTGGCAACACTGTTCATTACATACATTGGCTATTGGAAGTATTTCTCAAGCCATAAAATCTTGTCCCTTTCCGGTCTAAAAATATGACAATTTTAAGAATGAAAAAAAGCTAAAAAAACTTCACAAAGGTGTACTAGTTTAATTGCTAGTAACTTCCAAACTATACATGACACATCTCTACTTTTAGTTTCATATTAAAGATAAAATATTATCTTAATAACGACATGTATAAGCTTTTTATATCAAAAGCACAAAGTCCAAAATTAGACATATAAAATCCTAACCACTATTTCTCAAAAAATGGTATTTTTAAAATTCTTAAAAAAATTATATATTATGTTGACATAACTCTTCTTCCAACGCATGTAAAATTTCAAGGTGGACACTCTTTTAGTTTAGAAGTTATGAACCAAAATAAAATCTAATTACTAATAACTGCTGAACTATATACAATAAAATTTTAATTTTAGTATAATTTTAAAAATAAAGATATTGCCTTCAAAATGATATGTGGTAAGTTAATTTCATTTCAAAGTTTAAAAGTCAAAATTAGACTTATAAAAATTAACCTATAATATCTCCAAAAAAAAAAAATATTTTTTAAATTCTTAAAAAAATATATAATGTTAACACAACTCTTCTCCATACTCGTGTAAAATTTCATGTTGGACACTCCTATAGCTTAGAAGTTATGCAACAAAATATAAACTAAATTCAAATTTTGTATATAAAACTTCATTTTTTTAAGAGGCATTCTAAGTCATGAAATATTAATTTAAATAATTGTTATGTCTCTTTTCAGTCGAGCAATATTAAGATTTTACTTTTTTCATTTATTTTTTTTTATTTTTTGTCATATTTTCCTTATTTAAACATATAATTTCATATGTTTAGGACATTTTTCAACATATATTGGGTTTTAATGTACCATTATAATGATCTATCCTAATACTATTGAAAATTACTCGTAAGAGCAGGGGATCAATTTTATGAATTTTGTTACCAAAAGGTTAAATCAGCAATTTTTGCAAATAATTCACAAGGAAGTATTTATTATACTGAATTTATGGAAAATATGAATTTATGGAAAATATAATAATTTCCTTTAGAATCGTGATGATGAATACATATATCAATTGTATTGAATGAGAGCTTTGCAGTGATGCTCTTAAATATAAATTACGATGGAAAATGTCCAAAATATTTAAACTTTAATAAAAAGCATTTAAAATAAAACATTCGAAAATTTTTATAAAATTTTAATTTCGCAAGAATGAATACTAATTTCTTACTCATTAAGTATTAAACGTCATTTGGCCATAATATGTTTTTTTATGTCTTTTTTTACAAAAAGTTAAAAATTATGTAAATATTATGTAAATATACTGTAGATCGAAAACTATATATTTTCGAAAATGTTTTAAAAAAAGGTCCAACTCACGTGAACGAAATAATTAAATCGAAATATTTTAAGGATTAGCTTAAAACATGCATATCTATCTTTAATTTAAGGGGGTTCATTTGCAACATTTTTTGTCTCCATAAAAATCAAGGCACTTTAACGAACATATGTAAGAATATAATGTACGAGTACATACGTAAGTATATAATTTATATAAATTATATGAATTGTATTAAATTGTTTAAAACAAAATGTATTACTATAAAGACAAATATGTCTACAGTGGTTTAGGAACAAATTTAATTTAGTAAAATTTTTTTTTGAATTAAATAAAATTAAATTATAAAAAATTTTTTAATGATAATATAGTGAAAAAATTTAGATAATTTGCATAATACTTTATTCAGTATCACTAAAATTTTGGAAAATTAACCTCCTTATATATAATTAAACTCGATTAGTCATATCGTTGAGTTTAAAATATTTCTATTCCATTTAAAAGAATTCAAACTATTAAAAATTTAATTAAACAAATCTTCAACTATTCAATTTGTATACTATTGAATTAACTTTTTTATTTATTAAGCTTCAAAAATATTTTAAAAACATTAAAAATATAAATGTATTTCGTGATCTATGAAAATTTCTTGGTATGAGAACTATGGTCAATTATATTTATTAAAGACTTTGGGAATATTTGTATTTTAAATCAATTTATAGAATTTATATCTAGGCAAAAAAGATCTTATCCTGAATATTGATATATATTTTGCAACGTTAAGACTGCAAATTTTGAAGAAATTCAAATATATTAAACCAAATTAAATTTATAATATAATAAATAGAGCTAATATACGGGTCATCATCAAAATTTTTTAACCTGGCTGAAACTGACTTAAATCCTTAATAAGTCTTGTGATAAAAATATAATCATGATTGTTGTTCAAAGTTCGAAAACTTAGAGAAAGGGCTAAAAATTACTTAACTTGTTCCCATTCTTCTACATTTTTGGTTCGCTAATATATAAATTCTGTACCTTCTTTGTTGCTGGGCAGAATTTCAACGGTTACATACTGATGACAAAATTTGTAGTTTTTTTGGTCTGTGCGCCCCTTAACGGAATAATAATTTTGAAACGGGAATTGGTACTTGTTGTACCCGAAATATTCAATGTAGTTGATAGTCTCAAAGTTTGGGAAACAAAAGCGAACATTTTTGAAAAAGTCAGTTTTTTGCGAGTCACATTCACAGTCTCTAATGGAATAGCATGAATTACTGCATGAATTTAGTTTTTTTTTTTTTTTTTTTTTGTTATTTTACACAATAAAATCGAATTGAAAATTATGCAAAAATTTAACTTTTTGTTTTAATATTTTTATTAGCAAATTGCAATTTGTTCAAATCTTAGATATATAGATATAAAAGCAGCGATAAATATAATTGATCGTTAAAAACGTTATCTTAAAAACGTATCACTTTTATCAAAACACATTTTACTAAGAAACATCGCATGTATAGTATGGAATTGCCCATATTTGGCATAATTGTTTGTAATGCTTAACGAAAATGTGGGGGAAAAAAATTACTTGGATTAAAAAAGATCACAATATTAAATAGCATTTCTTTGAAATGAAATTTTCGTATAATATTAAAAATATATAAATTTTTAATAATCGCGCTTTTTATTATAAAGAAAATTTTTAAAATATACTACCCTATACCATCAAATATTGAAAATATCATAAATTTTATTTGAATAACTCAGTACGTTTTGATATTGCTCGTAATTTTTACCAAAATTATACAATAACTTTTACTTCGTAAAAATTTGTATATGTTCAACTTAAAACTGCTATCACTTTTGCGCGCCCTGCACGAAATGAGTAATGCTAACTGATTCTACATGCATTGGAGTCACTTAATATTTATACAAATAGATTTTAATGTGTCATTAAATGTACATATATATATACAGATATTGAAGATATAAAATCAAAAATCGCCCATATATATTTAAAATTTTATAAAAGCAACGTAATAGTAATTATAATGCATATCGGTCTTTAATTGAAGCATGGACTCGAATAAGGGCTTATAGACTACAATTTTCAAAATGCGTTTACATAATATTACCAAAATAATTAATTTTCATCCATTTCGTTTCATCCTTTCGTAAAAAATGTATACCGGAAATTAAAAATTTTATTAAATGTTTAGTATTTCATAATAAATTGGATACGTGTTTTAAAAAGGTTTTTTGTTAAATACAGTGACATTTCTCAATAGATTTGCACAAAAGCTTCACAATAGGTATAAAACACTTATGTCTACTTACACACATAGAGAAAAGTCACGTTCACAACGTGGTTGCTGCAAGAACACTCTTTTCCCTGCAATGGTATATTGTTATCGCAATTATTTTAATCTTTGATTAAACTTTATTTGAACAACAATTTGGTCACTGCAATAACATTTTCGTTATTAGTTTCATAATAACAATACGCAATATTTCTAGTAATATGTTTGGTTGAGGAACATGTTATTGTTGTTGAAATCCTTGGTACAATAAAACAATGTTCATTAGAGAAAAATATTATTATGCTTGTTATTATTATGTAATAATATTATTTCCAGTTTTATCAACAACCATAAACATTAATAATAATTTAATATGACACTGTTATTACATCAGTTTATTGTGTTCACCTGAAGGAGTGTAAAATTAAATTGCTAACAAATATTAATGATCATTAAAAAAAGCTTTTGATAAAAAAGAACTAAAAACTCTTGGTAAGTGTTATTATTAATTTTTTTTAATAAATTGTATAGTATAGCAAGTACCGTAAGTATATTGAGGAAAAAGACATCAAGAAATCCGATGTTCGTCATGACTAGTTCTAACAAAATATCAAGCAAACCAAGTGACGAAAGCGTGCCGCCAAAAAGGCCACTTGACCCGCTCAACATAAAACTAAGTCTGTCCCCAAACAAAAAGCCCCCAAAGTACAACAAAAGACTACTCCCCGGTGCACAGTGTCACATTTGGCAGTTTTAGTATGACAAAGATCAAGTTTTGGAGATATTTTACTGAAACGTTATATTCTATTAGTAGACAAGGCCATAAACATTCCCTCTAAAAATGGGCGGATAGAATCACTGCCCGCATATTTTTTTTTTTTTTGGTTTGAATTTCGGACAAAATTTAATAAATTTTATTAAAAAAAGAAAAATTTTAAGGTAGACATGGCAGAATCTAACCACACTTAACCTAATGTACTATTTTCATGACAAATTTTTGGCCATTATCTTTAAGTTTTGAATTAATTCTTACTAAATTGCTAATATGAGGTACTGTATTTTTTTATTTCTAATATTTTAAAATGATGCAAAAAGTCTCAGCTAAGATTCTCAAATATAATTTTATGGATATTCTTTTAGATACTACTCATGTCTTTAAATTGGAACACGTTAGAATTTTTTAATTCTAGTCCTTTAAAAATAGAATTCAGAAAAAAAATATATATTTTTTCAATATTACGATTTCTTTTGAATAAAAAAAATACTATCAATATTAAAATTTAACTAAAAATTTATAATGAAGTAATTTGGATACATTTATTATTGCATACAAAAAAAAAACCTATCAATATCTGCAGTATTTACTGAGATATATGCAGTTAAAGTTAACATACATCTTCATAAAAAATTTAAATAAAAATAAAAAAATAAAATAAAATTTTTTTAGAAATAGCAACTTTGAAAATACATAATTCGCGCTATATTAACTTTACATGATATATTTATTTTGACCGATATCTCAGTTTCTAATGAATCGTATTTTTTTCATTTCTTCCGCAAAAAGATTCCTAGCTTATATAGGGCTTAGAAAAGTCGAAAACAAATACGTTTTTAGACGCCTTTTCGGTTTTTTGGCGATATCTCGGCCATTAATGGACCGATTTTGTTTGTCATTCTAAGGAACATTGCCTATAATTTGATGTATAAAAAAACGTATATATACGATAACTGGGCTTTCAAAAAACTGATTTCAACAGACAGACATTCATCGTTGATACCCTATCAATAATGATCCAGAAAATATATACTTTTTGGGGTCTTAGATGAATATTGTAGAAATTATAAACGGAATGACAAATTATAAACGGAATGACAAAAATGGTATAAAAACCAACTAAAGAATAACGTTAGATTGTTTTTAAGTATAGCAATAATATATACATATATTTTTATGTCGCCTTAATCATATCATGGTTACATAAATGAAAAATTTTTGTACGTAACAATAATGTGATTGCCCGCAACCATATTTTTATTGTGTTGTAACCATATTCCGGTTATGCCACGAACATATTGAAAATATTTTTAATCTTTTTTTTTGTGAAATTCAGGTAATTTTATAAGAATTTTTATATAAAAAATATTTCTTGATGTTCAATTTTTCAATTATTAACGTCAACGACTATCGAAATAGCTTTTTCCAAATCAAATTTTATAAAAGAAAGAGAACGAAATGGATTTAAATCCATTCATTTATATTTTGTTATTTTTTAAGAAGGTTGGCAAAAAACAAATTTTTTCAACCTTTAAGCAAAAATATGTAAACTAGATGGAATTTGACTGAAAATTATTCTGCTTTCAGTTAATTGTAAATGAAACCATTATTTGTTCATCAATTTTCAGATATATGGCATATTTTGATCATAATATATTTAGATAAAACGAAGATAAAACGACGCCCTCCTTAACTTTTAAGGAATAAAATGTTTAATATTTTGCATGAAGAAGAATTTTTTTGTATATGTATATGTATATGGGTAATAAATAACTGCAAAACTGTGGAGCGGATAAAAAATTAAGTTAAACTAACTTAAAGCTGATTTTAGTTGGCATCTTTTGGCGTTTTATTTATCTGAATTGCACTAACAATTCTCATGTAACACTAATGTGATCGCCTAAAAAAGGGGCGAGGGGAAATATTCGACATGCCCGTACAAAAAAAATCAAGACCTGATAGGCAAAAAACAAAGGTAAACAGATTTAAGTTCAGCGCGTCAAATTCCATCTAATCCACCTATTCTTGTTTATCGGAGAATTTTCTGCAGGTTAGGCGTATTTTGCTGGTTGGAAAGAAACTTTTTGAAGACTGATCGTTAAAGCTATTCGGAATTCCTCTACAATTAAGTATAAAGCTTTGGAGGTATAAAGCTCACAGAAAATTAATTTTTTAAAATATATATATTAAAAAACTTAATATATATATATAAAATATATATATATTAAGTTGTTTTGTCAAAAGTCCACAGATTTTGAGTCATCTGCGTATACACATATATGTACAAAATTATATCAAAATACTTAAAAAATTTAGGCAGAAATATAGGAAAATATCAATTTTATAAAATTTTGCTAAGTGCTTCCACAAAACACAAATACTTTTTTCGTTCTACTAAAGAATGTTACTAAAATTGTCAGGTGTTTAGAATTCTCAAAATAAAAAGTGTAAAATCCTTCATTAAGTTTTTTTAGAGATATCCTAATTTAACTGTTTACTTTACAATTATTATTGTTATTCTATTACAATCAGTTTTTAATGAAATTTAAAAAATCCCAAATAATATGTTTTTTTTTCCAATTATTCAAATAATTCGAATAGTTTTAAATGCGTGATCGAATAATTCGAATAACTGAAATGTCTGATTCGAATTATTCGTTTTATTTCAACAATATAAAAACCGTAAAATTTCAGCTTAAAATTTTTCTAAGTTTTGTTTTAAATTTTGTGTTGAAATTTAGCGTAGATTACTCTATGCAACAAATTGAGGATTATCGCGTGAGAGCAGTATCATCAAATGCTATCAATTTGCAATTGATAGCATTTGATGAGTGTAACAAACCTTCAAAAGGATTTTTCGCTGGTAGACAAGATTTTTGCTTTATGACCTTTTAAACTTTTTCTTTTTATGCCAAAGTAGTGTAAGATAAATCGAAAAAAATAACATAGATATAGTTCGAAGTTCAATTATTTTCGCATAAATAGTTAGACAATTTAACGAGGAATATTTTATTAGAACTTTCAATTTATATATCTCTCATTATAAGGAGTCACTTCTAGTCCGATTTTAAGAAAAGACATAAAAGTCGATTAACTTGGGTTTTCTAATTATAAAAAACCTAAAACATGCAACAATAAAATACATGTATATACATATATTTTGTTTTTGTGTTTTGAAAAAAATGAGTATTTTTTTGAAAATTTAATTCTAAGTGCCTTCATCTAGTTATATTCTATGTTTTAAAGTTCATCCGGTGTAGCATTTATCCAAAAAAAAAATTAAATGAAAACAATTATTAGTAATTTTGTTAACGATTTCAACAAAAATTTGGATGTTATGTTATATCTCATTGCTTAGTTTAAGGCGTTTATATAAGAAGTGTAGGAAAAATTTATAATTTTTTTTAAGAACACATGATAAATATTTTTTTACTTTTAAAGGCCGCCAGTAAAATTCGTCGAAGAAAATATCATTTTAACAAATTAAACCCAAGTTTTAATCGACTTTCTTGTCCTTTCCTAAAAACGGACTAGAAATGATCCCTTATAAGGAGAGATAAATGCATTGAAAGCTCTAATAAAATAATCTTCGTTAAATGCTCTAAATATTTATGTGAAAATAATTGAGCTTCGAACTATATTTATATTATTTTTTTCGACTTATCTGAGATTACTTTGATTTTAAAAAGGAAAAGTATAAAAGGTCATAATACAAAAAATTTGTCTACCACCGAAAAATCCTTTGGAGAGTTTATTACTCTCATCAAATGCTATCAGTTGCAGATGGAATTATTCCGCCCCCAAAAAATTGTTGCATAGTGTTAATTAATTCTTATTATTATGAAATTAAAAACGATTGAGTTTAAAGTTTTTATCGTTTCCTATAAAATTTGATTTATGATTTATACGACCATATTCGCAACCATGCTTCAATTAAAGGTCGATTTGTATTATACTTACTATTACGTTGCCTTTATAAATTTTTTAATGGCAATAACAAACGCCACAGTACTATAAATAAGTAAAATTTTAAGTCTTATTGGCCTAGATTAGGGATCACAATTTCCCGGACTTTTTGATTTCTAGGGATAATGGGAAAAAATTGTTGATTTCACGGGATCCGGGATTAAAAACTGTAACACTACTCTTATTAGTTGAACGATTGAGACCCAAATAGGATATGAATCTTTGCATTAGCAGATTTAAAACAGGATTGTGAATGTGGTGAGAAAAATGAAATCATATCAATTGCTTAATCTACTGATAAATCAACACGAATGAATACAGACATAGTATATGACGTGAAACAGTTTTGTGGATATCGACACAATATTAGGAAATATTAGTAATTTTATTTTAAAGATATGTACCATAAAATAATGTCGTAATAGCTATAGAAAAATAGAGTTATCAGAAATTGAGTAATGAGATATTTTCCAAAATTTGATATTATTCAAAATTTTTTAAACAAGTTTCGTAAATCTCTTTAAAAATTAAATTTATTAAAAAATCACTAAAAAATGAAGAATTTAATAATTTTTCGAAACCCTTCGGGATAATTCAAACGCGAGTTCAAACGGTATTAAATTGTATGTAACTTAAATAGGGTGGTCCAACATTGTATGAAAATAAACAAACGGTATCTCTCATTTAGACATGAAAAGGGACATCATACACATATAATATCTTGTCCAAATTCCAATTTTCTCCAATTCCGATGATTAGAACAGAATATTATGCGGTAATTTAAATTTTTATATTATTATTAAATTTGTTATCTTAAATATTAATACTATATACATAAAACGAAAAAAAGCTAAATAAAAATAAACTTTCCAAAAAAGTTTATGTGGACAAAAAATATTACATTTTATTAAAATTTGTTTTTTATTTATTTATTTTTTTTTTATTATTTTAACATAATTTTGTATATGTTTTTCTTTTTAAAATGACATTTTTATCCTAAATATTCTTAAAAATTATAAAATATGAGTATATTATTAAATGACCGTGTATTATCTTTTTACAATTGTCATAGGAAGTTGAAATTTTGGCCAATATGCTGTATATATTAACCCCTTTTATAATTTTGGTACGTTTAAATGTAGCTCTCAAAAAATAATTTTGAATCACCTGTTATCTATTCAATTTTCCTAGAATATCCCTTGTAAAATACTCGCTTTCGTGTTATAGATCCAACCAGACGTTCTCATTCTCTTAACTTTCTTAATGTTTTATCAAACTTCTATGAGACAAATGTAATATACAATATTTAAAATGTCCATAAGATTCTTTCAATTAGTTATACTTTTTCACTTGCAGGTTTTTAGTGCTGACATTTTTTAAAAGTCTTTAATTGAATTCATATCTTAGGATTATCCAATATAAATCACCTAAGGAATTGCAGTTAAAAGCTTACTAAAGAAATTGTTGTAAAGCATAGTTCCCAGATGGATTTTTAGCTTAATTTTCTTTAAAAAATTTCAATAATTGGTAACTTTTTGTTAAAATTTACGCAGTTTTCTTACATTTAAGTGCTTTTAAAATTCTCGAGAATCCCGGACGAAATTCCTGGGAAAGCGGGACATGAAAAATTGCAAATTTCCCGGGAATCCAGGGATACATTCCCTAGCCTAGATAGTTACATTTAGAAAGGAGAACTTAGTAGTTTTATTTCTTAGTGACAATAACTTAGAAAATGTTTGATTTTCTTCTCTTTCTGAATTTTAAAATATTACTATATTTTTTAAAGGTTTTCTTGCAAATTAAGAAAAACTGTAAATATTTTTAAATTGATTAGATAATTGCGCCACAAAGCGAACAAGAAATGTGTAATTCTCCAATTTAACATCCCTATTAAATAAAAAATAAATATATAAATTATGGGATATACAAAAAAGGCTGGGAATTACAAATCAAAGTAGGAGTTGAGTTTGGTAAAAAATAAAAAATACTCGCATATATGTGTAATTTATGCATAATTTGTTCACAAGTTATTAAATAACAAAAATTTTTATAAACAAAAATATAAGAAATGAAATTAATTAATAATTTTAATTTAATATTCAAATCAACATCATCAACATTTTGAATGTACAATATGCTATATACTAGCTTATCCCGGTACGCTTCGCTAACCCCTTTTAATGCAATAACTAATTTTTACTTTATATGGGGACTATTACTCCCCTCGACCTATTCGCCCTATTCAAAATTTAATACGAAAATTATTTCTGCAAAGACTTTCACCAAGATGTGCAAAAATTAGTATTTGCTTTGTATGGGGGCTATAATTCCGCCGGACCTTATCCGCCTTATTTTCATTTCATCAATACAATATGATAAGAAAGTAGCTCCCACAAATCTTTAATAGTTCTTCAGATATGTCATTAAGAATATTCGCTTTGTACGAGGGCTACCATTTCCCCTGATCCTACCCGTTCTATTTTTATCTTAAATTATGGAGATTGATAAAAAAGTTGTTCTAGCAAAATAATTGGGCTTTTGCTGTAGGAGTTCTTAAGACTTGTGATATTTAATATTTTTGTTGTGTGGGGAGTACAATTTCCCATGATCCTACCTGTCCCATATTAATTCTAAGTTTGAAGGTTGATGAGAAAGATATTCTCGCAAAATTTTATGACTTTTTCTGTAAAGTGTTTAAGTTATCCGATAATTAGTATTTTCTTTACATCTTTTTCATCTCAATTAAAGATGATAAGGAAAATATTTCATCAAAATTATGCAGAAATGGTTTTTAAGTTATGCGATAATTAATATTTTCTTTGTTGCCAATTGCCCCTTTTTTAACCACTTTTTTGGCCCCATTTTTAAAATGGAACTAAATGGCGACTTTTTAAGACTGCGTGCTAAATAAGGAGAAGAAACTAAGTTGTTTGAAATATCTTGAATAATTATATATAATATAATTCCAACGAAGAAATTAATTATTCTGAGATTGTTTTACAATATAGTGATGTAAAAAAGACCCCGAAGAATATATAAATTAACTGCATCTGTTAAAAACTAAAGCTAATGATAAAATTTGTAAACAGCTATTTAAAACGTCAAGAATAGATTTGATGAATACTTATATTTTTACTTTGGCTCATAGCAGTGACTCGGTGGAATGTCTTTTTTTTAAATTATCACTAATGAAAAATAAATTGGTCAACACTTGTGAATCCATGCTTTCAGTCTTAAATTTGTTAAACGGGGATTTGTAAGTTTGGAGTCCGAATGAAGACCTCGTACAAAACTACAGAAGTTTATTTAATGAAAATAGAATTTAATGTTAACTACTTTTTAACATTAGTCCGTAATTTTAATTATTTTCTAATGATATAAATAAATAAAAATAAATGTTACCTATTTTTATGAATAAATCTTTATTTTTTCAATAATAAAAATTATTATAAATAAATTATTTTGTAATTAATGAAATTGATTTTAGTAGTTTTTCTTCAGTTTTATTTTTTTATTTTATTAAATAAACAAATTTTAATGAGTTTTTTGGTATTGAAGAAGTTGGCCACTTTTTTCAAAAAATTTCCTTTTTGGCGACTTTACTTTTCGAAATACCTTCTTTGGACACTTTCTAAAAAATCTCAATGGTACCACTAGTATAGGCTTTGAAGTCTACCAAAAAAACCTATATTGGGATAAAAAAAATTTACTTTCAAACAAAACATATATTTTTTATTTTAAGAGATACGGGCCATTATCAAAAATTTTTAACCCAGCTGAAACTGACTTATTCTTTAATAAGTTTTGTGATAATACTATTTTAAACAAACAGGTTACAAATCTGAACTCACAAGACTTGAAACTAATAGATGTTTCATTTTATAAACATGATTTATTTTCAAAATTAAAAAATTTAGAAAAAGGGATAAAAGTTACTCAACTTTTTCCCAATCTTCTACACATTTCGTTCGCACGTTTATATTTTTGATTCAATGCTAATTGGATTTTGTGGATAAATTCGAATGAAATAGCATGGGCACACGCTAGGAGACTAGGACTATTGTAGAAGTTGCTTTAACGAGGAGGAGAAAGAAACAATGGAACATTTTCTTTGTTACTGTCCTGTTCTTGCTAACATAAGGACTGCTGAATTTGGGAGTCCATATATGCATCAATTATCTGATCTCTCTGCAAATGATATCAGACGGATCAGATTTTTTATTCGTGTATATTGGTTCGATTCGAACCTATTCTCGGACATGTGAAAACAGATTCACATGATCCATCAGGGTAACACAACGGGACCAATAGCACCCAAGTGAGCCGTCTAATTCATATTTACAGCTGCCTATCTAACATTAAACATAAATTTTACATGAAAATGTTATTGACTTTTTGAAAATTATGCAAAGATTGCACTTTTTGTTTTTGTATTTTTACAAAGAAAATTGAAATTTTCTACTAGTGGATTAGATGAAAATTTAGATTAATTTCTAATTGTTAATTGGTATTTAATGTAGATGTGAAAAATTTGCTGTAAAAGGATTAAAAATTAATATTTTGCATAAAAAAAAGTAATTTTCATCGGTACCATCACAACGTTCAGTCCTAATAAAAATTGTGGCTTTTTTAAGACTTTTTTTGTGAAAAGCCATGTCAGTGTAATTTGTAGCTGAAACTAAAATATCGCAATCACAACTTTTTACCAAAGTATTGTAAAAAACACGTAAATTAATCAGAAATTTCATTCTGTTTTAAACAAAATAATTTCGCGTTAGGCAGCTATGAAACAAACGCTAACAAATTTTGGCTCTTGAAAAAAAGTATTTTTGAATATCCCTATAGAAATGAGGATCGGTCTAAAACCCATCACGCCACGGGTACTTCAGGTTTGTGAACGGTTCTGGTTATTTAACAACCAATAGCAAAATAATGTAAAGAAAGAATTTAAAAAAAATATATTTACGGATTCAAAAATAATAAGCATTTAAATTTGGTCCTTTTTTGCATTCCTTTTCTGTTATATAAACATTTTCTTAATATGTTATATAGTAAATACAAAATATTCCAAAGGAAAAAATAACAAATTGATTCCTAAGAAATCCAGGGTATTAAAAAAACCGGAAATCATAAATATATATATATATATATTTGAACTTTTTTGCAAAAAAAAAAAATGGTCGTATTCCTTTTCTGTGAAAGATGACTAAATACAAAATACTCTAAAGAAAAAAAATAAGAAATTAATTACTGCGAGAACCAGGCTTTCCAAAGTTTGAAATATCTTTTCAACAAATTTCCAATTTTCGCTTTAATTTCTCAAATCGCAAAACTGGAATCACAAAATGTTAATAATATTTATATCATATATATGTTTTTAATTTTTTTGGTAATTGAAATTTTTACTTCCCGATATAGGTTGGTAAGATATAGCTAAAAAAGAAAAAATTCCCATTTTTGGAAATTTTATAAAGTTATTTTTACAAATCTAAATCTAAGCATCATAAAATCTACTTTTGCGGCATTTTTGAAAAAAGCAGAAAAAATCTATTTTTTTTTTTAAATTCAAATTTAAACGCCAATAACTTTTTACTGCGTAAATATTTTTTCAAATTTAATTTTGTTATTAGTTGTTAATAACATCAAAAATATTTGGAAAAAATAGGGTGAAATTTGGACACGCTATAGCGAAAAAAATTCACCCTATTACGTTTAAAATTAAAAAATTTAAACTCTGTATCCCAATATCTCGTAAACTAAAACAGATAAGATATGCATTAGGATAATAACTATTATTATATTATAACATAGCACTACCTTATAGCCAATATTGTCCTGATAATAAAAACCAATTTTTTAAATCAATGCGAACAAAAACCTACGCACCGGTCGCGATTTCTAAAATGCTTTTGAACATTTTTTTAATATTTTTATTTTATATACATTTAAAAATATTAAATGGTTCAAATTAGGAATATCGGATGGATTCAAATACTTTATTTTAAGTTTTTTTTCAGTTAAATAAGTAAGTTATTGCGAATGGTCAATGATTTGAAAAAGAAATTCTTAAAACTTATAGATTATCGAATTTAATATAACAAATTTACTATTAGCTAATTTATTGCGTTTTTCCACATATTCTTTGACAAATTGTTTTACACTATAAATACAAAATCATTTCAAAGACCCTGTGGACCCACCATCCGTAGGTCTACATGGTCCAAACTCAAAACTTAAACTCATCATCTCTACTATCACTACGTGAAATTTCTTTGAATTAGTTCTGAAACTGCATAATCATTTCCATTTAATTTTTTGGATCGCACATTGTGGAGCGGTTTAGCTATATATAAGGTACAAACAAACAAACAAACAAACAAACAAACACAACTCATTTTTATAAACACACATATTTAGATGAATGTACGTACATATGTATGTACTTAAAGTTGTCAATATTTTATCCTCTTTGACATTAACGTATACATATATAAGTACTATATACATAAATATGTATATCTATTTATTGGCATCTATGTAGTGTTATTGTATACTTTTCATTATGGTTAAAAATGAAACTATAATCTTTTTTCTTAATTTTGGGTCACATTTTTAAAATGTAAGTAAATGTATTTTTAAAACATATGTACAATTTTAATGTATCTAAAAGAAATAATTTTCACAAAGATTCATTAAAAATATTAAGATTACTTATTAATGTTTGGTATATATTTTCCGGCGTAGCTGTTAATTTTTTTGTTAAAAGTTGTTTAAAATGTTTTCTTTTATTATTTAAGTGAAAGTTTTTAAATGGATTATGATTTTACTGTTATACGTTCATATACATACCCATAAATATGCATTTCAAAGTATGCAAGTACATTTAAACTTTTGTACTCGAACGTACGTTGAATTCATATACATATATATAGATATAAACATTAATTAAGTAGGTAAACACTCGTACTTGTCTTCAAATCAACTTAAATAATGTCTGCAAAATTTGCTTGTTTTTATATTTATTTATTAATCAATTAATTAAAATACACAATGCATTTAAGTAAATAAATATGTACTTGTATGTTCCATATACAATATATTTAAGTAATAAATTAATTGCACGAGCCTAATTAAATATATTTCATTTGCCAATTATTACATTATTTTTCTTTTAATATTATAGACCAAGGTTTCCCAAATGGATTTCCGCAGACCCCTAGAGGTCAGTTGCAATATTCTAAATGTGTATGAAATAATTTATTTGTTTGTATTTTTTTGGCAGACATACATAATTATGCCAAAATAGAATTCTACAGGTGCCTTTCATATGGATGGGGGAAAATCCATTAAAGCTTCGTACAATATATGAAAGCTTATAGCAAAAGAAAAGAAACAACATAAAATTTGTGAACTTTTAATTAAGCCTTATTTTGCTATCGTTGGGGATATAATAATATAAATATAATAATAAAAATTATTATTATTAATTATCGACTGATGTTTCTAATTTAAGCCAACTTTTATTTTTTTGCAGATTTATTACAAAAAGTGAAATAAAGGAAGAATTATTCTTTACTAAATCTTTGTCTACGACTTCCAAAGATGTAGAAGCATCAACGATAGGTTCGCGAACAGGTTTTTTAAATCACTTAAACCTCTCTGTGTAATTCAGCTACAAGTACTTGCTGCGAAAACCTTACCTGATATATTTAAAAATGCTCTTCAAACTACTATATATGTAGTAAATTTTATAAAAACTGGTGCCTTAAGAAATAGAATTGCTACATGCTGTAGAGATTATGCGAATTAAAAACAAAAAGTACATATACATACATACATATACATAAATGAATATCTTTATAAAAAATTTACAAAAAACAATTTTTATATATTACTTTACTTATATTTATAAATTTTTCGTGACGTTAAACAATTCTAACATTAAAATAAAGTCGGGCAAGTAAATAAATTAACTGAATTTGATTTAATAAGTGCTTTTATGTGCAAAATGTCTTTATGGAAAAAACTTCTTCAATCCCCTCTACCAAAATATTTCTCATTTCCACTTATAAACGATATACATATGAAAAGTATAATACACTTGGGTTCACTTCACGAAGAATTTTCCCGATATTATCCGGAGTTTAAATCCAATTATTGCCAAAACAGTTTACTTCATAATCATGCAACATTGCTATTGATAACATATCCGATAATTTTCAAGAATAAGCAATAGAACGTATTGCAAAGCTGACTTTGAATCTATGTTGATTGAATATTTTTGGTTCAAATATTACAAAGTTTAAACGTTGGTGGAGAATGAAGCATTAAAACTTTTCCTACAGTTTGTATCCATGTACATATTTATGCATATTTAACCAAATTTAGATTAGTTCTTTGCTTTTATATTTAAGAAATAAATTTTATTTACAATAAATACTTTTCGAGGTGGGAATCCCTGTTATAGACGGTCATTCACCGTTGGGTTTAGTTATTGGTGTTATTGTTATACGTACGTACGTACAAATGTATATATATGTATATATATGTATATATATATATATATATATATATATATATATATATATATATATGTATATATATATATATATATATATATATATATATATATATATATATATATATGTATATATATATATATATATATATATATATATATATATATATATATATCTGTATTAACAATATCCCAGCAAACCAAAGGTTTGATTTAAATTTTGATAGTGATTTGGAATAATTTTTTTCTCAAATATAAACGTTTGAGAATGATTTAAGAATAATAACATTCTCAACAAAAGGGATTTTTTGATGTATATTTGAATTAAGGTTTGATTTAGCCTTTGATATCAAAGAATAAAGACATAATTTTTCAAACGTTTGAAGTATGATGACTCTGTGTTTGTTGGGATAATATAAATTTGAAAAGAAAATAAACAAATACAATACACTAAGCAATCGCGAAACAACTATAAAATTCACTTGTTTTATTTAGATACATATGTATTTATATAAATAAATCTACAAGTACAACATTTCGCAATCTTTTAAAAAATAAAAATATTGTTTTAATTACAAGCAAAATAAATAAATAAATAGAGAGATAAATAGATAGATAAATAACAAACAATGTCTGGGTATGAATGTTTGAAACTGTGTATTACGGTTAAAGTTGATGAAGAATTTTTTTGTAATTATATTTAATTCATTGCTTTTTTATGGTCTATGGCAAAACATGTTTGTTGCTTAAATCTTTTGTTTTCTTCCTCTTTATTTTCTCCGTTCAATTGAATTTTGTAACCAGGGCTGCCAAACACTTTTCTCGACAACCACAAAATTAAGAAAAACAATCGAATTAGAACAAGTTTTTTAATTAACTACCATAGTTTGTATCTTCTAAATCTGGCGAACTTCATTATACTAGACTTATTGCAGAATCAAAATATGTTAAAAATTTAGAAAAAAAAATGTTATTTTGGTAGCCGAAATTTACAAATTAACTTATTATGGAATATAATAACTTTATTATATAAATTTTCTATATAAAAATAATAATGATTTCCGGTTTTAACGAGTTTTTAGTTTGTTCTTCCTGTAAAATAATAAATGTTTCAGTTCAGTTCAGTCCTTTATTCCATTTATACATATTCCCAGATTTCGATCGAAATTTTTATCACAAAAATTATTGCATATTGTTTTAGACAAATATTGCTTTAGAAAAAAGATAATAAAAATTGAAAGACAAATATAATTTTTATTAAAATTTAAAGTAAAAAATTGTATTAGAACAAGTTAGATGAACATTAAAATGTAGATTATGTAACTTTATTCATATGTTATAATCCAAAATCGGAAGACTTTGTACATATAAACTAAGGTAATTAAACATACATACATACATATCCCTCATTAACTTCAAGACTGTCATAACTTAAAGAAAGCAATTTTACAAAAAACACATTCAAAGTTTTCAAATTACTATTATCTTATTAGAAAAATTAACAACATATTCATATCGTCATCTAAAATTCAAAAGAGTCAATCATCATTTTAATATTTTACAGGAGAGACTTAATAAGTTAAAAACTATTTTGGTTCTAAAAAGAAAATATTTTTTTAAATCCCAATTGGCAAGTTTATTTAATTATGTGGAATAATATTTGCCTACGCCTTTTTTCTTGTAAAACACTATTCAGATTTATTTTATGAGGTATATGCAAAACGGCAAAAATACAACAGCGGAGCATCACTTCAAAAAAGCAGTTGACTAATTTGTAAATAATAAAAGAATACACTATTGTTCTCTGGATTTATTATATTTTTTTATTGTGAAAATTTATATTTCTGAGACGAAAATAATTCAGAAATTATGCCTTTTATTACTTTTTTACAACAATATGTAATATAAATTATACAACTAAATTATACAAACTATACAAAATAATACAACTTTTGTTTGTAAAAAAAAATCGAGAATTTAGTTCGCTGTCAAAAAACGAAGCAATCCGTATTTTTACCAACAGAAGCCTAAAAATTGTGATATTTAAAAAAATTCAATTTTTTATGTCAGTTACGATACATATGCACGTAATGTAGTAATACACATCAGAATGATTTAGGAAGATCACATAAATGATACTAATTGATAAGCTGAATATTAAACAAATAAATAAACAGATTTCTGCACCATGTCTTCAGCTAACGAAACTTGTACATTCTGTCCAATAAAAGTATTGGGAAAAAAATTTAAATTTTTATCTAATTTATGACTATTGTTACTAATTTATAAAATACAGTGCAAGCTCGGTATTCGCGACTTTTTAAATTGCAGGTTCTATAATGGCGACATTTACGACAAAGGGGTTCTATTTTCGAGACTTTTATCTGTTTTTTTTTAATTTGATTACAATGTCTGTACAAAAAAGGAAAATCCCCGTCTTTTGGTATATTAACATTTTTTGATGATTTTGATCTTGAATTTTGTCAGTTTATTCGTGTCATTTGTTGTGTAAATAATATCTCTTAATATGGAAAAAAGTTCAACATATTTTAAATCCAAAGATTTCTCAAAAATTAGAGATTTCAAAAAAATTTTAAAGTGAAGATTCCATAAATTTAATTTGCGTGAATTATAAGTTGAATAATTCTTCGCTTTACCGCATTATAAAACAAAAAAGTTCAATTAAAAAGTTCGTACGTACAACAAAAAGTGGCCCTTGCAAACGTAGTAGTAGTGAATGGAGTGAAGAGGATAACATGCCCTTAAATATTGTACAAAATATAACTCAGGAAGAAAACGAAGATCTTTCAACTGTTGGTACAGTTGTAGCTCAAATTTGTGCAAAACATCTTTTGACGAATGCTGACATAAACAACTGGATTCAAGAAGAATTTCATGTGGAAAGTAATGAGGAGCAAATGGAATTATCAGATACGAAATAGGAGGATTTATATATATATATATATATATATATATATATATATATATAGTAGTCAAGAAGAAAACAACATTAAAGTGGACGATTTTATAACATTGATAAACATATGTATACAATGGGCTTTGGAAAATGATAAGCCGACAGCACTATATGGACTATGTAATTCAACTTTATTTTAAAAAATAATTTGGTTAAAAAGAAATTTCTTTAAAAATATTTAAAATGTAAATATATCAGTAAAAACAATTCTAATTTTAAAAATTACATAAAATTTTTCAATAAAAATTTGGGTTATGTTATCGCGAAAATTGAGTTTTCGCGGCAGGTCTGGTTTTTAATTAGTCGCGAAAATCGAGCTTGCACTGTATCTCAAAAAAAAAAACTATTTTAAATATTATACCCAAAAAATCATCAATAATATCCAAATATTTTAGTGTATTAAAACATATGTCAGTATCTAGTTTGTAGGCCAAAATAATAATATTATTAAGGATTTAGTTCGTTCCATCCATCTATCTATGGTTGTGCAGGGTGTAATTAAATTCCAATAAATATTTACAATTTTTGTTTATAATAAAAACTATTTTACAGTAAAATTTTTAAAACAAAATATAATTAAAATTCACATTCACTGACATTCTAAAAAGCTCCTCCACTATTTTCTAAAATCAGATTTATGGCAATAGGAAATTTGCTTTTTTATTTAAAATCTTTATAATTCAAAAAAATTATGCATTGCAAATCTGGTGATTGATATCACATTGTGACAGTCATTTCTACTTATATATGTGAAACTTGAGACCATACGTAGTAAAACTACGTACTCAATTTTTTTCCAGGACATCTTCTTAAAAGGAAAGATAAAATATAATATATTTACGAATATTATATCAACCCAGTATGGGTGTCAAATGGATTTAATAATATTTATGATTTAAATATAGAAGCGCTAAAATTTAAGAAAATATCCTTTTGAAAATGTTACCTTTTTTTACTATTTATTTTTAAATGTATATCAGCCTGCAACAATCATTCTCATACGTGAAAAAAATCGTTAAATGGATAAAACAAAAGACCATCCATGCTAAAACTGTTTTTTTGTTTTCCAAGTTGTCAAATTTCCTCTCAAAAGGACTCTAAAGTTTCGAAATATGCGCAATTTTTAATAATATTATAAAATATTTACGAAGAATATATCGACCCAATTAGGATGCCAAATGACAGCTACGAATCCCCGCAATATAATCGTATCTTTTATTTAAATGTTGCAGTACAAAAAGTTAAGAAAATATCTTTTTGAAAATTTAGACCTTTTTTTATTTATTAGTTAATTATATACATTATATAAAGAATATTTTCTTAACATTTTGTACAGCAATATTTAAATAATAACTTTCATTACGTTGCAGGGTTTGTTAGCTTTCATTTGACATTCACATTGGGTTGACATAATTTTGGTAAATATTTTATTTTTTGAATTGTATATTTTTCGAAACTTTCAACTCCTTTCGAGAGGAAATTTGAGTTCCTGGAGAAAAACTGAGTACGTAGTTTTATTATGTATGGGCTCAAGTTTGATGCATATATCGATTTTTTTTAGGAAATTTTGTGCACAGGGTATATTCTAAAGTTATATTTAAATATTCATTCAAACTTTTTAAACCGGATAAAATCGATTCAACTTAAAAACATTCTCCATAATTTATAACTTTCTTAAACTGATTATTAATCTTAATACATTTATTTTTGCTTGCATGTCCAGTTCGATCATTGGTTTCATAAAGTAAAGAAAACAATGAAAGGAAAATATTAAAAATGTTAATAATAAATAAATAAAAAAAATAATATTATGTGCATTAAACATTTATTAAAAATGCATTAGTAACAATAAATAAATTAATAACAAATGGAAAAATTTAATTCTTATTCATTAAAGTGCATATATTTCGATAAAAACTCTAATGATTTTTATTGTGGTTTTATAGATATTTATTTGCAACACAGTAGATACTCAGTTTGCTGAAAAACAAACGGACTAATTATATGAAATAAAAGTAAAATTGTTGAAAAAATAATAAACTTGTGAAAAAGACATTTACTAAAATATTAAAGTAATGACTTTTTGATAATATATAATATCAAAAATTTTTGGTTTTAGGCCCTAAGGAAAAACATTTTTATTTTATAACACATTAAAACCATTTGTATAAATACAAAGTGAGTGGAATTCATGTACAATCAGTTCGCGTTAATCTTTTTTTGCAGGAGGCGCGAAAGTTATAGAGATTTTAATTTGAACATATAGACCAGGAATGGAAAATTTGATACTATAGTACTTTTTTTGATACTATTTAACATTCAAAAGTAACGAAGTCATTTGATACTGTCAAACGATTAGCTTGATATTCCACAATTCGAATTAAAAATTTTTACATGAAAAAAATATTTTAAGATATAAAACTTTCGAATAGAAAACTATGTTTTTCTTAACATCTTTGATTTAGGTTTACAATTGGTGTTCAGAAGTAATAATGAAATTTTAATGAACACTATCTCTGATTAAATGCTGGTTCTTCGCGTTCCCAAAAAATTAGACACGTAGTTAGGACAATTAAAATAAATCTATTGGGAAAACGAACTACATTATAGAAATATTTGAGCTGTAGGTTTAATTTATAATATTGTAAACTCTAAAATATATGTACAATCATTACTAAAAACTACAAGTTTCTATGCTCTGTAAATCTAATTTAAGCGAAAATGTTATGAATTTCAAAGACATTAGATAATAAATTATATTGTAACCAAGCTAAAGTTGAAGTCCTCGATTTTAAAAAACTGATCGAGGGCGACTTTTTTCTTCGTAAATTTATTTCAATAACAGGACACATTTTATTAAGATTTTCATATTTTACTATAATATTTAATCTGAATAAAATCCTCTAATGATTTAATCCGTTGTTTTAAATATAAAAATTACTTTCTTTGAGTTTTGCATTAAGTAAAAAATAAATAACTGTCAAGAATTTGAATTTTAGTACTCTGAGAAGGAAAAAAGTACTATTTGAAATTTATTTTGATACCGAAAAATATTTTCATTTTCCATTCCTGATATAAAAAATTTCACAAACTAGAAGTTTATGTACAATTCTGGTAAAAATTAGGTGCAATATCAAAACTTACTGAGTTATTTAAATAAAATTTATCATATTTTCAGTGTTTGATGGTATTAGTGAGGCATATTTTAGGGTTTCCTAGTAAAATGTAAAAAATTTTCATTATAAGGAAAATGCGGATAAAATCTGAGTTATTTTTCGAAATCTTTTGATGCTTCTCTATATTTCCGTTATTCATTGCATGCACCAGCTAATTATCATGCGATGTGCCTTAGCAAAATGTGTGTTGACAAAAGTATCCCGTTTTCAACTACCAACAACGTTTGACTTAAATGTATGGTAACGATCATTTATACTTATGGCTGATCATATATCTATCTTGCTATATAAAAATACAAAAAGAATAAGTGCAATTTTTATGTAGTTTTCAAGAAGTCCGTAAAATTTTTTTATTAATTTTATTTTTAATGCGCCTTAGATTTTATTATGTTAAATAACAAACTAAGTTCACACGGTAATCCATGCTACTCTATTAGAAACTGTGAATATGCCTCGCGAAAAACTGACCTTTTTAAAAATGTTCGCTCTTGTTTTCTAAACTTTGAGACTATCTACTATGTTGACTAATTCGGGCACATCAACGATATATAACACAAATTACGCACAATTACAACAAGTACCAAACCCTATTTCAAAATTTGTATACCGTTGAGGGAGCACAGACCCAGCCCAACATTAAAAAATGTTATTAAAATTTTACTACCCTGTATCTAACTGTTGAAAGTCTGCACAACAACGAGGAAATTGTAGAATTTATCCATAAAGTCCGATTAGCTAATATAAAATCGATTGAGATCAAAAAGTACAAACGCGTGAACAAAAAGTGTAGAAGAATGGGGAAAAGTTAAAAAGTTTTTAGGCATTTTTCTAATTATTTGAACTTTGAACAGCAATCATTATTATAATATGAACCCATATAATACGAACTCAGGATTTGTGAATTCAGATCTGTAACCCGTTTGCTTAAAAGAGTACTACAATAAAACTTATTAAGAATTAAATTCAGTTTCAGCCACTTCTTAGGTCTTTGGATTTTATTAATATTCGGGATACGCACACACCCTATGTACATATTTGAACATCTCCATTTTTATTTTTTGACTTTGAAAAACCCGCGAATTTATTCACGATTTAATTTTTTTTAAAGTAAAAAAAAAAATAGAAAAAGTGTGTAAATTTAAACACGAATATCGAATATCGAATATAAATTGTAAACGGATTTTAATGGTTCAAATTACATATAGAAGATGAATATATCCTCTTTAAACACATTCATTCAAAGACAATTTTAACACTTAAAAACACAAATGCATCTGAAAATTACATTCTCGGTGTGAGTGCATATTTAGCAAAAATGTTATTTTTGAATTATACAATATAATTTACAATATTTATTGTAATAAACTTTATACTGGTTTTTAAATTAACGTACGTTAAATAAAATTACAACAAAATTAGAAATGTTTTAATTTCTCCAAAAAATTAACATTAATCTTATATTATTTTTCAAAAAATAACTTATTATGTTTCTTTTATATGTCCAATATTTGGATTCTTTTTGTGCACTTTTGGAGTACTTCTGAAGGACCTTTTTATCCTGAGTTTAAAAACTCGATGTTGGAACTTTCCGAACTTGTTATTCGGTTATTATATTCTGGTTTACATTGGAATTTTCTAGAGAAGATTCTAAAAACTCTCCTCTGTTTAAATTGTTATAAAACTTATTAATCGTTTTTAATTTAAAATTATGTTGAAATTTTTAATTTTAGCACTTCAATTTAATTTAGAGATTTTTCTTACCCCTCAAAATCATCCTGTCGTTATATCCGGATAATAAAGTAGTTTAGAAGACATACATTTATCATATAACATACCTCTATATATTTTTTATGAAATCCATCAAATCTGCATTACACAGCTTAATATATTAGAAAAAAATGCAGTCAAATCAGAATTTTTAAAAGTTAAAAATTTGGTACAAATTGACTTTGATTTATAAAAACTTTTTAATTTTTCTATCAATGGGTCTATATCTATCAAATAAAAAATTTCTTTGACTCTCATTGCCATATGAGATAAAATATAAATCATTATGTGGTGGTGTATATTATAGAAATAATCCAAAAAATTACAAATGTTTTTTCAAAGTAGTTCGTCTTTATTAACATTTTGAAGAAACTAGAAGTCCGATTTTCATAAAGTTTTCGCAATAATATGAAAAGACATGTGGTCATCCAAAAGTGATGATAAGAAGTATTTATCATTAGTATACTGTTTTTAACCAGCGCCGAAAATTTATTTCCAACGTTATTCCTCATACGTTTATAAAAAAGTTATTTAACATTTAAAGTTACATATTACTGAATGAAAATAACCGAAAAAAGAATAAATAAATTTGTATATGAAAAATATTAAGAATAGTATATCACCTTGTCCTAGAACAATTATTATTGCATGTTCTAGTAAATATATTTGATAAAATCAAAGGGGTAGAAATTTGTCAAAAATGCATTGTAAAACTCCAATTTCATTACGAGTGTATTTTTAAATAAACAATTTACTTTTGAATTATTATCGGTAAATTAGTCTCAGTTGGCCTTCACTAAAGCCTTGAATCGTTATATTGAATACGTTTATATCGTAAAAAGATGTTAACATTTAAAGTTTTTCACAAGATTTAGTAATGTGTGCAATTATAATGTAAATAAGTGATATTTGAGAATTTTTTTTAAATTTTCAACTTTAAACCGTGATAACTTTTGATTTTAGGATAAATCTTGACAAAGGTTTGCTATTGAGTAGGGTATTCGAATAACAAATAAACCGAATAATTTATGTCGAATAAACGATTAACCGAAATTTATTTTTCTGGAGTTATAAATTTAGAAAATTTTTTGTTTTAAAGATAAATTTATACCAACTACATCTCATTCTAAAAAAACAATTTATTTTTAGGCAAGTATTTTTTTCGTTACTTTCAAAGTATCAACAAGTGTTTGCTTGTGCTTAAAATGTAATGAAAAAACAGCATCCAAAAATGTTATTAAAAAAAATTCAAATAAATTTTTCTGTTGTCATTTTTGTAAATACTTGTTACTAAAACTAACTGTTTTAAACTAATGAAAAATAATTTTATGCCTGGGTGCCCCGATGGCCTAGTTGGTAGTGAGCTAGTCTGTCAGACTAGGGGTTGTGGGCTAGATTCCCACCAAAGACTTCGTTACTCCACTCGGTTAGAATTAGAATATAATTTGTAATTGTACCGTAATTATAAAATAAATAAATAAATAAAATGTTATGCCTAATTTTTTTGATTAAAAAACATGTTGGTTAAGACTAATTGAGTAAGTATCAAATAAGGCAACATCTTCCAATGGCAAGCCTATGTTAAATTAATTGGAAATGATCCGAATTCGCACTATTTCTGGATCACAAATTCAGTATCTTATTAACTTATTTGAATGTTCTTTTTTTTGCTGGGATAGAATGTTTAATAATATGCGACATGAAAAGATTATACGAGGGCGGATCAATATTTCCGTGACTTTTTGAATGAAACACAGTTTTTTGGCAAAATAAAAATTTATTTTTCAACATAATCTCCTTTTTACACTTAGTCCAACATTTCTTCAGTTTTTGTATCCCTTCCCTTTTCGAGGTCCTTAAAATAGGCATTTGTTTGGTCAATAATTCCGTTGGAGTCTTTGCTACATTTACTCCTATCGGACGCGTCCCCAGGTGGCGGATCGGGGGGATTGGTTGTAAGGCACATGATATACACACTCTACTGAATGGTGCATTCTGGCTCATCGCATGGGGGTATATATCATGTGTATTATCTCCGATCTTAGAGCTTTTACAGCTTCTCGCGGACCAAATAAATGTAGTGCACTTTAAGGTCAAGGTGGTAGGCAGCAGTGCTGAGGACCTGAATGGTTAGTTGGTGCCTAAACAAACTAACAGCTAACAGCTCCCCTCCAACGCCCATGGCACGGGTTGGTTGTAATTCTAGCCTAGTCCGCGCACGCCGTCACTGCGCGAGATGGTCCTTTTCCTTTACTGGCATACTCGTGGGACAAAATAGAAAATTCAAATATTCCTAAAAATCGGACACAAGATGACGGACAGTCGCAGGGCGACAGGACTGAAATGGACGGGAGTACGGACGACGATAATGAGATGATAGGGGTCCAACGTGACATTCTTCTTCAGGAAAGTCAACTGTTGGGCCAGCTATCAGAGACGGATGAGATTCTGGGTATCTCGAGGGATTCCTTCACTGGGACCAGCGCCACTGAGAAACTTGAGAATCTTACTCTCGGCTCTGAAGATGAACATGAGATCACTGTAATCTCAGTTCGCGCTCAGAGTCTGGAGAAGAACTCGAGTGTTGAGGCGGGGTCTGAGCGGGGGGATGGCTCGACGAACTCAGAGGGTCATTCGTCTGGCAGTGGTTTAGTTCGGCAAGACGCGGTAATGCTTGATGCGACAACCGGCGATATAAACCGATCTAAAGAGGAGCATGCTCGTAGTGGCGCAAGAGCCTCTCTTGGTTATCTGCACAAGATAGCCAAGAGAGGCCCTTTGCCACTTACAGGTAAGGATAAGTACCTTATCAGGAAGCACAGGAGGAACGTCAAAAGATTCGAACGAATCTACGGCCCTGTCTGTGTCTCTTTGGGAATGTCTTATCCTGAAGGATTGTATGTGGATGCTGGCAACACTCCAGAAGTGTCTCGTGAGAGCACAGGAGAAAAGCCAACCTCTTCATCAATCCCAACCGGAGCGAACTATTCTGGTAGTGGCAACCCGGGCAAACCTGCAGTCCTAGTGAAACAGCAGGCAACGTCTGGTAAGCCAACAACTGCCATTGAAATGGTTGGTCATACACCATCCAGCAAACCTGGCAACCAACAAAAAGTTGTCAGAGATGCTAGGCCTGGAGATGATCAGCCATCAACTAGTAAGAGGACTTTACTTTCGAAGCCTGCCAGCTCCAGTAGTGGGGCTGTACGAGCTTCGATTGGGAAGCCCTCTACATCGAAGAACGCTGGTCAAAACCCATCCGGCTCTCTTAAAGGCCCTCATAGGGGGGTTGTTAAGAGGGCCAGGTCTGGGGATGACCAGCAACCTTCGATGGCCAAGAAGGTTGTTCACACGCCAAACAGCTCTAGTAAGGGCCTCCATAAGGAGGTTATTGAGAGAGCTGTATCAGGAAGTGAACAACCCTCAACATCGAAAAGAGCGAAGGAATCAGTGTTGCAGAATTGTATTCAAGCTGCTGTCATTGACAGGGTTGATCCAGATGGGAGGATCAGCGTTGAGCAATGGCGACAAATTGAACACAAGCTCATTGAGGAAATCGCTCTTGTTAAAGGAAGGCCGGATGAGGTATCCTTCAAAGGCGCAGACTGGATGAAGGGTGTCAAGACTATTAACTGCGGGAACGAGAAATCATTTGAATTTCTCAGGAACGCAGTTGCTAGGTGCGACACTCTCTATCCAGGAGCGAAGCTTGAGGTGATACTCGCATCTGAGCTGCCCCTGCGTCCAATAGTGACAGCATGGTTCCCTCCACCCATTTTAGAGGTTGGAACCATTCTGACAGTATTGGAAAATCAGAATAAGGGTCTTCTTACAGGTCAATGGAAGTTGGTTAACACCATGACTTGTAAGGAGAACCAAGGCAGAGACTTCAGATTCGCAGTGGATCAGGAGTCTCTGAAGAAGCTGGAGTCACTGGGGGGAGTTGTCAATTTCGGATTTGGGGTGATCAGGTTTAGGTTCAACAAATCTGATAAACCCAAAGAGGCTGTCAGTGGTGCAAATTAACTTGCATCACTGTGAGGCAGCCTCAACCGAACTGACAAGACTCCTCATTGACTCCAACGTGGACGTGGCCCTCATACAGGAACCCTGGATTAAGAACACCAGGGTATGTGGTCTGAGGGTCACGGGGTACAACCTGTTCATACCATCCACAACGGAAAAGGTACGGACATGTATACTGGCTAGGAATAATCTAAATATTAATTTTCTTCATTCCTTTAGCAGTGGGGACCTTACAGTCGTCCAACAGGAAGCCGCAGGATGTAGCGGGCTTATAATGGCGGCTGTGTACATGCCGTATGAGGCAGCCGATCCACCAGGTATCGCTCTGCAGCAGTTGGCGGAGCACGCTAGGAGGAAAGGCGCGTACATGGTCTTGGGATGTGATGCGAATGCTCACCACTATCAATGGGGAAGCAGGGACATCAACAAAAGAGGTGAGTTGGTATACGATTTTATAACTTGTTATGATCTGCATATCTGTAATAGGGGTACTACTCCTACGTTCAGAGCGAAAGATAGGGAAACAGTTATAGACGTAACGCTGGCTAACCGTGGGGGAAATTATGTTAGGGATTGGAGAGTAGTTCTGGATTACTCTTTTTCTGACCATAGCATGATATCTTTTGGTCTCGACTTTGAGAAGGCGAGGGAACGGCCCTATAGGAACTCGAGAAGGACAGATTGGAAGTCCTTCAGGAGGTCAGTCTGTAGGGACCTTAGGGATACTGAGGACTGGAGAGATTCAGTTGAGGGTATCGAGTTGGCGGTGAATAATTTCACGAATGTTATTAGGAATAGTTTTGCGCTCAATTGTCCAGTGATTTATCCTGGGAAAAGGAAACAGCCGAAATGGTGGACTAGGGAACTTAGGGACCAGCGGTCTACAGTCAGGAAGCTGTTTAATAGAGCCAAACTAACGAGGAGTGATGAGGATTGGAATAGCTATAGGGATAGTTTCTCTAAGTATAAGAAGGACATTAGACGAGCGAAACGGACTTCATGGGTAAATTTCTGTGAATCGGTGGACTCTGTTAACGAGTTGTCTAGGTTTAGGCGAGTATTATCCAAGGACCCAGTGGCACCTGGATACATACAACGTGAGGATAACTCGTGGACAGAGTCTAGCTCAGAGTCCCTCAGTTTACTTATGGAGACTCATTTTCCAGGCTGTAGGGATATAGAATCTGTTGGAGGGACAGGTAGCGTCAGTGATAACCTACAACCCGAATCAGATGCTGGGGATACCGATGTGATAAGGGAGATGATCACTAGAGACAAAGTATTATGGGCGGTAAATTCATTCGAGCCATACAAATCTCCTGGCCCGGATGGAATATTTCCGGCCATGCTACAGAATGTCGATGAAAGAGCCATCTCTCTATTGACGGAGGTTTTTAGGGAATGTCTTAGAATGAAATACATTCCCAGGGGGTGGAGAGAGGTAAGGGTCATTTTCATACCCAAAGCGGGTAAGACGACTCACTCGAAGCCCAGGGATTACAGACCGATCAGCCTATCGTCTTTTCTATTGAAGACAATAGAAAGACTGATCGATCTTTATCTTAGGACTAGTATGGGAACTCAGGTCATTAGCGAGTCTCAACATGCTTATCTCAAGGGTAAGTCCGTTGAGAGTGCTCTGCATGACGTTGTGAGTTACATTGAGCGAGGTCTGCTGCAGAGGGAATATACCATGGCGGCTTTTCTCGATATAGAGGGGGCCTTTAATAATATCACGATAGAGGCTATCGAGGAATCACTTGTTTCGCTGAATATAAGTAAGCTCCTTGTTGAGTGGATAATTCTGATGCTTAGCAGCAGAGTTATCAACTCAAACATGGGAGGCACTTATATGAGGAAACTCGTGACTAGGGGCACACCGCAAGGGGGGGTCCTTTCTCCATTACTGTGGCTCTTGGCCGTGAACGTCATTTTAAGACAGTTTGATGCTAAGGGACGGAAGATTGTGGCCTACGCCGATGACGTTGTTTTACTGGTCTCTGGTAAGTTTTTATCTACGATCAGTGAGGTCATGCAGACAGGTTTACGTGATCTGTCCCTTTGGGCCAACAGTAAGGGATTAGGGGTAAACCCCGAGAAAACGGAGCTAGTTTTGTTTACTAGGAAATACAAGGTTGAGCATTTTAGCTTGCCAGTATTGAACGGGATTGAGCTTGTATTGTCAAGTGAGGCCAAATACCTGGGTGTGTACTTGGACAGTAAATTGTCTTGGAGGAGAAACACTCAGGAGAGGGTCAAGAGGGGACTCAATGCCTATTACACCTGCAGGAACTCTATAGGCAAGAATTGGGGTCTTAAGCCGCAAGTTGTATACTGGATTTACACTTCGGTTGTTAGACCTATTCTTACTTATGGCTGTACAGTCTGGTGGAAGGTATTGAGTAGGGAAACGTACAGGAAACTTCTCTCTAAAGTTCAGAGGTGTGCGTCAATTGGCATCTCAGGTGCTAGGAGAAGTACACCTCAGGCGGCGCTGGACATAATCCTCCACCTTCTTCCAATTGAGGAATTCGTGAGGGGTATGGCTGTCCGTGGCCTATTTAGATTGAAGGAACTGGGTTTATTAGGTTCCTCTAGAGCGGGGCATGTCAGCATACTAGATGAAGTCAAATTCAACGGTCGGACACTATCCTTGGCTGAGCCTACGGATTATGTCGGGACCACGATTGACTTCGGGGCTACTCCCGCTTTGGTGTTACCTAGTAGGAATCTTTGGGATGGAGTAGAAAAGCTCTATGAGGGGTGCGCGGTCTTCACGGACGGTTCGAAAATGGAAGTTGGCACTGGTGCGGGTGTATACTTTATGGGAACTGATATCAGACGATCCTACAAATTGTCTGACAGTTGTAGTGTCTTTCAAGCGGAGATTCTTGGCATTTATAAGTCTCTCGGCTTGATTGAAGGGAATGTTGAACGGGGGTCTGAGATTACTATCTATGTTGATAGTCAGGCGGCGTTATTGGCTCTGACTAGTCATTTTGTTAGGTCCAGATTGGTACTTGAGTGCAGAAGGGAATTGAGAAGGTTAATGGGTTCCTATATGATAAGACTATGTTGGGTTCCTGGTCATTGTGACATTCTTGGCAACGAAATAGCCGATGAGCTAGCTCGCAGTGGCTCGGAGCTAGATAGGTCTTTCATAGAGTCATCTGTTAAGATTCCAATTGGGTCCTTTTTTAGGGCCGTAGGGGAGTGGACTCTGGACAACACGAATCGAGCCTGGAATGACAGATCGGACTGCAATGTTTCTAGGGCATTATGGCCTAGCTTAAAACTGGCAGATTCCAAGCATCTTCTAGGTATGAGTCGTGGTAGTCTTAGAGTCATAGTAGGTATGGTTACGGGTCATTTCTCAATAGGGAATATGATGAGTAAGTGGGACATTGGCACATCAGACTTCTGTAGAACGTGCGATGATGTTGAGGAGCTAGAGACAGTGGAGCACATACTCTGTCACTGCGTAGGGCTTCAGCGTAATAGGTTGAAGTGGTTTGGAAGCCATACACTACATGAACTAGGTGAGGTTAATGGCAAAGGACTTGTCAACCTCATAGGGTTTGTTATGGGGATAAAATGGCTTAGGAACAATCATAACTGATTGATTGGGTATAGGTTCCACTTTTCTCTTTTTCTTTTTCTTCTTTTCATAAAGGGATCACAATGGGCCGTTTGGCCTCTGGGTGTAGGCGTGAATGCGCCGCCCTTTCCAACCTAACCTAACCTAACCTTGGTCAATAATTTCATCGTTGGAGCTGAATCTCTTTCCACCGAGCCATTTCTTTAGGTTTGGAAATAGAAAGCAGTCACTAGGGGCTAAATCCGGAGAATATGGGGGATGAGGTACAATTCGTTGCCATTGAGACTGCACCCGTGCAGTATGGGGTCGTTTTCTTTTTAAATCCTCCTTAAATCGGTCTAATAATATGGCATAATATTCGCCGTTTATTGTTTTTCCCTTTTGAAGGTAATCGATGTGGATTATCCCGCGTGCATCCCAAAAAACTGTTGCCATCACCTTTTTGGCCGACAAACTTACCTTGGCCTTCTTCGGAGCAGGTTCACCCGGAGAAACCCATTGTTTAGACTGCTGCTTGGTCTCCGAAGTACAACAATGGATCCATTTTCATTCACAGTTATAAAACGCTGCAAAAACTCATTCGGATTGCGGTTAAACAACTCCAAACAATCCTTTGAAGTTGTCATACGTTTACGTTTATGGTCAATTGAGAGCAAACGCGGCACCCATCTTGAAGACAACTTTCTTAAACCCAGCTTATCATTTAAAATTGAAACCACACTGCCATATGAAAGCCTATGGCATCAACAATCTCACGCACTTTTACTCTTCGGTCGGCCAATATCATATCAACATTTTCGGGTGTACTGGTCTCAATTGGCCGTCCAGAACGTTCAGCGACATTTGTACTTGTACGACCACAACAAAAGTCAGTAAACCACTTTTTTACCATTGAAATCGATGGTGCAGAGTCCCCATAGCATTCGATTGACGATTTTTTTGCAAAAAATAATGTTTAATGAGCACTCGAAATTCATTTTTTTCCATTTTTAGAAAAATACACGAGGTTGTATGTTTTGAACAGCTGTTAAACGCAAAGTAAATGACGATACTTGCTCAAAATTTGACAGTAGTCTATTAACAGGTGGTACTTGATGGGAATAGTGTTGCATTTCATATAACTGCGAGAGAAGTTCGAAAAGTCACGGATATATTGATCCGCCCTCGTATTATAACTTCACAAATATTTAAACTCGCGACATTATAAATTCTAAAAACATAGTTTTGAGTAAAATAACTTCAAAATTATACGTCATAAAAAATGAAAATTAACATCAATAAAATGTATGTAAAAACACTAATATTAAATTCGACTTTTATGACAAAAAATTATTCTTACACAGAAAATAAGGAGAGTTAGATTAAAAATAAATCAAAGAGATTTACAAAATAAAGTAAATTAGGAGAATATTTTGAACTAGTAATGTCAAAAAATTGGAATTTTATACAAATAGGCGAAAAAACTTGTACATGTATTGCTAAGACTACTCGGTTAATCGAAAAATTTGCCATTAATATGTTATTAACCGATCAGCTTTTAACCTCGAATAATTATTTGCGAATTAACCGATTAATATGAAAACCCGAATAATTGAATACCCTACTATTGAGTCACATTTTGATAGTTTTTACGCCGGGCGTCTAAATAATGCGTTTAAATACATATAATATATATATATATATATATATATATATATATATATATATATATATATATATATATATATATATATATATATATATATATATATATTATATATAGATATATATATATATATATATCATTGACATAAACTACAGCAAGTCTCCCAATGTGCTTAATATATTTCTAACACATTTTTTGGCATTAAAAATGCTAAAGTAAAAGCTGAAAATGTTGTTAAAATTTCAAAAGTCTTTAAAACTTCAGCAATTATATTTTAAAAATCCCCTCCAACCATACGATGTTAATATCAAAAAAATAACTGAAAGTAGTCCTGAGAGTGTGAATGAAGTCGCAAACAAAGAAGAATTACCTCGTTTTTAAGTATGTGACATCAAATTGCACCTTCATGGAGTGACGCAACAACAATGACCAAAAAGTAGAAAAATGTTAAAAAATAACGTAAATTTTTTCTTCAAAGTTTTCCATATACAGTTGCGAACAAAAAAATTGGGTCAAGTATATTTACATATTTTGAGTTTTCGAAAATTTTTACGCAAAACAATAAAACTTTAAGTGAAATCGAGGGTCAAAACTAATACTAAGTACAGAAATTGATCGATAGAAGTAATTTGAAAAGGTTCAAGGGAAAAAGTTACTTCGGGGGAAAAAATCACCTAAAAATTTTATCAATTTTATCAAATTTTATCAATTAAAATTTGACCACAAAACATTCGTAGGGCTCCAAAAAATACAGTATTGGAAACATTTTATACCATCTGCTCAATTAAACATAACGGTGATGGTAATATAACGGTGTGGGTTACCACCACTGCAAATTTTCAGGTCGATATCTTAGCATCAGGGAAATCTGGAAAGAACTTTCAAAGAAATTATGTTTCCTCTAATTGTCTTCTTATATTCCAAGAAGAGATTTATGTTCCTAATAGATTCGGAGCCGACTCAATGGAATTAAAAGTTTCCGACATGATAAAAAAATTTAGCGATTTTCTGTTCCCGAAGAACTTTTTTTACACTAAACCCTTTTAAATTAATTTTGAGTGCTGCCTCTTAATTGAACATAAAATTACTTAACTATAATGATCGATTTTGTTTGGAAATTCCATTTTCCCCATATTTTTTCTTTTTTAATCTATAAATCCTTTTTTATATGAATTATTCTCAGAATTAAAAAATACTTATTCTTTTTCAGTTTTTAATTGTTAACATCGTTATCGAGTTTTAAAAGAAATAAAGTTTCGAAAAAAATTTAAAAAAGATAAAAAAAAATTAGAGGAATTTACTGCTTATCCTATTTTTGTCCGCTGTTATTGGGATAATGTTAAAAGATATTATTTTTGTTAAGTTCATAAGTCAATGTATTCATTATGGTTTGACAGTAAAAATTTTATTGTTTTGCATAAGATGAGAATGATATTGTTCCTCTATATACGGAGTGCAGTTCTTTTACACAATTCTAACACCTAAAATTTAAACTTTGGAAAAAAATAAAAATATGTAAATTTTAAAATTTTTCAACTTTAGAGAACTGTAACCAATAACCATAAAGACTATTTTTATTCTCATATATTCATATATTCACTTAAAGAATCAAAATCTACTCTAAAAGAGTTAAATGTGCTCTAAAAATAACAAAATGTACTTTTGAAATCATTATATATTAAAATATGTCATTAAGGGCAAAACTGTCCACTTACAAATCGATGCAAAAATTTTCTATTTCTTCGGAAACGAATAAATATTTTATCGATTGTTTCATTCAATGTACAGGAAAAAACATGAGATTCTATATTTATAGCTTTCCTGCTAATTACAATACAATTACAAATTATGGGAAATGTAAAAAAAAAATTGTTTTTGGAGAAATCAATATATAATGTCCTAAACATTTTTGTGAATGTTTGCTCCTTTCTAGAACTTTTTGAAGCTTCAAGATCATTTCGGCTTGCTTATAAAACTAATCGCCCTTCAAATCCTAAAGGTGCATGATGTTTCAATTTCAATCGGGAAGCAGAAAATAATTTTTTTTTATTTATTGTATTATAATTTTTAAGTGGGTTTTATTCCTTAATATATTTTAATCTGCATTAGTAATAGTTTGGTCTTGATGGCATTCAGGGGGTGGAGAAGTGGAATAAAGTTATTTAATTACCAAATTTTTTTAACATACAATAGATAAATATTTATACGACTAAGTGTATATGAAATATGAACAGATTCCAATAAAATTCACAAAATTGTCCGATTTCAAAGAAATTTCATATGGTGATAGTAGTGATATATGCTTCACTTGGTTCCAAATTTGGACACCTCGGGTATAAGAAAATTAAAATTTGTACTTTTTGACGTACCTTGGTAAAGTTTTTTTGCTATAGCGGCACCATTCTTTCCCCTATTTATATGAAATATTTTTTATTTTTTTATTATGACAAATTACCAAATCATTAAAAAAAGGAATTGTGAAAAAAATAATTGTTAAAAAGTATATAAAAATCTATTGCCTTATTTTTGAGCAATTCTGTCAATATCTCCAAAGTATTTGCAAAATATAAGTGCAATTTATAGACGCAATTTTTAAAACTGTGAATTCATTAATTAAAAATTTTTTCTTTAAGTGAATTTTAAATTGTTTTATTTATTATAAATTTCGATATTAGCTAGTCTAGCACATAAAGGTTTGCCATTTTTAATAAATTTTTAAAAAATCCAATTAATTTTTTAAATAAAATATGTAAACCTATTGATATTTTCGAATAATACCAGAAAAATAAAATTTCTATGTGAAAAAGTTTCAATAGGTTTCAGAAATTGTGCATACTAGTTGTGTGCGTCCCAAAAAAATTTTATTCTTATTTTAACGTAAAGATACCATATTTTCCAAATATGTTAAAAAATCGAAAATTTTAAATAGAATATTTGACGAAAATGCATTCAAAGAATGCAATTGCATTCAAATGCACTTTTAAAAAACATTTCTTAAATTTGAAAACATAAGCAAAATTCAAACGCCGTTTAATCATTAAAATTCACGAAGCCTTGCCAAAGATATTGATATTTAAAGTTACACTTTTTGAAAGCGATAATCGACATATATCGATATATATATATATATATATATATATATATATATATATATATATATACGTGGACTATATGCGTGAAAAATTATATGAAAATCGAAAGACGCTTGATAAATTTTTGGGCATTCTTTCATGGAATTTTCGATATTTATTTGAAATTTAAACATATGTTTTGAAATAAATATTTATTATCATGATGCAATAATATGGTGGCCGTAAATGACAGCTGATTTGCATATTTTCTTAGTTCAAATACTATTATTGTCAAATTGTTTTTGTAATATTGTGTCAAATTGTTTGTTTACAACAGGGATGGAAATACAAATTTTTCGGTATAAGAAAAAATTTCTCTCAGAGTATAATTTATCTCAGAGTATAAAAGTTCTAAATTTTTGATAATTATATATTTTTATTTAGTACGAAACTTATTCTATTAAGGTTATCTATTATATTAAAGTATTATTATTTTATAAATATGGCCCTTCTTGAAATAAAATTAAAGAAAACGAATTCTTTAAAGATCAATTCTTTAAAAGCGAGCACTTCAGCTTTAATTTTGGTAAAAAAAATAATACGTTATCTGATAACTTTGAAATATAGAATATTTTCACTTTGTTTTAGAAAATTTTTGAATTTACGGTAATTTTTGAGGTACCAACAAATTTGCAATTTTTAAGAAATATTATATAAAAATTTATTTTAATTATTACATGCAACGAAAATAACTATTCGTTGGACGCAACTATTATTTTTAATTAGTATTTTTTATTGACGGATATTTTTTTCTCTTATTCATAATTATTATAAGCAATTTTTATATTTAATTATTATTTTAAATATTTGCAAAATTTTTAAGAAATAATAACAGTTTCGCAACTTTCTTACATCGTCTACAATTGGCGACTAAATTTATAAAAAAAAATAAAAGTTTTATAAATTTTAAACAAAAATGTAAAACAATTTTTTATAAAAAAGAATTTGTTTAGTTACAATTATTATCAGTATTTCTTTTTCATAATAATTACAACTTATTTTTAAAATATTTATTGAATAGTAATAGTTATAGATGATAAATATTTTTCTTCATTGCTTATAATAATTATGGCCAATTAGAAAAAACAAAAATTTTAAATAATTATTATGCTTAACAAATAAAAATGGACCTGAAATTATAATTCACCAACTTTTACCGAATAAACGATATAACGATTACGACCTTGGTAAATTTGAATCGGGTCTCCAAAGTATATTTTTATTTAAAATGTTTGTTTTTGAATTATAGAATAACCACCTAGTCGTTTGAAAGTATCAAATGCCTCGAGTACTTGCCTTCAGTTAATGGCAAGTACTCGAACGAAATTTAAATAATATTAAAAAAGTACGATGGTGTCAACTTTTCCATCCTTAAAACATTTAACATTTACAGTAACATCATATTATTAGTAAATGTATACCGTTTAACTTGATGTTAATGTTAATCCTTTGGATGTTTAAACACGGTTGTTAACCTAGTGTCATTATTAGACAAATTTTTATCAAGACAAACTCCAAAATAAACGCGAATTTATACAAGGTGGAATCAGTTACACAAAAACAACAATAAGGCGACGTTTGTCTTGATAAAAGTTTGTCTAGCATATTATATCTATATATTTATTTATTTGATTAAATCTATGGATATGAATCCTTACAGACTACTATATATTACAAGATTTTATATAAAGGCATTATTAATGAAAAAAAAAATTTGTTAAGACATATTAAGTATTTAAAAACACGATAATATTGCGTTTAATTACATTTACATTAATAGAAAAATCGATTAAGCTATACAATTCATTGAAATTTTTGCATATTCTCCTCAAAGGATCAGCATAATTTGTTTGAACAACAGGAAGGTGCAGAGGTATTAGGTGTCGGGTAAAACGACGTGGAATATTATGAAGAAGGAAGTCGGAGAGGACATCGCCATTAATCAAATTAATTAAAAATGCCACATTTAGCATAGTCCTTCGGCTTTTTAAGGTAGGTATACGAAGAAAGATTCGCAGAATAACGACTAAATGAGCTCCTCAAGCAGAATAAGAGAAACTGCTTTTGAACAGATTCTATTCGGTCTATGTGCATATTAATTTGAGGATCCCAGACAATAGATCCATACTCCAAAATTGGTCTTACTAGGGATGTGTATAATTGTTTCGTAACATTGGGATCTGTAAACTCTTTAGACCATCGTTTAATATAAGCAAGCACACCACGAGCTTTATTTATCAACATTGTAATATGCTTACAGAAATCTAACTTAGGATCAAGTAGAATACCAAGATCCAGAAATTCTCCAACTAACTCTAGTTGATACCCGTCCAGGAAATAGTGTATTGAAGTGCAATTTCTAGAAAATCGCATGTGCTTGCATTTTTTTAAGTTTAGCTCCATTTGGTTATATTTACACCATGCGTAAAAGCTATTTAAATCATGCTGCAAATACGCCCCATCTGAAGATAATTTGTAGCTGAGAAACATCTCATCAGCGTACATTAAAGCATTACAATGCTTCATTACAAAAAGCAAATCGTTTATGAAAAGCGAAAATAGCAAAGGGCCTAGGTGACTTCCTTGGGGGACACAGGAGCTAACAAAAATTTTTTTGAAGATGGTATTATCAAAAAGAACACAATATGTCCTGCAGGTTAGATACGACCGTAACCAGCACAAAGCGTTGCTAGTAAACCCTAATACATTCAGCTTAGTGAGAAGTAGGTTATGGTTGATTTTATCAAAAGCTTTGTTGAAGTCAGTATAAATAACGTCCATAAGTTGGCTATCATTAAAAGCTCGATTAGTTAGAGTTGTTAGTTGTAAAATATTTGTTACTGCAGAACAACCTTTCCTGAAACCATGCTGGTATAGTGATAGCATTGAGGATACACTGTGGCTGAGAGAGTCTGTTAAGCATTTTTCAAAAAGTTTAGGAATCGCACTCAATTTTGCAATGCCTCTATAATTCGTTATGTCCGACTTGTTTCCTGATTTAAATATCGGTATGATAAATGATTTCCTCCAAAATTGGGGAAAATATCCGTATTTTAATGACACATTAAACATAATAGCCAAAGGAGTGGCCAAGGCATGAGCACAATATTTTAAAACGCAAGCAGGGATGCCATCAGGTCCACTACTCAATGATGATTTTATTGCTTTTAAAGATAAAACAACCTGAGAAGTATCAATAGAAGAAAATGATATTGCCTGATGTTCCATCAGAGAAAACGGGTATTTAGTTGATGTATCGTACTGTTGCTTGGAATATGTTGTTGCAAAAAAATCGGCAAACATATTGCTTTTTATCAAATTAATATTAGATTCATTAATTAAATACTTCATAACTCCTGTGTAGCCAGTAGATTTTCTTTTCGAATTTACAAAATTATAAAATGATTTTGGGTCACGTTTAAAGTTCCTTTTCATTTTCTCAAGGTAATTTATATACAGTCTCCTGTTGAGAAGATTATATTCCGCTCGAGATACACAGTATTTGCTATAATCATAAGCTGTTCGATATTGCTTATATTTGTTATAGCATTTGTTTTTTACATTTTTTAATCTTGATAGATGCGGAGAATTCCACGGTGGACCTGAATGTTTAATCACGAAAAGTTTTGGCACACATTCCTCAAAAAAATTATGCATAGTAGTATAAAATGTATTAATCATAGAGTCAATTGAAGCTGGGGTACCATTCGGAATGGATAACAGTTCAAGCCAATTAGTGTTTGTCAAAAAATAGTTCAGGTCATCGTAATTTGTTTTCTTAAAACATAACTTCTTATCGTTTGTATCATCCTTATTACAAAAGGCATCAGACAAAATATTATGACTAACTTCAAGAGTAGGGTGGTAGCGATTCTCTGGTCTCGTAACTGGTAATGTTCGAGTAATGGTGCAGTTAGTGCGTTCGTTCACAAAAACCAAATCTAGATAGTTTCCATATTCATTACAAATCCCACTTTTTTGGAAAAGACATAAATCAGATAAATTATTGAGAAACTCTTCAATAAAGGCATCAGATTTTATTGGTGCATAACTGTATGATTCTGGTAAAAATTTCCAAATTACAGCTGACAAAAAAACGTAAACGAAGTCATCTGGTTGAGCTTTAGACACAACAGCTTTTATGGATTCCAAATGTTTTATGTAAGTTAGTTGATCTGATTTTGGGGGAATGTAGGAACATGTTTTATCCGAACACAGATAAACTCAATATCGGGATAATGTTCAAATTTTCACTCATCATATTGGAAAATATTTAAAACAGCAATTAAAACGCCTCCACCAGTAGTTAAAGCTTCTCTGTCACGTGTAAATATATTAAAATCATTGCAAAGAATTTCAGTATTTAAAGTGTTTCTATTTAGCCAGGTTTCAGTGAGGACAACTATATGGTGATTTATATTAAAACTTTCAATATAGAGGTTAGCCAGTTTAGTGTTTATACCACGAATATTTTGATAGATAATATTTAAGTGTTTTTCAGTTTTCATGCAAAGTTTTTTTGGTTTGTTGAATCATGTGATGAAAGTCGTGCAACGTTGTTTGTTCTACGATTTTCTCTATATACAAATTCGCGAACGAGTGCATTATTTGGCCAGAAACAGGGATCAACAACTCGATTGAAAATGTCATTCGGTACTGTAATTTTAAAGGACGCAATACTTCTGGGTTCGGAATAAGAAAACTTGTGAATTATAATACCGGTATTTGAGGACACTTTTGATTTTAAGTAATATTCCATATCATCACTGGTTGTGTCAGAGGCGAAACGGGATACAAATACGGACTTCTTTGGAGGTATAACGCGCAATTCTCTAGGCATAGATTGAAATTCAGTGTTACTTATGACTTCGGACGTTTGGTTGTTTGGATCTATGGAGGTTTCTGACGTTTGGTTGTTTTGATTGTTTTGTTCTATTTGTGTAGTTTTATTAGAAACATTTACAGACACAGACAATGCATATGTCTGAAAGCGAGTTACTGTCACATTATTTATATTATTGGATGCTGTAGGAGCTAAACGCTGAACATTCAGTGCCTTATTATTGTTCCTAGCAGACTTCCGACGTTTCGGTGAAGATTGTGCCGGAGATTTATAGTTGTCCAGGGAAGAGAACTCATCAAATAATTTTTCATAGTTAGAAAGATGATCAGATAAATTTAAAATGTTTTTTTTTATATCCAGAAAAGTTGATTTTCTTGCTTGGAAAAACTTATAAAAATCAACTCCAATTTTTCTACAGTGGGTACAGCACCAATTAACCCCTTCAGACTTAGAAATTGATTCAGCAGATAAAACAGGAATTCCACCATACTTGAAACAAGCTAACATTCTTTCATCATCATTGACAATAGAACATTTTTTATTCATACACTCCATTGTATAAAATATTGCAATAATATTGATGTATTAAAAATTTAAAAATAAAGGCAAAACAAATTGGCAATTTTAATTTGGCAACAGTGACAGTAACCATGTATGATAGCTTGGCAGCACTGTTTTTTAATAACCAGTATTTGGCAGAGCGAAACAGCTGGTTTTGTTTATAATTTTAATGCGTGTCACAGTGGGGCCAAACGCAAATTTTTTGGTAATAAATCTGAATCTCCTAAACTACTGGTTGGATCAACTTGAAATGTATGGAAGAGTTGTTGAGGAGGACCTAAGCTTTCAGAAAAATCATCTTGTAGTCACCCTGTGATAACACAAGATAAGCTACAGGGTGTCAAAGTTGACTACCTCGAGTATGTAAAAGTTAAAAAAAATCGTAACTTGTACAAATGAAGTCCGATTTTAAAGATTTTTATATTTCTGGAAAGTGCTTGGCAAGATAAAAAATAAGCTTACTCATCTAAGTTATCTCTTACAGTTAAAAAGATATTTACGCTTGAATTTTGAATTTTTGATTTTTTGGCTCGACTTTCTTTCGTTTTTCGGGAATAAGTCCGGAGATATATGAGGTAAAAATTTTTTAAAAATATTCTGTAATTTGCTACATATTTCAAAATAATATGTTGAAAGAATTTTTGGATTATCTCAATTCGTCTAGACGTGAAAAATATTCAAAGTCAGCACTCTGAAATTGGCATGAAAAATGGCTATTTTTTTACAAAAATATAGTACAATTCATTCACTTTTTTCTCAAAGTTCCGTTAATAAAAAAATTTTTTCCTTATTAATTTCAAAAGATAAGGCTTCATAAATGGTTAATAAAGAAATTTTGAATTGATTTAAGTTTGCACCCTACATCCAGCATTGGCCGAAAATTGTCAATTTTAAAAAATAGTTTCATTTTTATCGATTAATAAAAAAATGTCACGCGAGCTTTTTCAGATTTAGTACCCATATTTTTTATAGAAATAGATTTAGAATGATTTAACACTAAACTGCTTCCCGCCCGGCCAAAAACGAATGCAGGAGTGGAGATTTTATGTTAAAAGTCAGTTTTTTTAATGACTATTTTTAAAAGCATATTACCATAATATTTTTAATATTGTTTCTTATGTAATGTATAAAACACAAATCAAGCTTTCATTCCTAAAAAAATCAATAAAATAGCTCCAATAATCTATTTTTGGTAATTTTTCAAAAATAAATTTTTTTTTTTTTAAATAGCTGAAAATCCAAAAAAATTTAATTTTTTTAATACAACTCCACTAATTTTGCAAATACTTTAAAAATGTTAAAAGAATATAAAAGTAGACTTATTTACCAATTCAACGATATATAAAATGTCGATATAGATCATTTAATAATAGTAATATAATGGCCTCAAAACTATTTTGTTCCGTATTTCCCTATGTGTGTATACGTAACATTTTAGTTTTCTAATGGATTATGTAGGTATATATTTGTAATTATAAAGTAGTAAATTCTTTATTTGAGTAATGTTTATTTAATTTGTTCTACATATTTACATACTTATTATACATATATCCCGTATATTTATTTTATTAAGAATATATTATCGAAGATATTATTAGAGATTTTCTTGAAAATAATCAGAAACATAATCAGAGCCATCGTGTTCTTATAGAATATATAACTGGATCTGATGATATTAATAAATATTCCATTAAGTCCATATTTTGCGCTATTTTCGAACATTTTCGGGTATTGAAGAGTCGGAAATGTTTAACATCTTTATTTCGGGCTTCCTGTGCTTCCTCTGTTAGCTCTTTACCATGAGCCAATACTTTGTGAATTGTTGGAGTCATTGATTTCCAGGGGTATGTAATGTTAAGTAGTTCTTTAGTTTCGTAAGCAAAAATTTTAAATTTGTCCGCATTAATTTGTTTTTTGCTATTAATGGCTGCCAATATAATCTTAAAACGCTTCAAAATATTTAAGTCAATGCCTGTGATTGAAGATGTGAGTTCCGGATTTTCAAAGAAACGTCTTGCTGTATTTCCATCATTTGAGCTTCCATAGCCATGTAGGGGTTTATCAATTATTAATCCGAGTTGTTCTTTGAATTCTTTTCTTCTCCTCTTTTCGTAATTCGTGAAGTTCCAAATTGTTTTTTACTGTAGCATTTTCCTGCCCGGGAATATATCATATGCAAGATGTAAGCAGAACTCCAAAAATCTTATCCTTGCGTGGAGTGGTGACATTCCAAATTTTAAAGAATTTTTATTAAGAAGGACTTCAGAATTATCCTGAAATTGTGAACTTATTTTTCCACATATATTACATTATAGCGTTTGCAACTTTTCCATCAATCATCGTTAATTGTTGTTGAAATGTAACTTTAATAGTTCTGTTTGATACTTTTACATATATTGGGGGCAATGCTTTAATTTCTTCTTCCAATTGGTTGACAATGCTGTTTATTGTAACCGTGGTTTCTTTTTTGTAATCAAAAAGGATTGGACGGCACAAAAATTTGGAACCTGGAGTTAAATTTATCCATATATCATCAAAAAGCGAGTCATTTCTTGTCGATGAGGAAGGCTTATTTAAGCGCATTCGAAGTGGTACCAGAGACGCTATAAACAGCGAGGAATAATTATTTCCAGAATTACTTCCATCCAGTTGTTTGTATTCCGAAAATCCTGATGTTCCATCGCAGCCCCATTTGAATATTAAAATAAGTTCAGAGTCTTTGAATTTTTCAATGTTATCATTGCTGAAGGTAGATATAATTCTAGAGGCAGTATTTTCAAGAATTGCAATATATTAACTTTAGCACTTTTAACAGAAGCATTAACCGGGTGCTCCATAGGCTGTAAAATATTACTTTTCGCTTCTCTCACTGATTTGCTACTGGGAAAGATATCATATACTTTTTCGCTAACAGATTTCCTCAAAATCTCGTATTGGTTTCTTGATAATCCTAAATTTAATATTAGAGCTAAAGCATCTTCAGAGGTAAAGGACGATGTTGATTTCGGTGTCACTATGCTTTGGATTATCCGATGTAATAGATTGGGAGAAGCTGTTGGTAACACATCTATAACTTTTTCTACTTCCTTTGGTTGCGTACGTGTTACTAAAGCTTTAAATGTATCTTTTATTTCGGCATTCGTATGTGAATTTAGAATAGATTCCTGTTTGGTCCTCTTTGTTCTTAGCTGAACTTCATCGTAACTTTTTTTCGTCCACCCTTTTTCTGCTTTCCGATGAAAATTGGTATTTCTCCCTCCAACCACTCTTCATTTTTCTTCTTGAACTTTGGTATTGACCAATCTGAAGCTTGCATCCTTTTTTCGTGTGATTTATAAAAATTTTCGAGCTTTAAACTGTCTTCTGCAGTAACAGTTAAACCAAAAGATACTACTGTATCAATGAGTTTTCTTATTTTTTCTAGACGATTTATAATATCAGATAGATTATCCCAGATTACTTTGCAAATAGAAAAGTGTTTTAATGTAATCTCCATAATGGCAAATTCACTAATAAATCTGCATATTTATAAGGATACTTATATATAGAAAAAGAATATTTATATCAGGTAAATGGTGACAGGCAAAAATGAATTAAAAAATTTAAATTTTTGCTCAAAACCCCCAATTTCATTCAGTTTATTTCTATGACCTGTAGTGTTTAACAGGTACGTCAAAAAATGTACCTATGCGATTGTAAAAAAATCATTTTTGTTATAATACATTAATTAAGTAGCTAGGTAAATTATTTAAAAACTTAAAAAAATGTAATAAAAAACGAAGGAAAATATACTTATTTATGTACTTAGGTAATTTTAAAAACCTTTTCAGTAGAAAAATTATGTAAAATTATGAACACTAAATAAATTCATTAATAAATATTATTATCTCGTAACAAAAATCAGCAATGCAGTTGAGTGTTACGTATACACACATATGGAAATACGGAACAAAATAGTGAATTTTGTAACTTTTGACGTGACTTGGTAGTTTTGAGGCCATTATATTACTATTATTAAATGACCTATATCAACATTTTATATATCGTTGAATTGGTAAATAAGTCTACTTTTATATTCTTTTAACATTTTTAAAGTATTTGCAAAATTAGTGGAGTTGTATTAAAAAAATTAAATTTTTTTGGATTTTCAGCTATTTAAAAAAAAAAAATTTATTTTTGAAAAATTACCAAAAATAGATTATTGGAGCTATTTTATTGATTTTTTTAGGAATGAAAGCTTGATTTGTGTTTTATACATTACATAAGAAACAATATTAAAAATATTATGGTAATATGCTTTTAAAAATAGTCATTAAAAAAACTGACTTTTAACATAAAATCTCCACTCCTGCATTCATTTTTGGCCGGGTGGGAAGCAGTTTAGTGTTAAATCATTCTAAATCTATTTCTATAAAAAATATGGGTACCAAATTTAAAAAAGCTCGCGTGACATTTTTTTTATTAATCGATAAAAATGAAACTATTTTTTAAAATTGATAATTTTCGGCCAATGCTGGATGTAGGGTGCAAACTTAAATCAATTCAAAATTTCTTTATTAACCATTTATGAAGCCTTTGAAATTAATAAGGAAAAAATTTTTTTATTAACCGAACTTTGAGAAAAAAGTGAATGAATTGTACTATATTTTTGTAAAAAAATAGCCATTTTTCATGCCAATTTCAGAGTGCTAACTTTGAATATTTTTCACGTCTAGACGAATTGAGATAATCCAAAAATTCTTTCAGCATATTATTTTGAAATATGTAGCAAATTACAGAATATGTTTAAAAAATTTTTACCTCATATATCTCCGGACTTGTTCCCGAAAAACGAAAGAAAGTCGAGCCAAAAAATCAAAAATTCAAAATTCAAGGGTAAATATCTTTTTAACTGTAAGAGATAACTTAGATGAGTAAGCTTATTTTTTCTTTATCTTGCCAAGCACTTTCCAGAAATATAAAAATCTTTAAAATCGGACTTCATTTGTACAAGTTACGATTTTTTTTAACTTTTACATACTCGAGGTAGTCAACAAGATAAGATACAGGGTGTCAAACCTGTATCTTATCTTGTGTTATCACAGGGTGACTACAAGATGATTTTTCTGAAAGCTTAGGTCCTCCTCTACAACTCTTCCATACATTTCAATTTGATCCAACCAGTAGTTTAGGAGATTCAGATTTATTACCAAAAAATTTGCGTTTGACCCCACTGTGCGTGTGTGTGTATTACCTTTGCAAAGATTTATCTGTCTCTTTTATTTATTCCAGTGAATTGTGATATATTTTTTTATTAATTTTATTAAAAATGTAAATTTAAAAACAAAAACCGCAAACGATCACGACACAACGAAACCAGGACAAACGGCTAATAAACACCACAGGACGATAATAAGCCTTATTACAGGTTAAAACTTGGAGTAAACAGCAGCGGGTAAGAAACACGTCCGATTTAAGCTTAAGTAATATCATTAATATGATTTCACTACCTAAAACAAATGTTAAAAAACATGTTTAAACAAAAGCAACAACAAAACAATAAGAAAACAAGAAATTGTTATGAATACATGTTCGTCATAATGAAAACATTGAATTTTGAGCAGAAAATTTTAACATGATATGTTAACATAATTTCGCCTCTAATGAAGACCAGTTATGTTCAATCAGCTGTTTTTGACGTTAATAGTGTGATCAAAACTTGTTCATTTTCGCTTTAGGCTTTCAAATAAGTCATTCTTAGTCACCCTGTAATAATACGAGATTGTGTCAAAGTTGACCACCTCGAGTACGTAAAAGTTTTAAAAAGTCGTAAGTTCGATTTCAAAGATTTTTATATTTCTGTGATTTCCTTGGCGAGATAAAGAAAAAACATTCTTACTCATCTAAGTTACCTCTTACAGTTAAAATATTTACGCTTGAATTTTAAATTTTGGCCGGGTACTATATTGATCTAAGTATATTTTTTAAATATACAGCGTCAATAAATTTAAAAAGAATCGCGTGACATCGATAAACATTTTTTTTTTCTAAAATTCACCATATTCAACCAATGCTGGATGTAGGGTGCAAATCTAAATCGATTTAAAATTTATTAACCATTTATGAAGCCTTGTCTTCTGAAATATGTAAAGAAAAAATGTTTATTAAAAAAAAAAGCTTTGATAAAAAGTGAAAGAATTGTGCTATATTTTTGGTAAAAAACAATGTCAAAAAAAATCAAAAATTGAAAATTAAATATTGAATTAAAATATCTTTTTAACTGTGAGATATGCAGAAGTATAAAAATCTTTAAAATCGAACTTTGTTTATGGAACTTACGATTTTTTAAACTTTTACATAACAGAGATGGTCATCCTGTTATCACAGGGTGACTAAAAAATGATTTTTCTGAAAGCCCAAGCCCTCCTCAACAACTTTCCCATACGCTTCAATTCGATCCGGAAATACAGATTTATTACAAAAAATTTTTCCATTGGCCCCACTGTGCGCTGTACCCACTCAAAAAAAAAATAAATAAAAAGTTGTGAGTTGTTTTGCCGACGTTTTGTTCTTGTGCGAACAAGAAAAAGGCTGGTGTGGAGGCTGGAGTTGTGCCAAATTGAACTAAATTAAAATATAGTTGTGTTAGTGAACGTGAAAAAAAGCACTCAAAAAAAGTTGGGTTTAATAAATGAATAACGTTTGTTATAATACTATGATTATTATATAAATTATATTTTTAAATGCATTTTTGCTTTCATAAATTTATTAATATTGCCATAAAAATATATACATAATTCACTTTCCTCCAACTTTATCTTAAAACATTAATATTAAAAAAATTAACTGCCTAACAATTTTTACACAAATTTTTTTAAATGCATTTTGTACCCTTGCACTCTCAGCAACGCCCAGTGTTGCCAGTTTATCCTTTTTAAGGCTAATTTTAACCTTTTTATTTTCATTTTAGTTTTTTTAGCCTTTTTTAATTCTTAAAATTGCCTTAAAAAATCTACAATTTTAGTACCTCAAGAAAGAAGAAAATAATTTCTTATTTACTTATTTCTCTTTGCTCATCCATTTAATTCGAACAAAAAAATAGATATTATTTACATATATTTAACTAAAATTTTCACCTGCGGCGCTTAAATCTTCAAATCAAATATAATTTAACTAATTTTATGGCAATCTTTTAATAAACTTCATTACCCACAGAAAATATTTATGAAAATAATTAAAAGAAAAATCTTATAAAAGCGAAAAATCACTCAAAAATTTGGAAATTATAAATCAAAAAGGAATTATAATTAAAAAAATGACGAAAAATCATGTGAAAACACTAAGCCCAAATTTGTATGGAAATTTTGTAGGCGACATTTAACTGGATCATTTTGCTGGCAGTCGTTCTATGTTTTATTTTTAAGTTTATTACAATATCTTTAAGAAATATCAAAAACTAATGAGAACAAAAAAAAAAAAAGTAATAAAATAAATAAGTTTTTGACAAAAAAAATCTTCATTTTTTCTAGCCTTATTTTTTTAGGGAATTTAGCCCTTTCTGACCTTTTTTAAAGTCCAATTTATACTCTTTTTTTCCACCTACAGTCAACACTGGCAACGACTAAATTTCTCTATCAGAATGCGTGTGAACTTAGTCAGCACAACAGCTGTTTTAAAAAGGCAATACTAATACGTAGTAACTTACATAGTGTCTACATTAAACAATTTTTTTATCAAAACAAATGTCAAACTTAACGCGAATTTTTGGAAGGTGGCAACAGGTGCACAAAAACAACAATATGGCGTATTCATTATTACTTTTTATACATGCAGCTTGGCAACTGTAACAACCAAAATAATAATCAGCTGTTTAATTAAGGTTACCTTGTATATATTCGCACTGATTTTGACGTTTGTTTTGATAAAAATTTGCCTAATGTAGATACTACGTTAACTGTGTTATACATAAAGCTAAACAAAATGCCTGTTGTTTTTTTAGTTGTTGAAAAGGTGCTACCATTTGTTTACTAATTCCCAAAATGGGCGGTTTAGTTCAGAGTGGCACAACTCTAAGAGGCAAAAAACTGTCTTATAGATTAGCGATTAAATTAAATTTAATCGTAGAAGATTCTTTTTGAGTTGTAGTTTAAGCGGCCAATCTTGGGGTTTTTAAATTTTTAAATTTAATTTTGTATGTTTTTTTAAATTTTAAATTTAAAAAACATACCAAACTCCAATAATTTCGAAAACTCAAATTTGTTATATCTAAGTATTTACGAGATAATAAATCTTCGGGGAATCGTCATGGACAATTTATCAATGACAGTGAGTGGTTACATTTTTAAACTTTTGGAAAATTTTTGTGAAAAGATGACCAAACACCGACTTTATTACTTCTTTCTCTTAAAATTTAATTTATTATTCCAAATTTCCATAAATAGTAATAAAAAAATTCTCTGAATTTTCGTCTTATGTATTAAAAAATCCAGTTGCTTTGATAACAATATGTGATTTTTTGCCGTTCAGTATGGCAATACTGTAAGATTTAATCTCAGACTTGAAAACACAAGTGGCGGATTAGATTAATATTTAGATTAACTAATTCTTAATTGGCATTTAATTTAGTAGTGAAGAGTACTAAGAGTAAGGGTTTTGATTTTACACAAACAAAATACATGTAAATGTTGTTTTTATTGAACTGAGGCCACTTTATTATTAAATTATGTTTATTATTATATTTTAAATCATTTTGCGTGATGTGGATATTTTTGGGATATGTAAATATGTGCATATGTATACATTTTTCGTATGTGTGCACGAGTACGAGTTGTTTAATATTCTATTACTAAAAATTCAACACGATTTGTTTATCTTATTTTGTTGGGTTTCATTTGTCTTAGGATTTTTGTTATTGGCTACAAGAAAAACAAGGAAATCATTACTGATTTGAATGTGCGTTCCTTGAATTAATGAACAGTCTAAAACTTCAAATGTATTGATGTTTTATCAATTAGCACAGTATTCAAACTATTATATTTATTATATTCGTATAAATATTTTTGGATAATACTTCATACACATTTAAACAAGTTAGAGCGCTATATTCGGCTATATCGAATCTTATAAACCTTCATCGATATTGAGATATACAGTTTTAAGTGTACATTGTCATATAAAAATTATTCTAATGTATGAAACTGTTTATAAACAACCTATTTTTTGGCCTTCAACCATAATTGTTGTTTAATTTTTTTTTTTATCACTGTATCATCGAAAAAAAAACAGAAACAAGATTATGGTAAAAGTCTTTTCTTCCTGTATCTCAGCAGTTTGTATAAAATATAGAAATAACATATAGATCTGTAGACGAATAAAGTCAATAGCTTATTAAGGGCACTAATTTCTTGGTCATATCTCCGCCATTTATTTTCATATCAACCAGACGGACAGATGGGCTTCGTTATTTCGACTCTCCTACCAGGCAAATATTGTAAAAGTGACAAACTTATATAAACAAAGATATATATATACATATGTATATACCTTTTATATATATATATATATATATATATATATTCAAATTAAATTTTTGATAACACTGTGCTTGAATTCAGTGGCGTTAACCATTTTTTAAAATTTTTGAGATATTTCCATTCAATGTGAAATATCTCTAAAGAAGGGTTAGCAAAATAAAGTTTTTTTTCCACTTAAATTTTTAGAATTTAGCCGTTAAATTTTATAAAAATAAACAATTAAGACTCTAATGAAGTATAGGATCACAAATTGTTATTATCAAATATATTTTAAACGCTAAATTACAAAAATATTACTAAAATTCCATAAGGAAACTACCTAGTGTTACCAATGAGAAACTTTGCAAACAAAAATATAAATATATTAAAAATGGGGCTGAAATTTATTTAATTCATAAATGGGGTATATATTCAATATATTTATTATTTAATTTATATAAATAATGTCCCTTTCATAGCTAAATTTCCTATTATATGTGCCACTTCCATAATAAATTTTAAACGCAAATATTGCGAATACGAGCGCTAACCAGCTTTACCAGTTGGATGCACAACTTGTTAAAATTTGCTACCAACACAGTGTAAATATTCTTTTTAATAAATTCTTAAGGACATTTTCTTGAACATTTACAGAAACTTTGACCTTTAAAAGAAATTGGAAAGTTATTTTTTAAAATTAAAATTAAACAAAAAAATGAAATAAAAATAAATTTGTGTAGGTTTCACTAATCAATTGATTCTTGTGTGTATGTTTTTGTCTTTTTTTATTTGATATGTTCGATTAAATGAATATACCCAACAAACACAAATGATGATTTTAACGTTTAATATCAAACGTGTTTCTCAAACTATAATCAAACATAGACATAGATGTAAATAGGTACGAATTCAAATTGAGGTTAATTTCAGAATAAACTTCTGACAAATTATACTTTCTCACCTTGATATAAAATGTTATTCTTAAATGAGGAAATATTTGAAAATTTTGCTTTCTGAATTTGAAATCAAATTTTGTTCTAAAATCACTATCGAACTTAAAGACAAGTTTAAATTTAAAAAAATTTTAAAGTATAACATTTTAAACTGAATAAAACTTATTGAAGCTTCATTCGTAAAGAATGTAAAAAATGTAATAAAAAGAGTATTACTTAAACAAAGATGAAAAAACTTTTAAAAAATATATCGATAATTCCATTAAAGAACACCAAAAATTTTACTGACTGCCCTTCGATTTTCATAAAATTTTACGCGCTAATAGTCTATGGATTTCTATATTGATTTTAATTTCGCAAAATTGCGAAAACTCACGATTTTATTTAGCTTTTTCACTTTCTAAAAAATCTAAAAAATCTCAAAAGCATATAACATTAAATATTTAAATATTTAAATAAATATTTCTGGAAAAGCTTTGTGGAATTCAGTGAATATTTCACAAATAAAAAAATAAATAAAATAAAAATGCACTTTAATGCAATTGCAATTCTAAATGCATTTAAATGCGGAATATTCTATTTCAGATTTTTTATTTTTTAATATATTTGTAAAAGTATAGAATCTTTAAATTGAAATAAAAATCTAAAATTTTTAGGTCGCACACATTTAATATGCACAATTTCACTTTTTCTAAAACCTATTCACACTTTTTTATATAAAAATTCTATATTTCTGTTATTATTTTTAAAATATGAGCAGATTTACATATTTTATTTAAAAAATATATTAGGTTATTTTTAAATATTTATCAAAAATAGTAAACATCCATGTACTAGACTAAATAATATTGCAATTTATAGAAAATAAAACAATTTTAAATACACCTGAAGAAATATTTAAATTTAATTGATTCACAATTGTCAAAAATGCATCTATAAATTGTATTTAATATTATTTTGGAGATGCTGACTGACTTAATCAAACAGAAAACAATAAATAGCAAAACTCAAACTACGTTTAAATCATTAAAATTCACAATGGCTCCCTGGAGATATTGCTATTTAAATTTACATACTTTTGAAACTTTTTTGGTTTTTGAAAAAATGGGAAAGCGAAATAAAATCGCGAGTTTTTGTAAATTCGCAAAACTGAAATTGATAAATGGTTTGTGTATAAACATTTGTATAGAAATTGAAAGACACCATGTAAAATAACGTGCTTCTTCGGACGTTCTTTCATGGAATCGTTGATATATTATATTTATATTACATATTTAAACTTAAATAAGTAAAAAAAAAGTTGCAAACAAAATTTGATATACATTCGAAAATCAACTGCGAGAATGATTTGATAATGAGAAATATATTTCTCAATTTGAAAAAAAAAGAAATTATCCTTTTTATTAAGAAAGCTATTATTCTTAAATGATTTTCAAATCATTATCAAACGTTTGAACTTTGAGAAAAAGTTTGATTTCTATCAATTTTTAATCTGTTTGCTGGGTATGTGTTTATATAAACATTTTTTATAAAAATACGTATGTAGCTGTGTGTGATAAATATTACTAATTAAATAAATAATTTACAACTTAAGTACTAAACACTAAACAATCTATATAAAGTTGTATATGAGTGAGTCATAATGTATTTCCGATAAATTATCGTTTGTTGATCTTTTTAACGTGAAATAAGTTGAAAATAAAACAACGAAGATCTCACATAAAAAGTTGACTTGTGAAAAAGAGGTGCTATTAAATATTTCAGGAAAGTAACAAAGAAATCAAAAATTAAAAACAAACTGGTTGAAAAAAACAACAAAAAATGTTCGTATTATGGTAAAATCTTAATACTGCAACTTTGTGGAACAAGTTTGAATTTATTTAACTTTTTTGTTTAATTCAGTTTCGGTTTCTGTGTTTTAGTATCACATCTTGTGACTTGAATTGTAGGATTTTTTTTTATAAATGTGTGTAAGTATTTAGTACACTTAAGTGCAAAGGAGAAATTATGACTACATTTTATTTTTTAAACCATTATTCAATTTTAATATTTTGTTTTATTGGTTAGAAATAATTTCGAAACCAATATAAAAAACAAAAACAATTTAATATTTTGACAATTTCAGAAAAAATGAAAATAATTTATACAAATTATAAAACAAAAAAATATAAAATCCAACATTTGAAAGCCTTTAGTAATATTTATAATAATTAATATTTATTTATATTGGTCATTATAAGAAATTTTTAACCTGGCTGAAACTGACTTTAATCTTTAACAAGTTTTGTGGTAATACTATATTAAACAAACGGATTACAGATCTGAACTCACAACACCTGAAATTAATGGAAGGCAAAATTTTATAATCACGATTGTTGTTCAAAGTTCAGAAACTTAATTATTTAAGTTAAAAAAAATTACTTAACTTTTTCCCATTCTTCTACACTTTTTGTTCGTGTTTTTATACTTTTTGATCTCATGCGAACTTGTGTAAACTAATCGGACTTTGTGGATAAATTTTACATTTTCCTTGTTGTTCTGCAGACTTTCAACAGTTAGATACAGGGTAGTAAAATTTTTATGACAATTTTTTTTTTTTTGATCGAGGTCTGTGCGCCCCGAAACGAAATACAAATTTTGTAAAGTTATTGATACTTGTTGTAATTATGCGTATTTTGCGCTATATTTCGTTGATGTGTCCGAAATAGTCTATGTAGTCTCCAAGATTGGAAAACAAGAGCGAACATGTTTTAAAAAGTCAGTTTTTTTCGAGTCACATTCACAATTTTTAATGGAATAGAATGGATTACTGCGTTAACTTAGTTTTTTATTATTTTAAATAATAAAATCGAGCGTTAAATAAATTTAATAAAAAAAAATTTATGGACTTTAAAAATTACGCAAAAATTTCACTTTATGTTTCTGTATTTTTAGTTAGCAAATTGCAATTTGTACAAATGTTGTATTACAGGTAAAGGAACAACAATATATACAGTTGATCGTGCCATAAATTTAAGACAAATGTCGTTGATAGTTGAAAACGGGACACTTTTGCCAAAATAGATTTTGCTAAGGCACATCGCATGGACTGCACGAAAATGACCATAATTGGCATAAATAGGTGGTGTTTGTAATGCTTAAAGGAAATTTAATGTCGTATCAAAAAATTTCGAAAGATAAAAATTTTGTAGACCAAAAAAATTCACTTGGGTTAAAAAAAAATATTAAATAGCATTTTTTTGTAATGAACTCTTTTCTAGGTCGATTGTATCATAAATGGAATTTCGAAGAGGTTTCAAACAAATTTGCAACAATGTTTTCTTTTGGTTCATATATGTGCTTATCAGTAAAGTTACTTTGGTTAGTCAATCTTATTTTACATGAACATTTCTTTTCATTTCAAGTATTCAACACCGAATTAACATACATTTTACATGTTAACCATAGCATTAACATTTTTGTATTAAAGAAAATGAAATAATTGTAAAAAGCAATAATTTTGTAACATTGCTTTTAAAAAATCTTATTAAACATTTTATAAAATCAATAATAAATATTGTTTGAAAATCTACTAAAAACTAAATATTATTTTATTGGTTTTTTAAGAATAGTTTTTTAATAAATAGAATAAATAGAAAAAATTATTTATTAAGAAAAAATTAAAAATTTTTTCAATAAAACATTTACGAATTTGAATATTTGATTTTACTAATTTAATGGAATATGAAATTTAATTTCTGTGTTTATGTTACTCTATAAATAATAGTATTATTACTAGGCTGTACGAATATTCACTCAAGGGAAAGTCGCCCAAATTTCATAATAAACGAATGCTCAAGAAAGAGAAAAACTTAAACTGGGTGACCGTTCACTGGATTTGAGTTTTTTGATATATCCCAGCAAAAACAAGAACTGAAAAAGAGCTAAAAAATTCATGATTCTAACACCGTGTTGTCATTGGAAGGAAGTACTTAGTGTTGAAAAAAAACCTACAGAAATTCTTTTTTAATCCATGATTGTTGTTGGTAGGATGTTCTTCTTTCATTCTTCTTGTTGCTTTTGAAATACTTCTATTAAAACTATATATTTTTTTTGCTTTGATAATAGATAATAAAAACATTTTTGAAGTTTTGATAAAGTTCTTTTTTGGAAGCACTTGCTCGTTGTTTTTTTTTTCTTTTTTTTTTTGCTGGGATTTAATTTTTTTTTGTGTTTGTTCATTGTGAACAATCACCCAAACTTTAAAAATGTAAAATTACCCAAAAATGTTTTTTGGTTGATTATTCATTTATTTTAGCATGAAGAAATAAATAGCGAATTCAAACATTCTCAAAATGAAAACTATTGTATAATTGGTTGTAACCTTCCACCAAATATTGTTCTACTCCCATGTAGATACTTAATTATTTGCAATGAGTGTACCTTAAAAACTGCAAGCAAAAAATATTGCAGATGGGAACAATTTTTATACTTTTCCGAGAAATAATGAATAAAAATTTTCGGATATAAATATATCAGAAAATATATAAATACTTATACATATTTCATTGACTTTTATTTTTTTTTTTTTTTTTTTTTTTTTTTGTGGGAATTTGTAAGTATTTTATTTTTTTAATTATTTGAGACTAATAAAGAATAACATTTGATTTCATTGAATTCATTGTTATGCTTTTTTTTCGAAATTTGTATACAAAAATTGTTCGTTTGTAAAACTGTTTTCTCCTTAAGTGTAAGCTGTTCCACAGGGATTTTGTCATATGATGTGTGGCAACTTAGACTATCTCACATTTTCTAGACAGCTAATCTATGCATTAACATGAGTTTATCTTTGGGTCTGTTCCAATTATTTTCGGAGGAAATCATTATAGAGAAATGTCATATATTATAGAGAAATAAGTCTTTAAAAGGTTTTCAAAAGCATATAACTATATTCATTTGCACTAAAAAATGTTTACATCAATATTTTCTGCATTAAAACTATATCAGTGACGAAAAAGTAAAAATATTAATCCGAATTATGTAAGCGAAGTCGGTTTTGGTTATATCAAAGAGATAAAAACTCTTCCGCCCGCTATTAAAGAAAAATTTTAACAACAGTATAGTTAGATTTTAGGTGAATATTCATAACAGTAATGAGTTACTTGACATTATGAAAAATAACCCAAACTATTGTGCGATTTTTCATTTTGCGTTTTGGGGCATTTTTATATTATTATATTAAAAACTTCATAACTTCTTCAACAGCATAATACTTCTTTTTATTTACGTTTAAAGAATTTATAAACCGTGTAATTTTGTAGATACTTTATATTATTTATTAAATAATAAACATTTTCTGAATAAGATTTATTTGTAATAAGTTTTGTTAAAATTCCGTTAAAATCTCAATATATTGTCTTTCCTTCCCAGAAAATTCTTTTGTCGTAACCATAATGCAATTACTCAAGGTAGAAAGTTTGTTAGCAATTTTATTTACCCTAAAAATGCACTTTAACATATAAAACAACAGATACAATAAAAATAAAATTTGGAACAAAAATTTTTATGTGAAGAAATTTTTTAAAACACAATTTTATCAAAAGCAAACATGTTGTGTTTAGATGTTCATTTGATCAAATATACGTATGGAACGTTTATAAAACGTCCACAAAATGGAGTTCTGTCTTTCAGGAATCATTTCAAATTACAAATGTAAATGTTTATATTTTTTTATACATATGTGTATTTATTTTTTATTTTTTTAGTTTTCATATTTCAGTTTTTTGACTTAACAAGAATTTAATTTAATTGGAAAAAAAAATTAAAAAGTTATTTACAAAAAAGTGGTTGTATCTTAAAAGATACATAGAGCACTCCCCCTGTTATAACATATAAAGGAAAATATACGTAATAATGTAATAAAACACAACATATTTAAAGTTTTTATATAACTTTTATTAATTTACATTAAAAGCAAACAATGTCATTTATAACTGTGTCATTTTTATTAAAAAAACGCATACATAATTTAATTAATTAATAGAAATAAATAAAATATAATAATAAAAATAATACATACAAATGTAAAATTCAGTGTTAAAAAACAAAAACATAAAATAATCCATTAAAATTCAAACAGAACAATTAAATATACTTAATTATTATGGTAACGATAAAAACAATTTCTGTCCGCTGTCAAACATAAGTTCACTTTACATTTTGTGCAAAACGTCTCCTTTTTTGTCCATTGTTGGCCAGTGGTTCACTAAATCTAGCCTTGTATCTTTGGGCAGCGCTAATTGGAGATTTGGCTTTCGTCATTTTTCCTCAATTTGTTTTTCTAGACGTGGACGGCCACTCTGAGGAGGAGCTGCTGTTGCGACGAAAAATAAAGCATCAGCTACTTCCAATTTAAAATCAATCAATCTCATGTCTGGTACCCGGCGATCATTTCTTACTCGCTCATTAAAATTCCAGGCATTTACACAGGTCATATCCAAAAGATGATAAAATACTCGGTTGGTCCACTTTCTGCTTTTTATTATAATTTTGTGGCTGCTTATTGAGCTGTCCATCAAATTCACTCCGCCCATATGGCAGTTATAATCTTTTATGATTTGTGGACATGGAATATTTTCCATTGCTTTTTCTTGTCAAATCGTTTTATTGCAATATGTTGCACAAAAATACTTCTGGAGTCTAACACAGGTTTAGTGCCAATGTATGTCGAAATCAAGTTGACAACTCGATTGTCTTTTCATGACAGTGATGCTACATCTATACCATGAATATTACAAGTTAGTTCATTTCTCATTCCTCGTTCATATTTCATCATGATTTTCTCATCGAGAAGTTTACAATTTTTATTTGATTTCGCCAAATAGTAGCCTAATTTGAGCCGAAAAACCGAACCGATCATAATCTAAGCCGAATAACCGAACCGAGTCTATTAAAAGCTGAATAACCGAAGAGGTCCTAATATAATCTGATGAACCGATCCTAATCTAAGTTGCATAACCGAACCGATCACAATTTAAGCCGAATAACCGAACCGAGCGTATTATAAGCCGAAGAACCAGTGTAACCATTTTAGCATTTTTGCAGCTAAATTTAGCATTTTTTACTCCGATTTACCCGTAAATTTTTCATTTAGAATTTGGCATATTATTTCACAGTTTTTAATAATATATTTAGCATTTTTCAAAATATTGAAATTAAAAGTTAATATTCTTGTCTGCAAAATATAGACATTAATGAAAGTTGTAATTTTAATATCAGCATCAGCAAAAATTCATCAAATTAAAAAAGGGTAAAAGTACTATGTGCTTAGTTCAAAAGATTATTTTAGTCCTCTTCGTGAACTTAATAAAAACAAAAATTAGAAACCCTACTAAAAACAATTAATGTAATCCTTTACATTATATACGGTTTAAAAATATTAAATACATTTTATTTTGTAATAGAGGTATATTTACTTGATACCTCATCATTTAGTTTTTAAGCAAATACGTATTATTATTTTAACATGAACATGAACATGAGGGTATTAAAGTAGTGGATCGTGAGCAGAATTTACCATGCATGGAAAGTAGAACAGTTGGCAGGATGTCAAGTTCTTTGTAAGTCGATCTATACATGGTAATATAACACATAAACAAAAGATAGTTAAGAATTAATATGGGTTTTATCACGGGACATTGTCCGATTATATCTAGGTTAAGTAGATGGGACAACGGCACACCGGATTTTTTTTTAGTATAGGCGAGTATACTAAAAGTATACACAGTAGTAGAACACATTAAAATAGACGGTGCCAAATGCCACGATGGACTGGGTGATCGACAGTAGTGCATAGTGGAAATTTTATGGAAATAAACATGTAACTTCTAATCTGCTGGTTGGATTTACCATACTCAACCCTCAGGAGTGGATCTATTGAAGTTAAAAATAGGGTACATCTGACATAGAAAATTTGTAAAAATTTTTATTTCTTATCTTATTTCAAATATTTTTACATCTTCTTAAAGCCCTCGATAAAGCCTATGCAAAACACGCTTACATGTGCTATTTTGTTTTTAGAGTTTTCAAGTTGTTTGCATTTGGAATTTTAACTATCTCAATTTTGCCAAATCTTTGTCCAGTTTTTTCAATATATGGCTCAATATTTTTATCCGATTTTCTAAAAATTTTTTAGGTAAAGGACAAAATTAGCTATGGGAAAATCATTAATTTTTTTCGATTTTGGAATTGAAAATTGAAAAATAATAAATTTGTGTGTGTGTGTGTGTCCTGCTTTTGCCGAAAAGTAACTACATTTTTTTCTATAAAATAAAATTTTCTTTAAGAACATATCTTACTTTTATACTTTTCACAGAAATGATTCCAAATTTAAAAGCAAACTGAAACACCTAATAGGACTAAGTGCAGACCCTCCGGAATTTGACCTATTTTATATAAATTTTTTTAATTTAGTCTATATGTTCTGAAATCGCAAAGGCCGGTTCTGCAAACCGTCAACTCTAATGTGTTCCAAAGAGTTTGCCAACGGCCTTTTCCAAACCTGCAACAAATGTGGACAAAAATTAAAAAAAAAATCCATTTTTGGAATTTTCGCCGCTTTACAAAAATCTGAAATTCTTTTAATATTTATCATTTTAGCTGACAAAATCAACAGTCACCGAAAATTTCGTTAGGATATCTCAGCTAACAAATATTATAAGAGATAAAATATTTAAAGTTCCTCCAAAAACCAATTTTTTACAAACAATTTACTTTAATTCCAAAAATCATAAAATGTATTGACTCCATTCCAAACATAAATTGTACACTCCTCTGCTACGCGTATGTGCAATTATTTGTAAATCCAACCAGCAGAGTAGAAGTTACAGATTTATTTCCAAAAAAATTCGATTCTGCCCCACTGTGTGATATACATTACTAAATGCAAAGATAATAATATTGTAGGCTTTATTATGTAAATTGGATGACTTTTTCTTATTCTTCATCTTATATCATATTATTTCTTCTTCTGTTTATATAATATGTTCTTTTTCGTAATTTATTAAAACGATAGTATCCGAGTTGAAGTTATCGTAATTATTCTCTTGTAATATCTGTATAATTTGTATTTGACATATTTTGAAGTATTCAATAAAGAAAATATTATTTTGACCCACCAGAAAGTGCAAATAAACGTCTTATTAAGGTTTGTGGATCCGTAAGTAGGCCCTGGACGCGACTAAGTTGTCTCAGCCAACGACAAAACCACGTTATAGCTTTCATAGTAAAATTAAAAAAAAAAAATATAATAAAAATCGCAATTTAAAAAAATGCGAAAAATTGTGATCGAATATAAATTATATGAAAATATATTTTATTAGAATCAATTACAAAGAAATGCTATTTAATATTATGATCCTTTTTAACCCAAGAAAATTTGTTTTGGCCCATAAAATTTTTATATTTCGAAATTTTTTGATGCTCCTCTACATTTCTGTTAAGCATTACAAACATCTGCCATTTATGTCAATTCTGGTCAATTTCGTGTTGTCTATGCGATGTGCGTTAGCAATCTTTTTTGACAAAAGTGTCCCGTTTTCAACTATCAATGGTATTTAACTTAAATTTATGGTCCCGATCAATTATTTCATTCGTCCTTCTTATATCTATATATCCAAGATTTGTACAAATTGCAAATTGCTATATAAAAATACAAAATCAAAAAGTGAAATTTTTCCGCAATTTTCAAAAAGTCTATAAAATTTGTTTATTAAATTTATTTTTAATGCTCCTTCGATTTAATTGAGTAAAATAACAAAAACTAAGTTCAAGCAGTAATTTATGCTATTCCATTAGAATAAGGGTTCTCACATATTTATATTTCATATTTATAATATATTTATTTAAAGTTATATTTTCAATCTTTAAAGAAATTCTTTAAATTTTTTGTTAAAACAAAAGATTTTTATGGATCCCGATTTGAGAACCGTCGCATTAGAAACTGTGAACGTGCCTCGCGAAAAACTGACTTTTTTTTAATTTTCGTTCTTCTTTTCCAAACTTTAAGACTATCTACTCAAAATACACACTCAATTACAACAAGTACCAATCACTATTTCAACATTTTTATTCCGTTGACGGACGCAAGTCCCCACCCGAAAAATCAAAAAATTTTAAAAATTAAAAAACTTTGTCATCAAAATTTTACTACCCTATATGTAACTGTTAAAAGTCTGCAGAACAACAAAGAAGGTGTAAAAATTATCCACAATTTTATCTGCAGAAGTGGATAACAATAAGCAATTTTTAGGCCTTTTTCTAAGTTTTTAAACTTTGAACAATAATCATGATCATAAAATGTCTTGTGAGTTCAGATCTGTAACCAGTTTGTTTAAAATAATATTGCCGTAAAACTTATTAAAGGTTAAAGTTAGTTTCAGCCAGGTTCAAATTTGTTGATAATGACCCATATATTGTATCATATAGCTACCAAGTATTGTGGAGAAAAATTGCTCATCCACACATTATCTACTTAATTTTGGTACAGTCGCAAAAGTTTCGTTGAGAGTTTCAATGATTGGTCTGATAAGATAAAGTCTATCCCGATTAGGATCATCTCTCGGAGGTTTTTTGTCCTTATCGTTGAAGTGAATTTGGAAGCTTATAATAGGTCATATAAAAGAGAATTTCGATAAATTTACGCAAGTCTGTTTTGCCGAAATTTATTTCATCTATATCGAAATATTTTATAGATTCCCTAATAAAGGCAGCGGAAACAAACGGCACAAAACCTGATATGGAGTTTCCAATTCTTTTTTATTTTCTTGGAGGATGCTATCTCCTTTAAATTCAACTCTCTAGATTGGTGGTAGCCTTTTTTTCATAAAACTCTCTTAATTCCGGAGGGGTTTACATTTATTTCACTAAATTGAGAAAGAAATGACACCAAAATGTTTGCGAAAGACATATTTGGGCGAAATTGTTCTGAGTAAAATCTACATCCGGTAAAGATTCTATATCATTATCATCATTTACCATTTTTAAAATGAACCACATATAGATGCATCAAGATCAATTTCGTCCTCAGTTTCAAGTTCAAAATCAGTTTCTTCCATCAGTTGCATTTCAGCGACTCCTTGGATGCCAGTTTTTACTTCACATTTCTTTTTTGATGACTCCAGCAATTAATTAACATCTGATTCACTTTCGTCAGTGTTATTGTAGGCAAAGAACACACTATTGCACAGCAATTTACAGACCTCTTTATACGTCAATTTTGTTCTATTACTTCTTCTATAACCTGACATTACTTCTCAAACTAATATAATACTATTATAAAAATTCAATTTAATATGTAAACTAATGTTCATGATGTGCCTAAAAAACATATATTGAACCACAAAATATGAATGAAAATAATTAAAAAGACTGTACGAAATTAAAACAAAAACTGATTTGGAGTTTGCAGATAAACGCTCAGTGTGTCTTTAAAGAAACAATCATATAAAGACGATTTTGGCGACGTTTCAAAAATATTTTTATTTTGATAGATTTTAACAGCTTCTAGATATAACTCCACATAACCTTGTATTTTATTTTTAAAGAGCATTAAACTAATTTTTTTTTGCTGATTACGTATTAGTTGACATGTGTCTATTATATATTGTAATTTTTTTGACATAAAGTTTGAAATTGTGTACTCTGTTTATCGAACACTATATTTTTGGATGTATTTTAAAAATCGCCAAGCTTACGTGAACGAAATAATTGAACCGAAATATTTTGGGGATTAGTTTTAACATATCAATCTTTAATTTTAGTGGGGTACATTTGCAACGTTTTTTGTCTTCATACAAATCGATGCACATTACTTTCTATATATCATGTACATAATAGTTATATACATATATCTTATTAATACAAAATACATATATTTTACAAAATGAAAGAATATATATATATATTTAAATATTCATATAAAAATAATCATATATTGCAAGCAATATTTTACACTATCGTTTCTTTTTTTATTTATTTTTAAAACTTGTTTTATGATTTAAAACTTAACTTAAGTATTCTTTTCCCATTTCTTAAATTTTCCCTAAGTATGAAAATATTTGACTTCTTAAAAAATATTTATTAAAAATAAACAAAAATAAATAAATATACAAAATCTGATAAAATTATTTCAAAATATTATCAAAATTTATATTTTCTGTGGATATATATTTTGCACCAATATCTTTTTAATTTTACAGCCGATAAACTAAAGATATCTTTATATCTTTATAATATTGTATATTTTAATTTTCGTTAAATATTTGCGATATTTTACATTTTATTTAATATGATTTATAATGTTATTTAAACAAATCCATAAATATTGAATAAATAGAATGCACAAAAAATATTAGATCAGCCTTTAAGAAATATATTTGGCAAAGATAAGTCAAATTTTGTTCTTCACTACCTATCACTAACAGTTCAGTACCAATAATAGATTGAAAGATAAAATTATTCAACACCTATTTTTTTATTTTCAAATTATATTATTTTTGGATTTATAAAAAAATAAACATGAAATTAGATTTTTTAATATCAAAGTAGTATTAGTTTCTTTATTTTTTTAATTTTCAATCGTTAATCTAATTTGATTGTATATCTAGATACTGTAACACAAAATTAGCGAAAATGCAACTTATTTTTCAATGAAAAATTTATATATTGAAAAAATAATTGATTTTTATAACAAAATTACTTATTATAATATTACAAATACATACAATTAATAGTATAATTATAATACTCTAAATACAAGCAAAATAATACGAAAGTGATTCGAATTCGTATTGCTTAGAAGAAGAATTTTATTGCCGAAATCAACATATTCGTATTGCGGAAGTTTCCTATTTCGGGAGGGATTGCGCATTACAGGCGATACATCTAAGCAATAAGAAATCAATACACCTAGAAGAAAAATGAGCAATACTGCTAGATAATCATCTAGGTGAAAAAAAGGATATACCGCCAGATAATCTTCTCGAATATGTAATAAATACATAGAAAAATGTTCACTAAATAAGTCTTGAAATAATATAATAAAGAAAACTTTTCCATCTTGTAAAGCACGCATGCACATAAATCTTAACATTATAAGGCACGAGAACTAAAACGATCACATAAAATATAAATTTTTTGGTAAAAGACAAACAATTTCTTCAATATTTTCTCATTTTTGAAAAAAAATTCGACAACTGAAGAAATTGTGACTGCAAATAAAAGTACCGTGTTAATTTCTTCCAGATGATCTCAATGGGATATGATCAATATATTGCGGAGGTGACAATCACCTTACTGAAAAAAGGGCGATATTTTGAGGATAAAAATATTAAAAAAATAAAATTTGATGTATTTTTTTCCTTTTTTACGAGGGCGGATCAATAAGTCCGTGACTTTTCGAACTTCCCTCGTAGTTATATGAAATGCAACACTATTCCCATTAAGTACCACCTGTTAATAGACTACTGTCAAATTTTGAGCAAGTGTCGTCATTAACTTTACATAAAAAATAGGATTTTTCAAGGTCCTTAAAATAGGCCTTTGTTTGGTCAATAATTTCATCGTTGAAGCGGAATCTCTTTTCACCGAGCCATTTCTTTAGGTTTGGAAATAGGAAGTAGTCACTAGATGCTAAATCCGGAGAAAATTCATAGCGTTTTGCCATTGAGACTGCACACTTGTGCACCCGTGCATTATCTTGATGAAAAAGTATTCTTTTTAAATCCTCATTAAATCGGTCTAATAAGTTGGCAAAATATTCGCCGTTTATTGTTTTTCCCTTTTGAAGGTAAACAATGTGGATTATCCCGCATGCATCCCAAAAAACTGTTGCCATCACCTTATCATCAACAATCTCACCCACTTTTACTCTTCGGTCGGCCATCACCATATCGTGGATTTTTTTTCGACACTTTCGGGTGTACTGATCTCAATTGGCCGTCCAGAACGTTCAGCGTCATTTGTACTTGTGTGACCAGAACGAAAGTCAGTAAACCACTTTTTTACCATTGAAAACGATGGTGCAGAGTCCCCATAGTATTTGATTGACGGTTTTTTTTCTCAAAAAATAATGTTTAATGAGCACTCGAAATTCACTTTTTTCCATTTTTAGAAAAATACACGAGGTTGTATGCTTTGAACAGCTGTTAAACGCAAAGTAAATGACGACACTTGCTCAAAATTTGACAGTAGTCTACTAACAGGTGGTACTTGATGGGAATATTGTCAAGTCACGAACTTATTGATCCGCCCTCGTATTGTCTAAGTTTCTTTAAAGTGATAAAAATTAAGTGCTAGAAAAATATTTCTTTGATGATTTTCATCCAAATAATAAAAAGAAGATATTGCGTAAATTTCTTCTATGAAGATATCCTCCAAATGTTTGTAGGGTACATTCGAAATTCGTCGAAAGAGTTTAAAATATTTGCTACTTGCTCATTTTCCTCATTTGTGACGAGTTTCATATATTTTTCGGATAATTTTACTTTCGAGCAAAATTGGAATATCAAAGGAATAGAAACGTGAGCTCTCTAAATTTATCCATTCTCTAATGCATAAAATACTACTTAAAATTTCCGTTCTCATCTTGTTTCATCATTTGTTTTTAACAACACCCATAACGCTAAATAAAAGCTTCACTTCAGCATTAGAGAAGGGTAAAACTAATGAAGATATTACAAATTTAGACAATTGTTCGAATGGGTTTTCATCCAATACATTTTTGAAATTATTAACTTGTATTCAAAATGATGTTGTGTTCATGTTGCTGTTCCAATTACGTTAATTTTCCTATTGTATTTATATTATTAATTCAATGTCTTTATCATTTATTTTATTTTCTCTTAGAAGTGAAGTAATAGAAGGTTTAATTTAATCTCTTTTAAAGTGTTATCAATTGAAAAAATATTTATTTTCTTTAAAATATCTATATATATATATATGTATATATATATTTTTTTGGTAATCGATTTATTAATTCCATAACTAATTCTTTTGTAAAATATATACATGTAGAAATATTTCAAGTTCTTCATTAGAAAATAGTTTCAGATTCTTCGTTTTTCTTTAATAAGATCTTCAAACGAATATCCAAGCCTGGAGAAATAGAACATCGTATAGATTTTCGACATTTTGTGGAATAATTTCCATAAATTTTTCTCTAATAAATCATTTAAATAATAAATCATTTAAAATTTTTAAAGATTCGCATTTTTTGTAAGCTTTTTTTAAAATTTGTAATTCTTCTAAAATATTTTTTTAGGATAACAAAAATAATTTTTCATACTGATAAAGCTTGTACAAAATGTCTGCTGCGTATATACAATACCGTCTGCGTATATACAATACCGAAATGCGTCTTAAGTTCTAACCATTACTACTTACATATTCTTTTTATTGTGGTCTCTATGGACATCAAAAAAGTTGGGCATACTCTGGCTATAGTATTGAATGGATCAATACCATAGCTTTGTAAATATTTTTATACATTTATTGTCACTTTTAAGAATTAGAAACCAAATAATAAAATTAAAAAATAAAAAATATGTATGCTAAAAAACTGCTGTTGGTATGTCGATTATGTTAAAATATAATAAAATATTTATTTATATTATTGCAGCGTTATGATATAATTGTTAGAGCTCCATTTGTTTTGCTATCAAACGTCATTTTAATTGTATATTTTTTATGTTTATTTTTTTAAGAAGAAGCGCAATTCTTCAATGAATTAATTAATTAATTATTTGGAGCATAATTAAAAAGAAAGACAATGAAATTAAAAAAAAGATTACCACTAAATTAAACAATAAAATTATTACAGTAAAATTTTATTTACGAATTCTCATATATGCTGATATAAACAAAAAAAAAAAAAAAAAACTGCTGTAGCTCTGCCAACGTTTTGTTACTAGCTATGATAAAAAATCATTCGTTTAGATTTTACGTAAGGGTAACACGTATTCTAATAAATCTTATAAGATACCATTACCCTAGAGGGAAGAGAACCGGTTCAAAACTAGTCACTTGATAGGTTTTCGGAGTTAGTAACCGGTTCTAGTTTCGAAACTTTATATGGGAGAAACCTGTCACTTTTACATGAGAATGTTATTGGAGGTGGCAAATTAACACTGATTAACTACCTTGGGCCAGGTGGCAGAACTGGTCCAAGAGGACATGTTCAGTGTCGGTTAATATAATACAAATTTGATAAAAATTCGGTAATTTGTTTATTTTTTTTTTTTTTTAATTTTTATTTAATTACACACTATTTATTATTATTCTATAATTTTTCGTTAATGTCAATGGATGCACCCCAATCAGATCGTTATTGCTCGCATATTGCTAATCGCACTTTTAAGAAACAAATTAAAAATTTACTCTCAACTGATATTTAGTGAGTGTGGTGGTGACAGCTGGTTCTCAACTAGAACTGTTGTGAGTGGTTAGGTGTCAATTGGTAATCCATTCTTACTAAAAAACCGGTCCATTACTTTAATTGCCACCAATTTCCCGTAGGGTATTTTCAATATGTCACAATAAACTTGTTCTTCTTGTTTAAGAAATTCGCACTTTTTTATCACAATTTTTATAAAAATATTTTTTAAAATGTAAAACAACCACTAAAAGAAAACAATTTTACAAAACGTTTTTAAGTAATTTCATACATGCATACACACATATGATATTATATATATGATTTATCAAATTTTTTTACAATTAACAAAATCTTTTATAAAAAATCAAATTTTTACAAAGAAAAAATCGACTCTTAAAAATATGATTTTTAGTAAATATTTTGATTTTTATGAAAATTTTGACTTTTGTTTAAAAAAATCTGAATTTTGGTATTAAATCGAGTTTATAACAAAGAAAACCTAATTTTTCACTAAGAATTGGGAATAAGTTTCATTAAATGTTGAGCTAAAAAAAAGTAAAAATCAGAAATCATCATCATTTGTTGAGCTTTGTTTTAAAACTCATAATCAGGGACACTACAAATATGAATTTGCATGTATTTTCCTGGACGTTGAATGAAGCCATAGATAAAATATTTATCTATTTCAGAACAAATAAAAAATTTTGGCATATTTCTGCATATTTTACCCTTAATGGCATATTTTTGCATTATGGCATATTTTGTTATTTTTAAATCATATTTAATCCATTTAGTACATATTTAACGCATTTAGAGCATATTTTGACATTTTGACATTTTGAAGATATTTTTGTATACCACATGGGATGTATTTCAAGTTTAAATTTATAAAAAGAAGTCAGAAATCTAAAAATTTTAGTATTTAAAATTAACTATAATGAATAGTACTTTATCGCTGCGGAGCTTGACTTGAAGCAACAACACTGAAGATTTAGAAACAGATTAATTAATCGTATTTAAGTCTTTTTTAATTGATCTTCATTAAAGCTTTTTCAAATGTAATATATGTAGAGGATGTATTAACTTTTAAACTTGCCCGAATAGTATCAGTTAATGTTGTAAAAGCAATCTTTTTTTTTTTTTTTTTTTTTTTTTGTTAAAGCATATGATAGTTATGATAATTTCTGAACTAATAATAATATCTAGAATTAGATGTATAAGCAAATAGAAGATCAATAACGTTTTTATGTTTTTTAAATGCATATTTTCGCATTTTTAGATCATATTTTTCGTTTTTTTACCGCAAATTTAATGCGCATAAACCCTTTTCTTTTGAAGCATATTTGTTGTTTCCCTGCTCATAATTATTACGGTCCTTGATAATTTTATAAAATATTTTATAAATTTTCTTGTTTATTTCATAATACATATTTTGTACCCTTGATTACAATTGATAAATATATTATTTATAACAGAAAAATTTCAATAAATTTGAATCAATGTTTATTGGGTTATACTATATATTAGAAACTAACCGTTTTTTTAATAGTTTTAGATATATGTGACTATAGAAAAGCAATTAGAAAACTAACTCATTTAGTTCGTTCGGCAAAACAAAATTACTCTCTTCACAAGTATAAATTAGTTCTGTAGAAAAGTCTACTAACACATACAATGATTTAGGTTTTTTTGACAGCTGAGTTAGATTTTTGGGAGAGAGGGAGTTGTTTTCCTAGTTGATTTTCTATGGATATGACCATATTAACATATTTTAACATAGATAAGAAACTCAAAGAAAAAAAAAAACTCAATTGAAAAAAAATTACTCATAAAAGCACATGTACTAGAATTGTTTTTGTTTTCAATGAAATTTTTTACTAACACATTCATAGACTTAGGTTTTTTCGATAACGGACTTAAGTTTCACATCTATGTTAATCTATGTTTATGACCAAGAAACATACATACTAGAATTGTTTTTGTTTTCAATTAAAAATTTATCACATTCTTAGACTTCGGTTTTTTGACAACTGAGTTTCATACGTTTATTAATATGAAAATTACTCATATTTTTTATGACCTTTTATGATTAGTTTTCATAAAAATTTTATTTTGGAACAATTTGCTTGTTGTGTTAGTATATTAATTCTAATTTTAACAAAACATTTTACTTCATTATTAAAAAAATTAACCATAATCAGATGAGCCGTAGTGTATGTATTTCATAAATATCCGTGCTAAATGTATGTGTCTTCAAAAGACAAAGATAATAAATCAACGCATAGTCGCACACTGGTAATTTTCTGTCACACATGTGAACGTTTATAAATTTAATTTTTTTTTTTTTTTTATTTTATGTTGCTTTTCTTTATTCACAATGCACTCGATTTGTAAATAAAATAACAAATTATCAAATGAAAGTGAAATTAAGTTTTTATATATTTCTTTACGTTTGTTTCTTTCGCAGGTATTCCATGACTTTTGGTTTTAAACATTTTATTTTTGTATCAATTACGGTTTTTACTTTGTGGTTTTATATATTCAGTTTTTTTTTCTATTTGTTAAACAAATGTACGATTGAGATCAGATTCGCTTATATTGCCAACTTACTACATACAAACAAACATACATACATACATACATACATATATATATATATATTATACGTACATATACATACATATGTACGTTTTGTGTGCAGTAATTGTACGTACTCAAGTAAATATGTACACAGACAAGCTTTTAAACAAAATTTTAGAATAAAAAAAATGTCACAAACACATTCACTTACATCTTTTATTAACTATCTGACAACACAAATTTCCATCCAACTGATGATTGGAGACAAGGTGTCCGTTTCACACACAATTTATGGGATCAAGTTTAAATGAATCGAAATCAATATCCCTTCTTCAAAGTTCTTATTTCAAGTTTATATTATTTTACAATACAGCAAATAATGAACAACGAAAGCAACTGTCTATTCGCACTAAACAGCTTTCACTGATTTAACAAATAAACAAACAAATACAAAAAAAAATAGTTTAGTAAAATTACTACTGGTAGAAACACTCGCACTCGTATTGAAAATGGCCGTTATCCGTAACAAATGTCTTGCTTTATTCAGCAACTGCAACAAACTGTTAATACATCACAACCAGTTACAGTCTTTTCATTCTTCTTAACAAAATTTGTTAATTTTTATTGTGTGGCTTAGAGTATACTCTGGCCAAAAATATAACTTTACTTGTTAATAAAATACACAAAATAAAATGTACGATAAAATGTGGGTCTGTTTATGCTTCGTCACTTTTAACAACTCTCATTTTCTCTACACTTCGTTAAGTTGTTGGGCTCTCTCCTACTAACATGGTTAAAATTTAAAACAAGTTAACGTTAATTTGTCACGCTAGTTGACCAAAGCTATAAAACCAGAGCATTTCCTTAAGGGTTGACTTCAGTATTACCAAAACAGCGATTTTTTCTGCTAGATCTCGAAATATTTGGTCGTCGTCAGCAGCAAATTTTTATAAATACCCGCTAAGTAACATTTATTGATGCAACATTTTTAGTTGACGGTTTTTAGTGAATTTTTAACTTATATACATATGTATGTGTATATAAAGGAAAATTTTCCTTTATTTATTTATTTATTTTTTTTTTTTTTTTTTTTTGTTCAGGGGATTGAATCTGTTTTCACGAAAATATGAAATGAAACAAGTCTTTTTTTATATTTCATAATTTATATTCCAATAGTTTTCATATGAAAATGAAAATATTTTTATCACAGCACTATCACTCCAACATTCATTTTGCATTTGATTTCGAGTTGTAAAGACCATCTCGGTAGCAGACAACACACATTTTGTAATTTTGAAAGTGTGCTTAAATAAATAAAAAAAGAAAAATAATAAATATAAAAATAGGACAAAGAAACATATCTAGGTGAAATGGACTTAAACAATAAGAACAAGTTTACTCATAGAAATTTATTCGCTGTATTAATTGAATTTCATCAAATTTTCACTTACACATACATCCATAAAATATACCATGCAATTTTATCGTGTATTTACCCCTTTAAATAAAACTGTTTTTGATCGTATTCTCAAATTATTATTTTTTTAACTCTAAAATTAAACGGCTAGTTATTATGCTATATTGGCAGGGTATCACACAAGAGAAGACTCCTCCGAAAACTGTCTCCGATTTTATACCTTCATATAGAATAGTCGACTTTTTCAATTTTTAAATAATCGACTTTTCTACTTTTTTCGACTTTATTCGACTTTTTCCGACTTTTCGATTATTTCCTACTTTTTTCGATTTTATACGATATTTTCGGACGGAGTTAAATAAATTTGTTAATTAACAGATAATCATGCAATGAAAGTGCTAGTTATTTATTTATTTATTTATTTATTTAATAGCCAATTAAATTTCAGTTTCTTACAGGCTAGCATATATATTATTCTTAAAGCTATTTACAATAAAATGTTACTATAACTATTATTTAAGTTAATTTTAAGTTAAAAATATTCCTCTTAACGCGGATTGGATTTACTGAGAAATCAATATATGGATAAAAACTCTTGAATTGATATACGTCTCATGGAATCAAAGTTGGCATAATTGGTTCGATAATATTTGATTTTTAAAGGAGTATAATTTCTACTTGGACGATTTGGGATTACCAATTCGATCTTACGAAGTAGGAACTCAGAATTAATTGAATCGTTTACTAAGTTAATAGCAAATGAAATATTCATATATTTTCTCCTACTTTCAAGAGTAGGAAGATCAGTAAGCTGTAATCGACTTTCATATGATGGTAAAATAATATTAGGATTCCATGGAAGATTATGAAGACAAAATAAGAGAAATTGTTTCTGGACCGATTCAATTTTCTTTACAATACGAAGTTCATGTATTGAGGATCCCAGACCACGGAAGCATATTTCAGGATTGGTCTTACGAGAGGTGTGAATAATTCTCTTCCCCAGCGCTTGAGGAAATCCAGAACTCCTTTACCTTATTGACCATTTGTGAAACGTGGGAATTAAAGGATAGTTTACAGTCAAGCAATACACACAGATCAATGAATTTTTCTACTAGATCAAGTTGATAATTATTTACTACAGAGTACTGGACTTCTTCTGTAGAACGTCATATGTTTACACTTTCTTAAATTCAGAACCATAAGATTCATCATACACTAATCATAAAGATTGTTAAGATCTAATTGGAGTAAGGAACAATGATAGGAAGCCTTACATTATCAGCATACATTAATATTCTAGAATTCTTAATGCAAGCTGGTAAATCATTTATAAACCGGAATCAAATGCAGTTATAACTGAGGTTGTAAACTCCAAAAGGTTAGTAGTAGTCGAACATCCTTTTTTAAATTCGGAATAAGCCGATGAAAAAAAAGCAGCAAACATATCTGCATCGTTTGATGTTTCTTTATCTCCAAATTTCATCATGGACGAATTTCCAGAGACTCGATGCTTAGAATTTACAAACTGGTAAAAATATTTTGGATTATTTTTAAAGTTTCTTTTCACCTTAAAAAGATAATTATTGTAACATTAGATATTTTCTGAATTGTTAAATGATCTTGATATTGAATATCTCATATAATCAATAGATAAACTATTTGTTTTTCAAATTTTTCAAGCTATTGAACTGCTTTGTACTCCAAGGTGGTCCATGTGCAATTCTTTTTCTCGTCATTGGAATTGATTTTTTAAAACATTTAAACAAGCCATAATAGAATTAATTCAAAATGATGTCAATATATATATATATTCAAAACAATTTTCAGAAAAAATTAGGTGGTTTAATTTGAAGTAATCAGCTTTGCTAAAATCAAAAACCATTACATCATTTACTTTGGATTGTAATGATAGTTTAGTTTCGACGTATATGCTTATTTCAAGAGTGGGGTGATAAGCATTTTCAGGTGTTACTAATGGCTTAATGAGAAGAATATTCAATTCTTCAGATTGGTCAACAAATACAAAATCAAGTAATTTACCAAGCTTGTTTATGTTATTTATTTGGAAGAATCCTAATCAGCAATAGCAACCAGTAATTCCATAAATGCTTCCGATCTTATTGATGGACTTAAAAAGCATGAATCAGGAGTTTCGCACCATTTAATGTTTGGAATATTAAAATCACCAGGTTTAGATCGATTAGTTACAAATTTTATCGCGTTTGCGTGTTGTTCATAAATTTAATGAATAAATAAGAACAAGTTATAAAAATTGTTCTAAATTTAGTTCTAACAATACGACGATAAATTTAATATTTTGATTATTATTAAGAATTATTTCTTCCGAAGGAAAAACTCTCCCATCATCTTTACCCACTTTATCACGTCTATAAATTCGAAATTTACTTCATATTATTTCAGAATTATTAATTTCTTTATCTGATTTTTTCGGATTCACGTTCCAGTGAGTACAATGATGTTATGTTCAATATCAAAGCTCTCTAAATAAAATTATTTTAACTTTGTGTTCATACGTTATTATCATCACAATAAATTGTCGAATAACTACATTTTTTGGCCAAGATTGTAGATTAAGAAGATTTTCAATGCCAAGGTTCATTTTAATATACGAGAGATTTCAAAATCATTTATTGTTGTATCTACTGAAAAAAAAAAACAGCTAGCAAATATGGCTTTCCTTGGAGATATAATTCTTAAGGGTTTTGGATTTAAATGGATCTATAAGTGGGTTGTTGACGACATCTAAATTAAAATTAAATGTAATTAAAATTAAAGTTCTGGAGGCTTACTTTTCGAATTAGATACCGTACGAGTAATCGACTCTGATCGATTACTACTACTTGGATTTGCGGTTGGTAACGGGATAGAATCATTACGAGTAATAACATCTATATTTTTAGGAATACAAGGGGTGTTGATAATAACTTAGTAGTTCTTTTACGTTTTGATATCAAGGGGGCAGCAAAACTGTCTAAATTTTTGAACTAAAAACAATAACCGTATTTAGTTAGTTTTCCATGTACACGCATAGAAAAAACATGATTCCAGCATTATCACTACAACAATATTATGTTCTCATTATTAATTTTATTGAACTTTAATTACTCTGCGTTCATGATAACAATGATTTTGATTCAATTTTGTCATTTAATGTTTACAATCAATAAGAATTTTAATATGATTGACTGCAAGAATTATATTTTTTTAAATATTTTTACCAGAAACAAAATTTTGTTAATATGAAACATATTACTTCTGCAACCATTAAATATTTGCAGTCTTTTTCCTTCTGCTTAAACCATTTCTGTTTTTTAACCATATTCTATTATTATTCCGGTAACAATAAATTGTTTCAAAAATTAGTGGAAAACTTCAATACTTGTTTGTTTTTAACTATATAATCTTTTTTTTTAATATTTGTTTTCTAACTTCAATGCAATTCTCATTTAGTTTATATACGAATAAATATAAATAGACAAGATTTGGTTATACAATATAAGAATCTTGCATTTGAACCACATATGGTTGAACAAATGAATAATAATAATATGTAAATATTATGTAAATATTATTATTATATATATATATAATTTCTCAATCAAAATTTTATAAAAAAAAAACAATTAATTTTATTAATGTATGGTAAGATGAAATAATAATATGAGGAAATTAAATAATAATATGATAAGATTGAGTTACAAAAACAAACCATAAAATCGGATACAAAATGGCAAAGTGAAACCATAATAATTATTATTTATAATCATTTCTATTTTTTGCTGTGGTCATATATTTCAATCATAATATGTTGCTCTCAGATTATGATCACTACAACTATATTTTTTCTCTGCATGTAGAGAAGAAAAGTCTTTTTTAATTCCGTCGAACTCAGCTTTATAATTTTTGAAGAAATTGTAAAATTCAATGCCAATTACTCTGCAATTTGTACAAGTCCACTGCATATTATTGTTAATTCTGGAATCTGTATAATATTGTTAAAGTTTTAATATTTAATAAAAAATATTTTTGAATTTAAATATGTATATATATAAATATATATATATATATATATATATATATATATATATATATATATATATATATATATATACGAACCATAGACTCATAAAAATGTTTGTTTATATTTCAAAAACTAAAAAGAAATAATGAAGTAAAACATAAAGTATTTGATGACGTATATATATACGAACCATAGACTCATAAAAATGTTTGTTTATATTTCAAAAACTAAAAAGAAATAATGAAGTAAAATATAAAGCATTTGATGACATATATATATATATATATATATATATATATATATTTATATATATATATATATTAATATACATATTATACCTGATATGTGTTCACAATAGTAGATGAACGTTTATGGGATTTGTACTCATAGGGATTTTTAGTTTTTAGAAGATCTCTGGCTTTTCCATTTCTTGGTACGAGTACAACTGAAAAACCTTCGAAATGTTTACTGAGCCTTCCACAAGTGTTTAGGGTAGGAGTAACAATTTCTTCAGTAACAAACATTGATAAATCTATTTTTTTTTTGAAAATGATTTTATTGATTCGATATCAATAGTTTTGTATGAACTTGTGTACTAATATCATTATTTGTTTGTTCATTAATTTTCTTAAATTATTTATTTGTATCATAATATGTTGTGCAGGATAATACTAAGGTATTTTTTTTAACTAATCTATTTAAGTTCGAAAATGTTTTATAACATTAAGGCAAACACTTAAAAGCGTATTAAATCGCTCCTCAAATGACGAAACTTTGGAGCTTTAGTCTAGTAGCAGCCGTCTGCATAAAATATTCGGCAGAGTAGAACGTAAAAAAGTTAAGGAAACTTAGCAAATATAAACTACGACTCTTGTTAAAGGACCACAGGAAGAGCAAGTCATTTTTGTCTTTCAAGAAATAATAAGAAAAACACTGAACGAATACAAATACAGGCAACAAATACTCTTATTGGAGCAATATGTAGAAAAATTATTGTCATTCGCTGTGATGCTGTGGGAATGCTAAAATTATTTTACTATTATTGTAGTATAATTGAATGCCGGCAGAGTAATTTTTTATATTTAAGTGGATAATAAATTTGAAAATTCGAAAGAAGTTACTTTTTTTAAAAGAAATAATTCTTTTTAGCAGTTTTTGTTAGAACTACATTATCAAACCGTTAGAAAAAAATAGTCAAAAAGGTGAAAAATCTCGAAAATATCGCATAAAATCGAAAATAATCGAAAAAGTTGAAAATAGTCGGAAAAAGTAGAAAAATTGCAAGAATTCAAAAATAGTCGAAAAGTCGGAAAAAGTCGAAAATAGTTGAAAAGTCGGAAAAAGTCGAAAAAATTTACTTTATTTAAAAGGAATAGTTTGTTATATTTTTTTCTGGTAACCTTGTAAAGTTCGGCTATGAAAATTCTTGTGTGACAATTTTATAAAACTTTTTTTTATTTAAGGGCCTCATTTTGTTAAACAAAACGTTTTCAAAAGTTTGAATTTTTATGACACACTGAGAATTTTTTGAAATTTTATTTATTTTTTTTTTTTTTTTTTTTCATATAAATTTTTGCCGTCTTAAAATGTTTTACAAAATGAGGCCTTTAAATACCATCAATAATTGTCTTTTCTGGTTATTTTATTTAAGATAAGTATTCTACCTATATATCTTAATTAGTGAATATAGAAGATCATTGAATTGGATTAAAGGTCTGATTTTGTAAAACGACACGTTTTCAAACGCTTGAAATTTGTATAAAAAATACTAAGAAATTTTTTGAAAATTTTATTTTTCCATACAAATTTCTATCGTTTGAAAACGTTTCTTTATACAAATAATATATAATATATAATATAATATATAATATAATATATAATATAATATATAAGTCTTAATTAAATTTGTTTTATGTATTGTTTGAATAACAATAATAATAAAATATATACTTGTAAGACTTATTTTTGCATTAAATTGTTTTTGTATGTTCATAGACATACATTTGGTATAATTCTATTTGTCAAAAACAACTCCCAAAACCCAAAACTCCCTCCCCAAAATGAATTTTTCAGTTAAGAAAAATTAAACCCGAAGAAAAATTTACAATAGTATAAGAAAAAAAATATTTTGGAAAAAACTAGTTTGTCATAAATAAAAATGGGAATGATGAATTTATCTTCAACATTGTCTATCCAAAAATTTACATCTTCTTTCGAAAATTTTTAGGTAAATCACTAGGTGTTAAAAATTGACACTTGTTTAATAAAAAAGTAGGAAATGCACATTTTTATGTATTTTTATTTCACTTTTTTTTTAATAAATTTATATCATTTCGATAAAAAAATAAATTGTCTAAGTACAAGTTTTATCAGTTAATGAAAATTTATTTTTATTTTATATATTAAAATCTATTCAAAACTTTTTACAAAAAGCGCTTAAATAGTAACACAGTAAACGTTTTCCCCAAATTTTCTCAAACGAAATATAATATTTATCCTAGATATTATTAAATTGTAATAAAGAAAATTTTGCGACAATTTTGAGACAAATTTATTTTTAAAAATAGTAATTTTTAAAGTAAAATCTAAAAAAAGGTTAATTGAAAATTTACCTCAATTTGTAACTAAAAAGTTTGGAATATGCTCAAAAAAAAAAAAATAAACAAATTAAGAAATAAGAAAAACAGTTTTTTTGGTAAGTTCCTGGATAAATTCTTTTATTGTTTTGTTAATTGTTCTTTTTAAAATTTTTTTGGGAAAAGAATCAAGCTTGTTATCCATATACATTTGTATATATTTTGGTGCAATAATATAAAAGAACATTTTTAACAACATTTAGAAAAATGAAATTTTTCAAGTCCTAATGCAATTTATTATGAATTTTCTACACACAAAAAAAATTATTACAGTATATATTTCAATTAACACAGTTGTTTCATTTTGCATGTAATTTTAATAAATATATTCAAGTAAATATAAAATAAGAATAAAATTTAAATAAAATTTTATTTCTCACTTAAATTTTTAATTCATTCCATCATCTAATATTTTTTTAATACTTTTTATTGTAAGTACAAAAGATTTATTTTCTTTCATATTGGACAAAAATTTTAGAACTTATCCGACTTATCCAAGTATGATTCCAATAAAGCATAAAGTGGTATAATTGTTTGAGTATTTAAACGATTGGAAAGATTGACGTCTCATTTTATTGTAAATAAATTAGCATTTAAAACTTGATATCTTTAGTGTTATTTTGAAATAGAAAGGCAAATTTAGTTAAAAAACTTAATAAATTATTTCTTATTTGTAGTAAATATAAAATATTTAAATAAAGTTTAAAAGCTACGTTCTTTTGCTTTCTTCATTCAAGTAAATTCAAAATTGATTTTAAAATAATTTTGCTACGAGATCTTTAGTGCACCAACTATCATTCAAACTTGTTTTCGAAATATCTCAAAATTTACAGAGTATTTCGAATATTTGAAAATTTGTTAGTTTTTCGCGTTTGAAAATTTTGTTGCTTTTTTACAATTTCTTACTTTTTACAAGTAATGAAGAGATATGGAGCAAAGCAATTATTAACTGAAATCAAATAAAAAAATATTTATTTTATTTTTGTAAAAAAAATATATATTTTCGGTACGATTCCCTTAATCACATTTAAGTACACAAGCCGTACACAGCTCAACCTTTCGTGTTTTTCATTTATTCTTGATTTCATATTAATGTATTGCTTGATGCTTTAGGGGATAACAATCAAATAAAAACACACATATTCAATAGTCCCTTGGAATTTACGAACCATAGACTCATAAAAATGTTTGTTTATATTTCATAAACTAAAAAGGAATAATGAAGTAAAATATCAAGTATTTGGTGCCAAAAAAAAAAAATATATATATATATATATATATATATATAAATATATATATACACCTGCAGTTTTGTTACTGAACGATTTTTTTAAAAATTTTCATACCCTCCAAATCAATTTAAATACACCTCAGGATTGGCCATGCGAAATTTCATTAAAATACATCCAGTAGTTCTAAAGAATTATTTCCAATAAAAAATCGTTTCTGACCACTGTGGAATGATTGTAGAAGAGTAGTGGAGCTTAAGTTTTGAACTTGGACTATATAGACAAATTTGGATACCTTTAGATAAATACAGTATGGAACGATATTAATCGTTATATTTAAACCGATTTAAAAGATTTTCATATGATTGGATTCTGCTGGTCAGGATCTACAAAAAACATCGTAGTATGTGTAGGGTATCACTTGTATTATTAGAAAAACAAGTCTATCCTTCCGTGTGACAAAAAGAAGCGAAATATATAAATGCGCTTAAACTCAGAAAATGTTGGCGCATGAAATGCATATTGTCGCTAAGAGGCCGAAATATACCTTTTCTCTTTCAAACTCGAATAACCTTTTTGAAATTTATTGAAAAACAGTACGATAAGATTTCGGTAATTATTAAAACTTTATAGGTAATAGCGACTTAAAATAATGCAATTGCATTTAAAACAGTCGTAAGTTTAATATAGGAAATAAATATTTTCAGAAAAATTACATGCAATGATATTTTTTCAACTTTAAAAATAATGATGTTAAATAAAAAAATACAAATAAAATATAACAAAAAAAATCTTAACTTATAATAAAAAAAATACTAAACTAAAAAAGTAATTATAGGAGAAAAGTCTTAGCTTTCCAGCCATGTTAATTTTTTTGCAAAGAAATAATTTTTCAATATTGACTTTTTGCAGAGTTTTATTAAATACCCCTCTGTGCAATGTTTAGTAAATTTTTTCTTCTTTTAAAATATATATAGAAATATTTATAACAGGAAAACTCATTAAAGACTTTTTGCAAAAAGATACCGAAATACGATTAATTGCTTAATTTCAAGCGTTATTCACTTTTTTAGATTTATCAACAAAAATCCTGTACTTCCCAAAAAAGTTTCAAGAACTTCCGAAAATGGGATTTTTTTGCTTTTTTTACTATATCTTCCATTTAAAAACATTAAAAAATTGGAAATTTATGGAAAATTTTTTCAAAAAAATCGGATGAGCAGAATCACTTCATATAAATATCTTTCGAATCGGTTCAGATATAACGAATCAGAATAGTTTCAAAAATTTTCATATCTGAAGTATCTAATTTTGGGACTTTGTGGACGCGTCCCCGGTATTTATAATAGAATATGGTTAAAAAACACGACTACTAACTTAAGACATAACTTTTGTTAAAGATTATATAGGTTTATTATAATGTTATATAAAACAAATAGTACAAAACGAATAGGTAATAAAAATTTAAATCAAAAAATAGTACATAATAAAGCCTCCATATGGTATAACAACAAATTGTAAAATTAGATGATTTTTTGTTAGAGCAGCGCTGCACAGCGGCAAAAAAAAATTTTTAAATAAATAAAGTATTTAGAAACATTTTGCTTTTGTTGTAAAGATTCCAGTGAAATAAAAAATCAATTCGCTTTCTATTGATGTGTAATAAATGATTGTTTTAATAGATAAAAATTCTCTGATTTCGTTTAAATAAGGATTGATCCTGCTTTGTCTATTACATTATTTATCTTTAGAAGTTTTATTTTATGTTTCTGTACCTCTGTACTGACCAGCTTTGCAACAAAACATAAACATCGGTTATGTAGAGCTATCATATTGGGCAGGTTCAAAATTACCCTGGGTATTATTAAAATGTTTTTTATCTGATTTTTTATAAGTAAAGCTGATTCGAAAAACGAAAAAACCGCATTTTCATACTAAGTGCTATAAAAAATTAAAAGTTCAACTTTAGTCTTAGGTTAGGTTAGGTTGAAAAGGGTGGCGCATTCACGCCTACACCCAGAGGCCGAACGGCCCATTGTGATCCCTTTATGAAAAGAAGAAAAAGAAAAATGGAACCTATACCCAATCAATCAGTTATGATTGTTCCTAAGCCATTTTATTCCCATTACAAACCCTATGAGGTTGACAAGTCCTTTGCCATTAACCTCAACTAGTTCATGTAGTGTATGGCTTCCAAACCACTTCAACCTATTACGCTGAAGCCCTACGCAGTGACAGAGTATGTGCTCCACTGTCTCTAGCTCCTCAACATCATCGCACGTTCTACAAAAGTCCGATGTGCCAATGTCCCACTTACTCGTCATATTCCCTATTGAGAAGTGACCCGTAATCATACCTACTATGACTCTAAGACTGCCACGACTCATACCTAGAAGATGCTTGGAATCCGCCAGTTTTAAGCTAGGCAACTTTAGTCTTAAATTTCTCAACAACTGCTAAACCTATTTTAATGAAATTAAAACTGGAGAAAAACTCAAAAAAATATCTCTCCATGAAAAAACAAAAAAAAATCTAAAATATCTCTATCCCACAAGGATAAAAGAATCCTAACCATAATAACCTATAACCATTTTTGGTTTCTTCTAACACCACTCCCCTCTCATTCATTACATCCAATCACTTGCTGAAGAAAATTACACAAAATTACATTACATCATTTTCACAATACGTTATAAAGTGAAATTATTTTTATTATCATTAAGAAAAAAGAATTTAACATGACTTGAGAATTTATATATATATATATATATATATATATATATATATATATATATATTATTATTATGTAATATATATAAATTCTCATGTCATGTTAAATTATTATTGCTATTTTCTAAATATATTTTTATTTTATTAATAAAATTTATGTGGGATTGGAACCTGGTCGCGTCATCAGATCTGGCAGACGTTGGTAAGAAAAGGGTTAAGATAGTTAACGGACAGAACATTCTCGACGGAGCTAGTGACGAGTCACGTACGCAACAGACAAAATATGGACGAGACATCTTAATACGCAGAACGAATATTCTAAACGACGTTATTTAATTTTATAAACGGACTTACCATGCACAGGAAAGGGACAAATATAGGTTTCGCTCGCTAAGAAGTTTCTGGAGCTTTAGGGAAATAGCGAGTAATAGTGGATAGGATATAAATAGGAATAAAAGAGAATAGTTAGTTAGTTGCAGAAGAGTTTTATAAAGTTGAAGTAAATTGCAGTTGAAAATAGTTGTCGAAGAGTTGCAGAATAGTTGTGCAAAAGTTGAAGTGAGTTGCTCTAAAGTTGAAGTTAAAAGTTGTAATTGAGTTAAAACCAGCAGTAGCCAAACTCTAATAAATTGTAAAACTAAACTAAAGTGAAGTGAATATTTTAATTTTAAGTTTGATAATTTAAAATAAACTAAAGTGAAGTGAATATTTTAATTTAAGTTTGATAATTTAAAATAAACTTTGTACACTATAATTTATTAATCAAAATAAATTGTGTTTTAATTGATTAAAGCCATCAAGCGTAAATCGCAGGGATTTAATAATATAAAAATCCCACATTTATAATATATATATTTTTTATTACAGGTTTGCCCGTTAATTGGCAGTCCGAGTCAGGTATTAGATGTTGCTCGGCTTTTGGGTTGTTTTAGTTTCTTTTATTTGTTGTTACTTTTAGTTTTTCTAGTATTTTATTTTCAATCTGAAGCTTTTTATTTTTACGTTTTTTACTATTTGTTTTAGATTTTAAATTTTAACTTTTCTTTTAGATTTTAAGTTCTAACTTTTGTTTTAGCTTTTTATTTTTTAAATTTCTGCATTTTAGCTTTTTAAGGTTTTAACTTTTATATTTTTACATTTTTAAGGTTTTGACTTTTACGGGATTACACTTTTTATTAGTTTCGAGTTTAAAAATAAAAAACCACTAATTCTTTAAAACCTGTTTTTTACCACATGCCACACCATTTCAGAGTCAGAGCAAACGGAAAAAAGAACGATTTCTATAATTTTCATTTCACGACACTTCTCCTATGCCACAAAATTATCTTTCTTTCCCTTTTTTAAAAAATCTTCAGCAACTCATGCTAATGTATAATTGTCTTTTTTAATCTGTTTTCCTTTTGTTTGCATTTCCTAAATGACAGGAAAATACTATGGTGGCGTTAGCAATCATACTTTTGTTCAGTGCTGCAGAGTGCACACGACAACGCCATTACTATTTTATACTTGACATTTGCTCTGAATATGTTTTCGAATCTTCACATTTTTAAATAATTAATTAAAGTTAAAATTTGTTATTATTGGTTTTCTAATAAAATAAAAAATAAAACATAATGTAATATGTTTTCTATTGATTTCATTCCAAATACAAAATATTTTATTGAATACTAAAGTCAAAATCTTTTAAATTTAAACAAGTACATTTATTAGTTTAACAGTTATCGTAGCAATCATTTATTTTTTTATAGACTTTATAGACACTATCATCAATTTAGAAAGTGGCAAGTTTATTCCAGAGCAACTCGAAAATGTTATTGGCTATTAATAGTTTTAAGTTAGACAACTTAAACTTTCGAAGACAGCTGTCAAGGCGAGGTCTTCTCCTAGCTCTTTTGTAATTGTCTACAATAATTTATTATTTGGTTGCTAAGAAATTTTCATTTCAAATTTTCGAATTAGACGTTCCTTCTTAATTGGAACAATTTCTAGTAATTGTTGAATTATATTTTGTTGTTGTATTATTAATGTTTTATGTAAAAATATAAAAATTAGATTTTATTATTTTTTTTTAACAAGATTTTTTCAAATAAAGTCATAAAAATTAGAAATAAAATTAAATAAATTCTTAAAAAGTGTTAAAAAAAACAAATTTTTTGCTAAAATCTTTTATCACGATTTTTTATTTTGATAGAACTTTTTAGTATATTTCTGATTTAACATTTTTTAATTCTATTACCTAACAACGCTGATTATTATGCATGATTTTAGTTTTACTCCCACTTTTTATAATTAGATTGACAAAGACTCCTATGTGTAAATTTTTTTTTATTTTTTATTTTTTTTTTTATTATCGTATTTGGTAACGTTATTAGCTATACATTCACTCACCAAAGCGTTTTCCATTACCTCAACGAGTTTTGAAGTTACAAAAAGTCCTATGTGTAGATCTTCTTCAGAAAAAGACATTGTTTTCTATCACACATAGGTCTTTTGTTAAAAACAAAAAATATTAAAAAATTAAAGATTTCCTATACAAAAAAGCCTATGTGCAAGTTTTCTCCATATTATTAATTAATGTCATTAATTTCCTAAATGGTTTAAAGGTTTTTGACAACAATCGGCAGCTTTAAAAAAAATATACAGAAAAAAAAATTTGTAAACAAAAAAATATAAAAATAACTTAAAATAAATTTTTAACCATTTTAAACAATTTGGGCTCATTCTAACGTTTCGTTTAATATTTAATCATTTGGTAAGTACGAATTTTAAATATATGATGAGATTTTTAATAGTTTTAATAGTTTTGTAGGTGCTCTCGTCGCTGGTACCGAGGATTATATTTAATTCTAAAATTCAAGTTTATGTTAAAGTTATCAAAGATTATTTGTATGTAACAGATCAGTTCATATTCATTGTTTTTGACGATTTGTTCAGACACCTCGTGAAATAAAGAATTCAGTAAAATTTTCCGTTTTATGTGACGAATTTATCCATTCTCCTTTCCTTCTCTTTCTTCCGCAATACTCCAAAAAGCTGATTTTGGCAATTTTCAAAAGTCCATATGACGACTCTGTTCTACTCTGGGAACACCGGTCCACAATAGGTTAAATTATTTTTAATGGTAATTAAATGGTTAGTTGAGAAAATAGATTTAACCAAAAGCTTTAATTTATCAAAAAAAAACTATAAATTCGTGTAAAATTTCAAAGATTCGAATATTACCGGGGTCTTAAAATCATTCATTATTTTTTTTATAAAATCATTGATATTTAATTATAATAATTACTTCTACACAACTTATTTGCAAAAACTACTGATTTTACACTTTGGGAACCAAATGTATAAAATTTACCCTTTTGCTGCTAAAGTGTATTACCGGTAAACTTCAATAGTATCAGGATAGTCCTTTCCAATGGTACCTTAAAACCCAAATATGATAAAAAATGTTCGAAATATAATAAATTTCATGATTAAATAAAAAATATAAAAAAAAAAAACTAGAATCTTACAAATCAAAAGACCACGGAAATGAAAATATTCAGATGTAATATTTTGGGAATCATATAAGAATATACCAATTTTCAACTCCAGAGGGGTACAATTACAATTTTTATTTTATTTTATTTATTTATTTTCGTAAGTTTCCGAAATTCTAAATTTTCAAATTTCGTTAAATTTAAGCTTATATAAATGAAATTACAAAATTATTTACTATTAGAAGAATTTACCATTTTACAAAAATTGATAGATATGCAGTTATTTAAAAAAAAAACGTGAAATAAAAATACTTAAAAATGTGCATTTCCTACATTTTTATTAAACAAGTGCCAAATTACGGACCATACGTTTAAAAGCGCATTTTTCTATAAAAAAAATAATTTGTTTTTTTTTCAGTTAATGAAAAATATTTTTTTCTTTTTTTTATAAATCAAAATCTATCCAAAAATTTTTACAAAAGCGCTTAAGTAACAACACAGAAAAAGTTTTCTCCAAATTTTTTCGTACATGGTAATTTTTCAATTAAAATCTTAAAAAAAAAAGATTAATTGAAAATATGCATAAAATTGTAAATAAAAATCGTTAAAAATTTTGAATTATGCTAAAAAAAAAAACAGTTTTTTGGTAAGTTCCTGGATAAATTCTGGTATTGTTTTGTTAATTTCTTCTTTTTAAGATTTTTTGAAAAGTATTAAAATTAAGCTTGTTATTCACATACATTTGAATATGTTTTGGTCAAATATTGAAAGAAAATTTTAAAATTTTTCAAGTTCTAAGGGAATTAATTATAAATTTTTCTACAAAATGCTATGCAACAATATAATATTTTTAAAGACTTTTTTTGTAAGATTGACAAGATTTATTTTCTTTTAAATTGGACAAAAGTTTTAGAACTTACTCGATTTAAAATGGAATGATTTACTTAAACTTTTTATACGTTTTTATTTTTACCCCAAGTGTGTTTCAAATAAAGTATAAAGTGATTTGCTTAAAAATATATTAAAAATTATTTGATAACGTTTTGAAATTTTTAAATAATTGTTTGAGTATTTAAACGATTGGAAAGATTGACGTATCATTTTATTGCAAATGAAATAGCATTTAAAATTTGATATCTTTAGCGTTATTTCGAAATATAAAAGCAAATTTAAAAACAAATTTTGTAAATTATTTCTTATTTGTAGTAAATATAAAAGATTTAAATAAAGTTTAAAAGCTACGTTCTTTTGCTTCCTTCATTCAAGTAAATTCAAAATTGGTTTAAAAATTGCTACGATGTCTTTCGTGCACCAAATTTCCACAAAACAAATTTTTTTTCGAAATATTCCAAAATTTTTGTTGTTTTTTTTTACAATTTCTTACTTTTTACAAGTAAAGAAAAGTAATGGAGCAAAGCTGTTATTAATTAAAATAAAATTTTTGCATCAGTAAGTTTTTGATATTAAGGAATATAATTAGATCTATTTAAGTAAAATTGATATTATAATTATCAAAATCTACATAGCTCAACCTTTCGTCTTTGAAATGCTTTAGTTTATAACAACTTCAAGTTACTAAAATCTATTCAATATTCCCTGAAATTTGCGAGCCACATATTCATATTTTTTTTTTTTTTTTTTTTTTTGTATTTCAAAACCTAAAAAGGAATAATTAGGTAAAATATCAAGTTTTTTGGTGACACGAAGAAATTATACGAGTAGTTCAAAAGTTATTTATAAAAATATTGTGTAAAATTTGATCGCAACTTATCAACTTAAATTTTTAACTTCGAATGCTTTGGCTGGATCCGCGATTGCTTTAAAATAAATAGTCCGGAATAGTAGCAATAGTTACCAACTCCTTTCTTACCATGCCCAAAAAAAAAGTTGAAAACCATTAATAGTAGATATACAAAAACCTGTTTTGAGGACCTTAGAGTGTCTGTTATGTACCAATCTGAACGTTTTCCCATTTTCAATGATTATTTTATTTTATTTAGATCATTTTAGAATTAATGTGCAAATTTATCCTAGATAACGACCGTATAATTCAGTGAGATAGGTAAAAGTGGACATTTTTAAAGCTGGGAGGGATGAATTCCTAGGAACACTTCTGGAATTAAAATAAATCATTTCCTAATCAATTCTGCAAATCAATAAATAAAAATGGTCAAGTAATAAATTACCAAAAACGTAATCTTAGTGGAAAAAAATGGAATGACTATTTAACTAATTTGAAAGTGCACATTTTACGCATTTTTTTCTATAAAAAGATCAATTGTCAAATAAATGATACTAAGCGGTGCATGTAGGAACACCTTTCAGTAATAAGTATTTTAGCTAGCAGTACATTCAAATACTCATTGAACTTTTTGGTACACGGAACAAAAGTGATCTTATAATTATGCCGCGCACCTTATATATTCTAAAATGTATTACAAAATTTGACTCTCATTTCCACTAATTTTCATGGATATACATGGATGACTAAAAATGTAGTTTACCGACCGTCAACGCAATTTTAAACTCCCGAGCACATGAAGTTTAAGTAATTTCCAAAATATACATGCGTGTATGTGTATTTTTTGCCAATTCATCTTGCATAGAGGATTCTCATCACAACTGTCTCATAATACTTCTACCCTGCCAGCATTTGGAAGAGAGTTTTTTCATCCATCCACTAACAAGTGTCATTTTTGACACTCTTGGATGTTCGACAGTAGAAAGTACACAATTTGCAATAACAAAACACATTAGCATCAAATTTTGATCTAAAAAACTTGACTTGGACGGCTGTGTACATTTCAGAGCAAAGAAAAAAGAACAGTAGTTATAGCTTCAAAAAAATTAAGTAAGAATAAACATTTTACCAACTCTAAGAAATGTATGGTTTGTGAATTTGATAACTAGTACACAATTGCCAGATTTACAATTAAAAAATTTTGTGAATTAAGAACCGAAAAACTGTCAGAAATTTAAAAAGAATTTTGTGATGGGATCATAATTTTAAAATTATTTGAAATGGTAACAAAAATTATGTGTAAGATAATAATATTTAGAAGCGATACGTTTTATTCGAAATATTAATAGACAAGTTTCGAAAAAAATACAGTTAATATAAAAAATGTTTAATTAATAACTTTTTTGTTTTTAAATGTTTCATATTTAATTTAAAGTTAAAATGTGTTATTATAGTTTAAATATAAGGTAAGCATTTAGCTCAATTATAATTAAAAATGTGTACTAGAAATATTCCAACAGCATTTAATAAATTTTTATTATACAAAAGCGGTTATATTCAATACCCTTTTGATATACCATTTTTACACTTCTAAATTACACTATTTCGAAAGCCCAAGAAAGCACTAAAAAGTGCCATTTAAAAAGTACTAGAACTGATGCACGTTTTTTGCCGAACGGCGACATTTCTCTGATAAGAAAATAATATCATATTCGATAGTCATTAAGTAGATGAGGTTGTGCTTTAGTTTATTTATATTTAAGTGTACATGTGAGATAATTCTCTCTGAGACTGAATTTCACACTCTATGACAGAAAAATGTTACATATTATGTTTCGTCAAGATGCCCTGTAAAATTATGAATGAGCGCTAGTGCTCGTTAACGTGTTAAGGAAAATAAACTTTATTTGTCACATACTGACTTACATAGATACAAGTACAAATTAATATTGTATGAACATTAATATGACTTTTATATAAAAAAATCATATTTATACTAATTTTACTTTTAGTCAACACACTATAACTAATATAAGTTACGCTTAATAACTAACATATATTACACAATATTTACAGTTCATAATAGCGTTGGAAATATATTACGATAATAATTACTTCGCAGATGAACGTTTGCATTGTTAGTGATCATTATAGTAGTTTAACAGGGTTTTTCTATTTTACTAAGTATAATTCCTATATATATACCCTCTACACAAAGATGTTGCACGCTATACAAACCTACATGTTTGTAACACTCAAAAATATTGATCCAAACCCCACCTTAAAATATATCAATATTTGAGTCGATTTAACGACGTTTAGTCGATTTAATGATGTGTGTCCATGTAAGGCTAAGTTTAGATTAGGCAAATATTTGATGAGAAATATTTTGTTGTGTTTTCCCGTAAATTTTTGCAACTAAATACAGAGTTGATTTTTCGTTCGCATTACGCGTATTTATTTAATGCTTTTTGATTAATGAAACAGCACAGTGGGACCGATCCCAAAATTTTTGGTAATAAATCTGTATCTCCTAAACTGTTGGTCGGATTGAATTAAAATATATGGCAGTTATGGAGGACAACCAAAGCTTTCAGAAAAATCATATTATAGTCAGAACATCACCTCGAGTATGAAAAAGTTTCAAAAGATCGTAACTTCTACAAATGAATTCGGATTTTAAAAGCCTTTGTAAAGAGCATAATGAGATGAAGAAAAAATATGGTTACTCATCTGCGATATGGTTTTATGGTTAGAAGATATTTGCGTTTGAATTTGGCATTTTGTATTTTTTTGCTTAACTTTTTTTCTTTTTTATTAATATCCAAAGATTTCCGACACATTCCAAAATACTGTGCAGAAAAAATTTTTTGGATTATCTCAATTTGTTTAGTCGTGAAAATTTATCAAAGCCAAGACTTTAAAATGAGTACGAAAAATATCTGTTTTTTTACAAAAAAGTGGTCTGATTCTTTCACTTTCTAAAATATACCACTATTTGAGTCATTTTGGCGATGTCTGTCCATGTAAAGCTAAGTTCAGATTAGGTAAATATTTAACCAGCAATATATATATATATATATATTTTTTTTTTGAGTCGATCTAACGATGTCCGTCCGTCTGGCTGGACGGCTGGCTGTCCATGTAAACCTTGTGCACAAAGTACAATTTTGAAGATAATTCAATGAAATTTGGCAGATAGGACTTTCATGACACAGCGACGAAGCCTATTGAAATTGGTTATGATCGGTCCATTATTTCACCTAGCCCCTATACAAATGTCCTTCAGGAAAAGGGGTTTAAGGATCATAAATGTCTTAAATATAGCAATATTTTAATGAAATTCGGTGTAAGGAAGTTTTGTATAAGCGTCAAATTTCATGAAGATCGGTCCATAATTCACCATAGCTCCCATATGAAACCCTCTTCCGAAAATCTCTTTAACGTGCATAAATCACATACACATGTTAGTATCACATTTATATTCGACACAAATAAGTTTTATATAAGTAAAAATCACAGTGACAAATTTTATGAAGATCGCTGCATAATTTACCGTAGCTCCCATATAAGCCCACTCATATAAATGTAAGTATTTACGTAATATTCTGTATTCGTATATATTATTTTACACTTAGTAAAATTATCTGTCCACAATTGTGCAAATGCCTAATTTAAAACCACTCCACGAATTTTGACATGCACTATGGTGAGGGGTATCATATGGTCGAACTTGACCGACTATATCTTTCTTACTTACTTTTACTTATTTATTTATTTACTTATATATTAATTTATTTAATAATTTATTTGTTAATTAATTTATTTATTAATTTATTTATTTATTTGTTTATTTATTTATTTATTCATTAATTTATTTAATAATTAATTAATTAATTTATTTATTTTTTATCTATTTATTTATTTATTCATTAATTTATTTATTTATTCATTAATTTATTTATTAACTTACTTTGTTTATGTCTAAAGCGCACTTATTTAAATAATCTTTATTGTAAAAGAGGACCAGAAAAAAACCAAACAACCGGTTTTTTCGAAATTCCATTTATTCGGACTATTCGAAAACAGGTTTCTCCAAATTGTCGAATAATCAATCACCCTAGTAATCATAATTCAGGGAAAGTTGATGTCACAGTGATAAGACAGTTTTGGCAAGTAGAATATTCAAACTTGTTATACATATACATTTGTATTTGTTTTGGTCAAATGTTAAAAGAAACAACATTTAAAAAAAATGAAATTTTTCAAGTTCAAATTCAATTTATTATAAATTTTTCTACAAAAGGCTATGCAACAATGTAATATTTTTAAAGGCTATTTTTGTAAGCATAACAAGAATTATTTTCTTTTAAATTGGACAAAAATTTTAGAACTTATTCGATTTTATATGGAATAATTTACATACTCTTTTTTATCGTTTTTATTTTTGCCCCAAGTATGTTTCAAATAAAGCTTAAAATGATTTGCTTAAAAATATATTAAAAATAACTTGTGTAAAATTGCTTTCGTAAAACTATTTATTTTTTATATTTTTTCTAAAATGAAAGTTTAAAACTATGAAACTATGATTAATCAACAAGTAGATTTAACGAAGTACATTACAGTTCGGACAATCTAACAATTTGATTGACCTCAATCAAACTGGTGTGACTGGAAATATATTAACAATTAATTTGGTGTAACCCATTTTCTAAGTCGCTCAGATTCAACAATACCTTTGTATGGATTTTGAGAGAGCTGACAATTATAAATATCTTTTATAATGTAACGATCATTTGATAACACTTTCTCGACAAAAGGCCCACGATATTTTTCTATAAATTTTTTATTTTTTCCAATAGTATTATCAGTATTCATGACTTCAACATAATCTCCAATCAAATATTGTTTTGCAGGTACATGATGCTTATTAAAGTAGTCGTCGTTGTGTTTCTGAGATTTCAATTGCTTCTAACGCCCTTGACCTTTGTGACACTAAATCCCTAATTTGATTATCCATCTTATCGTCTATATATTCTGTCAATTCGTCAATGATTGTTCCGCGTTGTTTTACGCCAAATAAAAGTTGGCTGGGGGTGTCTTTTGTAGAGCTATGAACAGAGTTATTTATTGCATATTCAACTTGAGAAATGGTATTGGCTTTTTTGGAATGCTGTACAAATTTTGTTCATTTATACGAGCAGGTACTGAATATACAATACATTAAACACAATTTTTTAAATTTAATTTGGCATGATATAGCACCATACGTTTTCATATTGCAATTTCCAATTCCAACATAACCACTTGGAAGTAAATCTTCAAATAGATTAATGAATTTTGATACTAATCTTTTTGAAATCGTGTTAATTAGACTACCCGAATCAATTAGACATGAAACATGAAAATAATTAGCATATTTTCTTCGTAACGGGTTAAAAATGCCACTCTCACCGTTGACATAGGATTAACTACATCATTACTATTAACAACAATTTCTGGAAAAACAGATGCTGCTTTGCGCTTAGGACAGTTTTTGTGAAAGTGACTCATTTGTTGACAAATAAAACATGATCCGGGAGGGCGTAACGGTTTTGGACATGAGGTTTTCGTATGCCCAAATTGAGAACAATTGTAGCATTGTATTGAATCCTTTTATTCGGTATTACTAAATCTTTTTACTGGAATCTTCTCACGACGTTTCTCATACCTGTCAACGCAAGCTATAAGTTCTTCTACGGAAAATGATCCGTATAATAGGGAAACGTTATTGGAAGTCTCTTGCATTTCATCAATAATGTCAACTAGTTCTTGACATCCTATTTCTCCAGCAGACGCAATTGTTTGCATCGATATTATGTAGCAAGATTCTATTGCTTTTAAAGTTCGTGCACGTAATTTACGATATACGTCCTCACGACTGATAACTCGTTTAAAAATTTTAAATAAACTTGCCTTTAAATTGTTGTATGTCCAATTTATTTTATGTACATTACCGCTTCATTTATTTGTTTTTGAAGATTAATAATTTCACAACGCATTTTTAAAATCTTAATTTGGTTTTCGAGTTCCAATTGTTGAGAAGAAGAAGCGCTAGTAACAGGAGGAAGACTTGTAGAAAAATTTGAAAAAAAACGGAAGTACACCTTTGTGTATCAGAGGTTACAGGAGACGTTATATCAACTACTTGAGCATAGGATGCGGAAACTGTGCTAGAAATTGCATCAGAAACTGAAAAGTTGTATCGGAAGTTGTAGCGGAAGTTGCGGAGTAAACACAGTGGAAGTTGGAGCGGAAGTTGTAGATAATACAGCAATATTCAAGACAGATGCAGAATGAAAAGTTTCAGGAGAAGCAATCTCCACACCGGCAATGATTAACTATTTATTACCACGGGTCCCATTAAGGGAATCATGTAGGCTTCTTAATTGACTCATTGTTGCAGATTCAGGAAATGATATTTCTGCTGCAACTAAATTATCAATAATTTTTTGAGGACTTCGCCGTAGATCCATTTTAAATTTTTAAATTATTGAGAGACCCCACACCTGAATTGTAAAATTGCTTTCGTAAAACTATTTGTTTTTTATATTTTTTCTAAAATGAAAGTTTAAAACTATGAAACTATGATTAATCAACAAGTAGATTTAAAATAGTACATTACACTTGATAAAGTTTTAAATTGTTAAATAATTGTTTGAGTATTTAAACGATTTGAAAGATTGAAGTTTTATTTTATTATAAATGAAAAAGCATTTTAAGCTTGATATCTTTAGTGTTAAAGAAACAGATTCCATAGATTTCCATATTATCGAAATTTTGAAATTAAAAAGCAAATTTAATTAAAAAAATAAAGAAATTACTTCTTATTTGTAGTAAATATAAAATATTTAAATAAAACTACGTTCTTTTGATTTCTTCATGCAATTAAACTCAAAATTTACTTAAAATTTAGGTAGCTACGAGATCTTTAGTGTACCAACTATCATCCAAACGTTTTTTTTTTTCGAAATATCTCAAAATTTACAGGGTATTTCGAATTTTTGAAAATTTTTTAATTTTTCTCGTTTGAGAATTTTGTTATTTTTCTTACAATTTCTTACTTTTTACAAGTATTGAAAAGTAGTGGAGCAAATCTATTGTTAACTGAGTTCAAATAAAAATCAGATTATCAGGTTAGTTTCAGTTTTTGCATTACTAAGTTTTTGATATTAAAGAACATAATTAGATCTACTTAAGTAAAATTGATATTCTAAAGGTGTGTGTAAAACAGTAGAAAGTTCTATGTTAAAAACGATTTTTCTGTAGCGAGAAAATTTTTAATTCTGTTGTGTGAAATGAAAGCTTTGACAAAATTTAAATTTTATTATACAAAAAAAAATTTGAAAAATGTGTGAATATTAAATAAGAAGAATTTTAAAGAATCCAATGTGTTTAACATGTTAAATTATTTGAAAATAAATGTTATTCTTCTAAAATTTTATTCAGTTGAAAATTTTTTATAAATTTTAAAAATTTAAAATTCGAGTTCATTTGTCAAAATTTATACAAACATAAAATTTGTATATATATATATATATATATATATATATATATATATATATATATATATATATATTAATTTTATGTTTGTATTTCAAAAAGTGAAAAGGAATAATGAAGTAAAATATAGAGTTTTTTGATGACATAAATAATAAAATTATATAGTTTGTTATTAATAAAAATATTGTATAAAATTTGATTGCAACTTGTACATAATATCGAATTTTTCAAAACAAAAGATCACCAAATGCTTTGGCTGGATCCGCGTTTGTATACATATAGATATATATATATATATATATATACCATACAAACACGAAGTTTGTATGGTGCGTTTATTTGGCTTTTTTACAGTTTTTAGAAAAAATGTTCTATTAAATACTTTGTTTGCTAACAAAATGTTGAAAAATCGTAATACACACATAATTATCTATCAAACAAGATATAAAAAAAAAAAAAATCGATTAGAAAATGTTTAATTTATTACGAATTTCCACACCATTAATGTGTTTTAGACCACTTGTATAAGGAGTGTAAAATTTTTTTAATTTTTTGAAAAAGTTTAACAAAATCACTATTTTTAATTAAACTTGAACCATAATTATTCAAAAATACATTTTTGTTTCTCAAGGATAATTCGAACCCTTTCCATGCTTGGTTAAAAAAAATGGACTTTTTAAGACTGTTTCAAAACTTCAATTTCAAACTTCTAATAATTTTGTTAAACAAATTTCACAAAAGTTGAAGTATAACTATGCAGATTTATAGACAATACTACAGGAAATAAAATTAAAGAGAATAAGGTTAATACCTTGTACGACTAAGCCGTACTTGCGATTTGAATTTTAAGGATTTCGGCAAATAGGCATTTTTTGCAGTTTTTTTTAACTGATATTCAAATTAAACAAAATTATTACACGATAAGATATACCATATCTCAGAAAATACATTCTGAAATTTTTAAGAAAATTGGACAAGGATTACCAATCAAAATTTTAAATATTTTAATTTTTAATGGAAAACATCACGAAAAAATATTGTTTTTATCTGGATTTGGTTGCAATGATTCCTGTGAGGAATTTTGATGGTTTAGCATAACTTTATTTGTCAGAATGAAGTAATTCTGCTTTTATTTGTTCATGATATTAACTAATAAAATTTACTTTACATGTATTTAAGAAAAGTTGCGTTTAAAAAAATGCTGACCCCAAACTAACTTGAAGATTAAATTTGCCTTTTTTACTGCTCATATCAACGAAGGTCTTCCAGTTATATGTCCATAAAATTTTAGCGAAATCAAAAGTTTTCATTATATATTACTTAAAAATTTCAAATATTCCAAATTTTAACCTTTGACCTTCGATTTTTAAATATTATCCTTGTCCAATTATCCTAGAAACTTCAGAATGTATTTTTTGAGACAAGTTTAATCTTATTCTGTAATAATTCTGTTTAGCCTGAATATCAGTTCTAAAAAAAATTGACTTTATATATATATATATATATATATATATATATATATATATATATAACAATTAATAGCACATAAACCTTTTAAAATAATCTTAAATAAAATATTTTTCAATATATTAAAATAAAATCAAGTCGATTAAAGTTAAATAATAAATTAAACTGAGTATATTCAAAATTAAATAAAATTTTACGTTGATTCAAATAAAATGAAACTCCGAAAGTGAATCTAAATTTTAATCAAAAATTTAAATCACTTTTTACAAATCCTTTAATAATAAGTGTTACATATTCACCATATTATATATATATATATATGTACTTACATTTTGTTTAATAATAGTCTGGCACCATTGTTAGAATTTCGTCATGACTAAGTATTATTCAATAGTGAATCAGTTGGATATTCTTTTCGTTCGCTATACACTATCCTGCTAAAATCGTGATTTAGACTTTGGATTTCTGGTGTTTTCTTCGTTTATGAAAAACAACAACTTTTTTTGAGTTCTTTTTTGTCATATTTTGAGCTTCTGTTCAAATGCTTCTATCTTATCCAACCCAAATATAGTCCATATTGAATACACTGTTATAATTGATTCTGTTTCAGAAGCAACTTTTATTTCGAAGAAGCTCCAGCAAAGTAAACTTTTACTGAATACTACGTACTGAATACTCGGTCTTCACAAACGGAAATCGATAGCTTGGATTATGCCCTAACTGCCACGTTTACTCAATTCATTTTGAATTACTTCTCGGCGGAGACATATATCCTAAAATATTACGAAATGGTATACGGTGAGACAAAAACCAATATTTGGTGGCAAGACAAACTGTTTTTGGTTGGATTATCACTGGAAGAATTGCTACAAACAATAATATTCCATCAGTTTCGCCTTTCTATAATGAGGTTGCGTTAATGCAAATTGACCGGGAATATTTTTTGTTTCAGATATTGAAATTGAAATGAAATTACCAAATACGTATCTATGGGGCAAAATTTCTTAAGGAAATGCAACTTATTATTCGTTCTAATATTGTATTGAGAAACATATTTTACATATCGAATATCGAGCCTTAAGTACATCCACTTGAGTTGGAGAAGTCACGATATAACGTCTTATTTTAGCTGTTTGTACTAAAAGATGACCATATTGAATTGCGAATCCACTTTTGGATATTGGAAGACAAGTAAATGGCTATTGGACTCCTAAACTATAATTAACTAAGACTTTCTTTCTATTTACGCTAAAGCTGACCAAAACTTTCAACATTAATGCCATTTAAATATGTACAAATTCTGTTTTACAATTTTTCTCCTCTATATCCAATATGATAAACAATCATATTTCGGTTTAAAAGATTATTTCAAACGAGGAACATTACTTTTAGAAATGTTACCAGCATCGCCTTTGTCAATAATATCAGTAAATCTTTAGACTATTCGATAAAAATCCTTCAGACATATTCACTCTCAAGTTCCTCAAAGCTTCATTGCCGGACAATTTTCCGGAAAAATACGTTTTACACCAACAAAATTATATTTCTTGAAAAAAATCTCAACGGAAAATACTACCAAAAAATTTCTATGTTGTACCTGACGCACATATATGGTAACGCAGATTTTTAGTTCATAAAAAACTGGATAAAAATCATATAGTACTACTGAGTTATATATAAATTATAAAATATTTTTCTTAAAGGCTACGCAGTGTCAAAATATATCTGAATTACTTTTTCATGTCGTTAAATTTTTACATTTTTAACAATAATTCACGAAAGGATCATATGCTTTCAAACACATAATATAAATGAGCTTCCATCATATTAATATAATTAACGAGTTTCCAAATGATGAAATATAATTCAGAGTTTTCAAAATTTTGCATGTTTTCTATCCTATATAGCGTTTTATGCGTTATATGAGTGTAGACTAATGAAAAACCTCCAATTAAAAGCTAAATACGACATAGTCATTAACGAATATCCAGCACTAAAACAAATATCTGATGTCATGCCCTTTATTACAAACGCTCTGCATCAAGTCCCTCATCAAATGGAAATAGTCTCAATGATTTACTTTACCCACTTCTAAGGTCCGACCACACTGTACATATTTTGCGTTGGAAACTTTTTAGATATGTTTTCAATTCCGATATCGAAAAGATGTATCGTCAGATATTCGTCAATCCACCAAAAATTCTGTTTCAAAAAATAATTTTTCGAAATTCTCCCCATGATCCCCTTCAGGTTTTTGAATTAAAAACCGTAACCTCTGGCGTAAACTGCATCCCATATCTGGCGTTGCGAAACCTGCTCGAATTAGCTGAACTTCACAACCACTCAAACCCCTCAATCTCAGATATCCTTTGAAATTTCATGTACGTAGACGACATTTTGGGCGATTTCTATACTTTATCCTCTGCATTGGAAGCCAGAGATGAACTTATTGCAGTCCTTACGTCCACTGGCTTCTCTCTTCGATAATGGACCGCTAAAAATGAGTACTTACTCAAAGATAAATCTTCTGACGACCTATTAGATACAGAGCATCCCCAATTGTCAGACTCCTGTACTACGAAAACCTTAGGTCTACAGTGGAATGCGGGAAGCGATTACTCTTATTTTCGGCTGAAAAATCATACTGATGGGAACTCAATCACAAAGAGATCAGTCTTATCGGAAATCGCTAATATCGATAATATAAAAATTCCTCAATTTGTAGATTTAGGTTCGTCATTATAATGAACTACATGGCTTCTCTAACGCTTCGAAAAAAAAAACAAAATTAATGATCGAATCAATCCAGTCGTAACTCAGCTTTCGAAATCATAAATTATTTCTGTGGACCGATTCAACTATAGATTTAAACTGGCTTTAGAAACCATCTAATAAGTGGAAAAATTTTGTGGAAAATATAGCTTCCTCCATTATTGAAAAGGTTGGGAGTAAATCTTCGTTTTATGTTGACTTAAAAAGTAACCCCGCCGATTTGGCATCTCGAGAACTTACAGTTTCTCAACTAATGTCCAGTGACTTCTTGTGGCGTGAACCTTCGTAGCTGAGATCTCCCCAGAGTGAATGGCTCTCTACTAGCTTTGTTACTGAAGAATAAAAAGCCAAAAATGTTCGCGTTCACGTTAATCGAACATAAGATAATGACATTTTAAAGCACTTTTCGGATTTTCCGAAAGCCTTGTATCTGCCACGTATATAGTTTTTTGTTGTAGGTGCAATAGAAGTCGGCGTAATAATTTAGCAACTTCTAACGAATTAACGCGAGAAGAACTGACTAACGTAAGATCTCGTATGATCATTGCTTGCGAAATACTCTCTTCATGGTCAGAATACTCTATTATCCCGTTTAAAAATACTGATTAAGAGTATTATATCTCAGTGTCGTGTATGCATTTATCAACACCGGAGTGGTTCCTTTGATGTCAAATCTTATGCAGGTCACAGAGGTAACAACACTAAAATATATGTGCTAGTTTTTGTCTGATTTTCAACTAAAGCTATACATCTTGAGGAAATCACTGAAATTTCCATACAAACGTTTGCACGGTTCTTTTCTCAGCGAGTGCTATATATTACGACAATGGATTTGCTTTTGTTGGTGCTTCGCATATTTCGGACGCTAACATAGCTTTGCTTCGCTCGAATTGCATTTTATTCCGATTCTGTTGTGAGATTTTGGAGCGAACGGACGTGTTTTTTTAATCGTTGCGATTTTATAGCAAGTGTTCTTGTGATAATTAATTTGTATTGATTTCTCGGTAAGGAGGAATCTTGCAAGTGTTATTGAAATTTTTCTCATAAGGAGGAAAATTTTGTGAAGTAGTGATAAGTGCCTTTTTGTTGGTTATTGTGGTGAGACTCCGCTGGCATTAGTCAGAGAAGTCTCAAAACTTTGTCCGGCGAAAAGTAGGGTTGGGGACGAACCAACCCGAAGATTGGCGCTGCCACTGCTTTTTATTGGTGATTGTGTTACCATACTGTTGCGGATTGGTGTTGTACCTGGCTGACGAGTTTGTGGATTTACTATTGGTTTTGGCTGCCCCCTGGTGGATCCTAGAGTTGCTGTTTTGGTTCTGTACCCGGTTTTTGATTTTGATTTTGCTGTTCGAAGGTAGGTGTCGCTTTTATTATTATTAGTTGTAAGCACGATGCCGCCAGATCGACGCCGTCGAAAGGGGAAGGGCGATGCGTCCGACCTCTCGGAGGCGCCGACGGACGCTACGATGGGTCCGCCGCCAGCTCCGGTGCCGCGTGTGAGGCACACGGAGAGCGAGCTTTCGAGCTCAGAGGCGGACTACGATGAGGGCAAGAGGTTTAAGCCGGGAACGCCGCTTGCGACCCGTGCTGCTGCTGCTGCTGCCTCTGTTGGTGCTGGTGTTGCTGCTGTTGATGTTGCTGATGCTGCTTCTGTTGGCGCGGCTGGTGTTGGTGCTGTTGGTGCTAATGCTGGTGCCATGTCGAACGAGGGTGGCTCCAAGAGGGAGAGTAGGCCCCGAAGAAGGGGGCCTGGGGTTGTGACTGCCGGAGCATCTGCCGACGCCGTGGTTGGTGAGATGAAGGCGGTTACTGGCAGCATGGTGGATGCGGTTTTTGCGGAAGGCGTGGCTTCCGATCTTGCCAAGCTCGTGGTCGAGAACTGTGGGCGCTACGAGGCTCTGCTGATGAGGGTGGTGGCCGAGAACGAGAGGCTGAGGGGGCGGTTGGAGGTGTATGAAGCTGCTGGTGGACGGGCTGTACCGGTAGGAGCTAGGGAGCAAATGATGCCTCCTGCTTCTGCTGGTGCGTCTCGTCCGGCAGCGCGTGCACCTGCTGCTGTCCCTGCAGTTCCCGCGGTCCCGGTCCCCAAACCGGTCGAGACGTGGTCGGTGGTGGTGAGAGGCAAGGGTGGTGCTACTTCCAAGGAGGTGGTAAATAAGGTGGTGGACCAGGTTGGTCCTACATGGGGGGTGAGGGTCCACGAAGTGCGTCCCATCAAAGATGGTGGCGCTGTGATTAGGACCCCCTCCGTGGCGGAGAGGCAGAAGATTGCCGGGAACGCCAAGTTTGCTGAAGTCGGTTTGGAGGTGAGTGTACAGGACAAGTTGGGCCCTAGGGTCGTCGTACAGAGAGTTCATTCGGAGATCTCGCCGGATGAATTCATGTCGGAGTTGTACGAGATGAACCTTAAGGGCTCATTGTCACAGGAGGCCTACAAGAAGAGCGTTCGCCTGGCCAGTAGCCCTTGGAAGGCCGGTAGTGGTAGCGGTGGAGCCCAGGTTAATGTTGTCTTGGAGTGCACCGAGCGCGTGAAGGACCTGTTAGTTGTTGCTGGTGTCTACATAAAGTGGTTCAGGTTCCAGGTGCGTGTGCAGGATGCCGTGCAGGCATGTTATAGGTGCCTGGGTTTCGACCATCGCGTTCGGGAGTGCAGGATGGGTGAGGATGTTTGCCGTCGTTGCGGCTCTGTTGGCCACTGGGCCACACAGTGTCCGAACGAGATGCGCTGTCGGAATTGTGCGTTTAAGGATCTACCGGCGGATCATATGCTGATGTCGTCAGCATGCCCCGTCTTTGCTGCTAGGGTTGCCAGGGTGAACGCTCGACATTAGGATGGAGTTGCGGATTCTGCAACTTAACTGTCAACGGGCTTATTCGGTTGTGTGCGAGCTGGGGCAGGCGATGCGCAGTAAGGGTGCGATTTTCGCATTGGTGCAGGAGCCATACACTACGGGTGGCTCTGTTAGGGGGCTCCCGGGGGGTATGCGAGTCTATACGGACAGTGGGGGAACTCTGCAATTATAGTTGATGACCGTGACATTGACTGTACTTTAGTTAGCAGTAGTGAATGGGGGGTCTGCATTTCTGCGGAAGGGCAGTTTGGTAGGGTGTTCCTAGTGAGCATGTATTGTAGGTTTGGCTGTCCATTGGAGCCCTATCTAAGGTATATGGATACGGTGCTACTCCAGGCGAGTAGCATTCCGCTCATCCTAGGTCTTGACGCAAATGCATCCTCTCCTATGTGGTTCTCCAAGATGTCCAGGCATTCCCCTGGATATCAGAACTACGTGCGAGGTAGGATGCTCAGCGAGTGGATGTTAACGGTGAGCGTCGGCGTATTAAATACGCCGAGTTGTCTGTATACTTTTGATGGTCCCAATGGCGTCAGTGACATTGACGTAACAGCTGCAAATGGGGCGGCGCTGACTGCTTTTAGTTTTAGGTGGAGGGTGTGTGACGATTGGGGCGTGAGTGATCACAATCTCATTGAGATTGGGGTCTCTTGCCATGAACGGACGCGGGTGACAGCGCCTCTTAGAAGGTGGAGAGACAGGGATGTGAACTGGGACCTCTACGCGGAATTTGTCAGGGCGGCTGCTTTATCGCAGCCAATAGAAGACTTTAGGGCACGGACTATAGATGACCAGGTTGAATTGATAGATCAGTGGATGTGTTCAGCGAACGACACCTTGCTTGGCCGATGTCGAAAGACTAGGCCCGGCAGGGTTAGTTGGTGGACCCGTGAGCTTGATGAGATGCGAAGGTCTGTCAGGCATCTCCGGATTCGTTTCCAGAGGGCCAGCCTTGTATCTGCCACGTATATAGTTTTTTGTTGTAGGTGCAATAGAAGTCGGCGTAATAATTTAGCAACTTCTAACGAATTAACGCGAGAAGAACTGACTAACGTAAGATCTCGTATGATCATTGCTTGCGAAATACTCTCTTCATGGTCAGAATACTCTATTATCCCGTTTAAAAATACTGATTAAGAGTATTATATCTCAGTGTCGTGTATGCATTTATCAACACCGGAGTGGTTCCTTTGATGTCAAATCTTATGCAGGTCACAGAGGTAACAACACTAAAATATATGTGCTAGTTTTTGTCTGATTTTCAACTAAAGCTATACATCTTGAGGAAATCACTGAAATTTCCATACAAACGTTTGCACGGTTCTTTTCTCAGCGAGTGCTATATATTACGACAATGGATTTGCTTTTGTTGGTGCTTCGCATATTTCGGACGCTAACATAGCTTTGCTTCGCTCGAATGCATTTTATTCCGATTCTGTTGTGAGATTTTGGAGCGAACGGACGTGTTTTTTTAATCGTTGCGATTTTATAGCAAGTGTTCTTGTGATAATTAATTTGTATTGATTTCTCGGTAAGGAGGAATCTTGCAAGTGTTATTGAAATTTTTCTCATAAGGAGGAAAATTTTGTGAAGTAGTGATAAGTGCCTTTTTGTTGGTTATTGTGGTGAGACTCCGCTGGCATTAGTCAGAGAAGTCTCAAAACTTTGTCCGGCGAAAAGTAGGGTTGGGGACGAACCAACCCGAAGATTGGCGCTGCCACTGCTTTTTATTGGTGATTGTGTTACCATACTGTTGCGGATTGGTGTTGTACCTGGCTGACGAGTTTGTGGATTTACTATTGGTTTTGGCTGCCCCCTGGTGGATCCTAGAGTTGCTGTTTTGGTTCTGTACCCGGTTTTTGATTTTGATTTTGCTGTTCGAAGGTAGGTGTCGCTTTTATTATTATTAGTTGTAAGCACGATGCCGCCAGATCGACGCCGTCGAAAGGGGAAGGGCGATGCGTCCGACCTCTCGGAGGCGCCGACGGACGCTACGATGGGTCCGCCGCCAGCTCCGGTGCCGCGTGTGAGGCACACGGAGAGCGAGCTTTCGAGCTCAGAGGCGGACTACGATGAGGGCAAGAGGTTTAAGCCGGGAACGCCGCTTGCGACCCGTGCTGCTGCTGCTGCTGCCTCTGTTGGTGCTGGTGTTGCTGCTGTTGATGTTGCTGATGCTGCTTCTGTTGGCGCGGCTGGTGTTGGTGCTGTTGGTGCTAATGCTGGTGCCATGTCGAACGAGGGTGGCTCCAAGAGGGAGAGTAGGCCCCGAAGAAGAGGGCCTGGGGTTGTGACTGCCGGAGCATCTGCCGACGCCGTGGTTGGTGAGATGAAGGCGGTTACTGGCAGCATGGTGGATGCGGTTTTTGCGGAAGGCGTGGCTTCCGATCTTGCCAAGCTCGTGGTCGAGAACTGTGGGCGCTACGAGGCTCTGCTGATGAGGGTGGTGGCCGAGAACGAGAGGCTGAGGGGGCGGTTGGAGGTGTATGAAGCTGCTGGTGGACGGGCTGTACCGGTAGGAGCTAGGGAGCAAATGATGCCTCCTGCTTCTGCTGGTGCGTCTCGTCCGGCAGCGCGTGCACCTGCTGCTGTCCCTGCAGTTCCCGCGGTCCCGGTCCCCAAACCGGTCGAGACGTGGTCGGTGGTGGTGAGAGGCAAGGGTGGTGCTACTTCCAAGGAGGTGGTAAATAAGGTGGTGGACCAGGTTGGTCCTACATGGGGGGTGAGGGTCCACGAAGTGCGTCCCATCAAAGATGGTGGCGCTGTGATTAGGACCCCCTCCGTGGCGGAGAGGCAGAAGATTGCCGGGAACGCCAAGTTTGCTGAAGTCGGTTTGGAGGTGAGTGTACAGGACATGTTGGGCCCTAGGGTCGTCGTACAGAGAGTTCATTCGGAGATCTCGCCGGATGAATTCATGTCGGAGTTGTACGAGATGAACCTTAAGGGCTCATTGTCACAGGAGGCCTACAAGAAGAGCGTTCGCCTGGCCAGTAGCCCTTGGAAGGCCGGTAGTGGTAGCGGTGGAGCCCAGGTTAATGTTGTCTTGGAGTGCACCGAGCGCGTGAAGGACCTGTTAGTTGTTGCTGGTGTCTACATAAAGTGGTTCAGGTTCCAGGTGCGTGTGCAGGATGCCGTGCAGGCATGTTATAGGTGCCTGGGTTTCGACCATCGCGTTCGGGAGTGCAGGATGGGTGAGGATGTTTGCCGTCGTTGCGGCTCTGTTGGCCACTGGGCCACACAGTGTCCGAACGAGATGCGCTGTCGGAATTGTGCGTTTAAGGATCTACCGGCGGATCATATGCTGATGTCGTCAGCATGCCCCGTCTTTGCTGCTAGGGTTGCCAGGGTGAACGCTCGACATTAGGATGGAGTTGCGGATTCTGCAACTTAACTGTCAACGGGCTTATTCGGTTGTGTGCGAGCTGGGGCAGGCGATGCGCAGTAAGGGTGCGATTTTCGCATTGGTGCAGGAGCCATACACTACGGGTGGCTCTGTTAGGGGGCTCCCGGGGGGTATGCGAGTCTATACGGACAGTGGGGGAACTCTGCAATTATAGTTGATGACCGTGACATTGACTGTACTTTAGTTAGCAGTAGTGAATGGGGGGTCTGCATTTCTGCGGAAGGGCAGTTTGGTAGGGTGTTCCTAGTGAGCATGTATTGTAGGTTTGGCTGTCCATTGGAGCCCTATCTAAGGTATATGGATACGGTGCTACTCCAGGCGAGTAGCATTCCGCTCATCCTAGGTCTTGACGCAAATGCATCCTCTCCTATGTGGTTCTCCAAGATGTCCAGGCATTCCCCTGGATATCAGAACTACGTGCGAGGTAGGATGCTCAGCGAGTGGATGTTAACGGTGAGCGTCGGCGTATTAAATACGCCGAGTTGTCTGTATACTTTTGATGGTCCCAATGGCGTCAGTGACATTGACGTAACAGCTGCAAATGGGGCGGCGCTGACTGCTTTTAGTTTTAGGTGGAGGGTGTGTGACGATTGGGGCGTGAGTGATCACAATCTCATTGAGATTGGGGTCTCTTGCCATGAACGGACGCGGGTGACAGCGCCTCTTAGAAGGTGGAGAGACAGGGATGTGAACTGGGACCTCTACGCGGAATTTGTCAGGGCGGCTGCTTTATCGCAGCCAATAGAAGACTTTAGGGCACGGACTATAGATGACCAGGTTGAATTGATAGATCAGTGGATGTGTTCAGCGAACGACACCTTGCTTGGCCGATGTCGAAAGACTAGGCCCGGCAGGGTTAGTTGGTGGACCCGTGAGCTTGATGAGATGCGAAGGTCTGTCAGGCATCTCCGGATTCGTTTCCAGAGGGCCAGGCGCACCGGCGCGGATGATCTTGCTCAGCGTGAAGCTGACTATCGATCTAGCCTGAGGACGTACAAGGACAGAATTGTTAGGGTTAAGGAGGACGATTGGAGGAGTTTCGTACGGGACAATAGGGATGACCCTTGGGGTGCGGTTTATCGTATCTGCAGGGGTAGGAATAGCAGGCAGGCAGACATAGCGTCTCTCCAGGTTGGTGATGTTATATTATCGACTTGGAGAGAATGTACTGACGAACTGTTGGGGGTCTTCTTTCCTGGTGCGGAGTCGGTCGACTACTCTCCTCTCATTAGGGAGATGGACGGCCCTCCAAACTTGGACAGATCGGAAATTGCGGACAGTATTTGTCGGGTCAAGAGCAGGAAGTCTCCGGGTATGGATGGTATGACTGGAGAGATGTGTAAAAGCATCTGGAAGGCCATACCTGAGTACTTGGAGGCAATCTTTGGGAAGTGTCTTAGCGAGGGTTATTTCCCTGGGGCTTGGAAATGTGCTCGCGTTGTCGTCCTTCTGAAGTCTCCTGATAGGGTGAGGAGTAATCCTCGCTCCTATCGGGGCATCAGTCTCCTTCCGGTACTTGGAAAAGTGCTGGAAAGGGTCATGGTGAATCGGCTGAAGGAGGATGCCAATGAGGGTACTTCCGAGTTCCAGTATGGCTTTAGGGAAGGTAGGAGCATTGAGGACGCATGGATACATGTTAGGAGAAGTGTTAGCGACTCGTCTGCCAAATATGTCTTAGGCATATTTGTGGATTTTAAGGGTGCGTTTGACTATCTCTCGTGGGATAGCGTTCTGCGTAGGTTGGACGAAGTGGGCTGTCGGGAGTTAGCTCTATGGGGGAGCTACTTCAGCGGCAGGAAGGCTTGTGTTGTAGGTGCCAGCGACACGGCTTGGAGGGACGTTGCTTGGAGCTGTCCGCAGGGGTCTATCTGTGGTCCATTTATATGGAACATTATGATGGATCCTCTGTTGGAGCGCCTTGGCCGTTCATACAAGTTGTGCGCGTATGCGGATGACTTACTTATCCTTGTGGAAGGCCAGTCTCGTGCTGAGCTAGAATCTAGGGGTGAGGAGGTCATGCGTGACGTATGTGAGTGGGGCGTTCGTGTGGGCGTCGAAGTGGCGATGGACAAGACCGAGATGATGTTGCTCAAGGGCAGATTATCTCGGGGTCGTCCTCCACTCATTCGGGCTGGCAGCGTTAGTCTCAGATATGCGACTCAGGTCAAGTATCTGGGAATAATGATGGGGGAGAGGATGAACTTTTTAGTTCATCTTACTCACGTTAGGGACAAGCTAACTGCTGTTGTAGGTAAGGTTAGGCGCATCCTTAGAAGTGACTGGGGCCTATGCAGGCGTGCTGTCCGTACTGTATATGAGGGCCTTTTTGTCGCTTGTGCGGCGTTCGGTTCTCCTGTGTGGTATGAGACGGTAATGTCTGTTGTTGGTAGGGACAAGGTCTTGTCGTGTCAGCGGGTCGCTATGTTAGGGTGTATGCCAGTTTGCCGGACAGTTTCGACTGACGCTCTGCAGGTCCTGTTAGGTGTAGCACCCCTTGACTTAGAGGTAATACGTCGTGGTATTATATTCAAGATCAAGAAGGGACTACCACTTCTTGCTCATGATTGGGTTTCTGCTGTTGATCTGGTGGATGGGGAAGTTAGGCGAAATAAGGCACTCCTAGATGAGTGTCTTGTTTCTAGATGGAGGACGCGGTGGACGGACAGTGACAAAGGGAGGGTAACGTATGAATTTATACGTGACGCGGACCTTGTACGTGGACGCCCGGACTTTGGTTTTGGCCTGAGTCTTGGATTTTTACTGACGGGACATGGCTCACTCAATGCATTTTTACATAAGAGAGGCCTGTCCGACACTCCGGACTGCGGGTGTGGGAGGGGACAGGAAGATTCGTGTCACGTAATTTTTACGTGCCCCTACTATGATGACATTAGGGATTTAGGTGGTATGGGTATTACTCATACTGGGGCGGGATGGGATTATAGTAGGGTCTTAGAGGACAATAGGACATTGGCGAGGTTGGGTGCGTTTGCGCGCGAGGTATTTGCTAGGAGAAGTAGGAGACTTAGCGGAGGTGGCTCTCTGCAGAGCCATTCTTAGTTGTTGGACTCCAATGTCGCTGATGTTGCCCCTTCTGCGTTTGATGTCTGTTCCAGCTGTTGCGGTTGTTCCTGCCGATCCCGGTTGTTTGATGTGCGGTGGCTGTGGCTCCTGTAGGCCTTGCCTAAATTTTGTCGACGTTGCTGGTTGTGTTTGTCCTGTGCGTTCGCTTGGTTGTACTCCTCCTGGGGTACTGGGGTCATCCGTGAGGGTGGCCTAGTCTAGTGTTGTCATTGTTGTCTCTCGTTCGTATCGTCCCTTGCTGGTGCCACACCATGTGGCCAATGAGTCGCCCGTGAGGGCGATTGTTAAATGTCTGTGTGTCCCTTGTGTGTGTTCATACTTGTTGCTGTATGTTGTATGTTTGATGTTGGCGCGTGGCGGGCCACCAGTCCCGAACTATTTGGAGTTCAACTGGTAGTAGTCAATTTTGGCTACGAAGTCCGACCGGTGACTTAATACTGGTACCACGGGTGTCAGGAGCCCCTGGAACTTGTTTCCAGCCTGACAGTTGGAGTGGCCCCCTGGGGAGCTTTTCGTGGTGGCTGTGGTTTAGACCCAAATCGCGGGTAGAGCGCAAGCTCAGTGTGGAGTTGCATTGCAACCGGGTGCCGTGACCCATAGAACGGAAGGAGTTTTAGATAGGCTCCGCTCCTCACCAAGGGGGAAGGCATGTCCAAATACATGTCTTCAAATTGGTACTCAGGTGTAGCTGTTTGTTGCATCTGGGGGCGTCGGTGGGCGCATTGTACTCACCCGGTGTTAAGACCACCGTGGGGTTGGGCCGTCAGGCAGGTACCCACGTAAATCTTGAACACATCTGCATTTTATTCCGATAGGTTCGCCACACGTGGGAGGACTCTGGGAAGCAAGAGTTAAAAGCTTCAAGATCCATCTTAAGCAAATCTCTCATAGTCAGAGTTTTACGTTCGAAGAATTTTGTAGTGTGTAATCTCGAATAGAATCCTGTTTGAATTCGCGCCCTCTAAGTCCAATGAGCAGCAACCCTGCCGATTTATGCGCATTTACCCCCGGTCACTTTCTTATAGGCAACTCATTATTATCGCCACAGAATCTGATGTATCCGATGATGCGTTGATCTTTCTTAATCGCTGGCAAAAACTAAAAATACTATACCACCATTTCGCTAAAAGATAGAAGGAGGAGTACCTTAAAGAGCTCTACAAGCGACTTAAATGGAAATACCCCCAGCATGATTATGCGGCTATGAACGTCTCGCAAAAGCTAAAAGTGGTTAGATGAATCCGGTACTGCGAGAATTGTTTAGCACACTCGCACAACGTCAGTCAATACCGCTGTCGTTAATACAACAGCAAACATCACATTCTTTTGCACCGGCATAAATCACCTATTCTTTAGACTATCTTTAGACTTTAGACTATTCGATAAAAATCCTTCAGACATATTCACTCTCAAGTTCCTCAAAGCTTCATTGCCGGACAATTTTCCGGAAAAATACGTTTTACACCAACAAAATTATATTTCTTGAAAAAAATCTCAACGGAAAATACTACCAAAAAATTTCTATGTTGTACCTGACGCACATATATGGTAACGCAGATTTTTAGTTCATAAAAAACTGGATAAAAATCATATAGTACTACTGAGTTATATATAAATTATAAAATATTTTTCTTAAAGGCTACGCAGTGTCAAAATATATCTGAATTACTTTTTCATGTCGTTAAATTTTTACATTTTTAACAATAATTCACGAAAGGATCATATGCTTTCAAACACATAATATAAATGAGCTTCCATCATATTAATATAATTAACGAGTTTCCAAATGATGAAATATAATTCAGAGTTTTTCAAAATTTTGCATGTTTTCTATCCTATATAGCGTTTTATGCGTTATATGAGTGTAGACTAATGAAAAACCTCCAATTAAAAGCTAAATACGACAGAGTCATTAACGAATATCCAGCACTAAAACAAATATCTGATGTCATGCCCTTTATTACAAACGCTCTGCATCAAGTCCCTTATCAAATGGAAATAGTCTCAATGATTTACTTTACCCACTTCTAAGGTCCGACCACACTGTACATATTTTGCGTTGGAAACTTTTTAGATATGTTTTCAATTCCGATATCGAAAAGATGTATCGTCAGATATTCGTCAATCCACCAAAAATTCTGTTTCAAAAAATAATTTTTCGAAATTCTCCCCATGATCCCCTTCAGGTTTTTGAATTAAAAACCGTAACCTCTGGCGTAAATTGCATCCCATATCTGGCGTTGCGAAACCTGCTCGAATTAGCTGAACTTCACAACCACTCAAACCCCTCAATCTCAGATATCCTTTGAAATTTCATGTACGTAGACGACATTTTGGGCGATTTCTATACTTTATCCTCTGCATTGGAAGCCAGAGATGAACTTATTGCAGTCCTTACGTCCACTGGCTTCTCTCTTCGATAATGGACCGCTAAAAATGAGTACTTACTCAAAGATAAATCTTCTGACGACCTATTAGATACAGAGCATCCCCAATTGTCAGACTCCTGTACTACGAAAACCTTAGGTCTACGGTGGAATGCGGGAAGCGATTACTCTTATTTTCGGCTGAAAAATCATACTGATGGGAACTCAATCACAAAGAGATCAGTCTTATCGGAAATCGCTAATATCGATAATATAAAAATTCCCCAATTTGTAGATTTAGGTTCGTCATTTTAATGAACTACATGGCTTCTCTAACGCTTCGAAAAAAAAAACAAAATTAATGATCGAATCAATCCAGCCGTAACTCAGCTTTCGAAATCATAAATTATTTCTGTGGACCGATTCAACTATAGTTTTAAACTGGCTTTAGAAACCATCTAATAAGTGGAAAAATTTTGTGGAAAATATAGCTTCCTCCATTATTGAAAAGGTTGGGAGTAAATCTTCGTTTTATGTTGACTTAAAAAGTAACCCCGCCGATTTGGCATCTCGAGAACTTACAGTTTCTCAACTAATGTCCAGTGACTTCTTGTGGCGTGAACCTTCGTAGCTGAGATCTCCCCAGAGTGAATGGCTCTCTACTAGCTTTGTTACTGAAGAATAAAAAGCCAAAAATGTTCGCGTTCACGTTAATCGAACATAAGATAATGACATTTTAAAGCACTTTTCGGATTTTCCGAAAGCCTTGTATCTGCCACGTATATAGTTTTTTGTTGTAGGTGCAATAGAAGTCGGCGTAATAATTTAGCAACTTCTAACGAATTAACGCGAGAAGAACTGACTAACGTAAGATCTCGTATGGTCATTGCTTGCGAAATACTCTCTTCATGGTCAGAATACTCTATTATCCCGTTTAAAAATACTGATTAAGAGTATTATATCTCAGTGTCGTGTATGCATTTATCAACACCGGAGTGGTTCCTTTGATGTCAAATCTTATGCAGGTCACAGAGGTAACAACACTAAAATATATGTGCTAGTTTTTGTCTGATTTTCAACTAAAGCTATACATCTTGAGGAAATCACTGAAATTTTCATACAAACGTTTGCACGGTTCTTTTCTCAGCGAGTACTATATATTACGACAATGGATTTGCTTTTGTTGGTGCTTCGCATATTTCGGACGCTAACATAGCTTTGCTTCGCTCGAATTGCATTTTATTCCGATAGGTTCGCCACACGTGTGAGGACTCTGGGAAGCAAGAGTTAAAAGCTTCAAGATCCATCTTAAGCAAATCTCTCATAGTCAGAGTTTTACGTTCGAAGAATTTTGTAGTGTGTAATCTCGAATAGAATCCTGTTTGAATTCGCGCCCTCTAAGTCCAATGAGCAGCAACCCTGCCGATTTATGCGCATTTACCCCCGGTCACTTTCTTATAGGCAACTCATTATTATCGCCACAGAATCTGATGTATCCGATGATGCGTTGATCTTTCTTAATCGCTGGCAAAAACTAAAAATACTATACCACCATTTCGCTAAAAGATAGAAGGAGGAGTACCTTAAAGAGCTCTACAAGCGACTTAAATGGAAATACCCCCAGCATGATTATGCGGCTATGAACGTCTCGCAAAAACTAAAAGTGGTTAGATGAATCCGGTACTGCGAGAATTGTTTAGCACACTCGCACAACGTCAGTCAATACCGCTGTCGTTAATACAACAGCAAACATCACACTCTTTTGCACCGGCATAAATCACCTATTCGAAACCGAAAGTCAACACCTCCATAAATTCCAGTTCTCTTCTTACCGTAACTTTGCTCCCAGCCATTGTTGTCAAATGGAGTTCGGCAATGAATGTCACAACATTAGAGGCCTGTTCAACCCGTGTGAAGAGATAAGTTCTGTAGCTGAGTTTTCAATAAAATGCTACAAATTTGTTAGCGAAGAAAATGGCTCTAACAGGTAGTATAAGATACGTACACGGCCACGGCATGAAGATACTCCCATCTTGACATTAACCACTGAAGTTATTTGTGATCTGCCCCGCAAATAACCGAAAAAGCAGATTGACGAAAGAGTTACACAGCTCTACACTAACCTGCGTCTAGCAGACCCCCACTTTTACAAATATGAGTATATCAGTTTCGTTCTTGCAGCAGATATTTATCATCGCCTCATTAAGTCTGATTTTCAACCGGAATCAGTTGGCACTCCTATGGCGCAAGGCACTATTCTTGGTTGGAACATAATCGCAAACTAGGCATATAGAAAAATGTTACAATGTTATTTGCTTTTCCTTTGCTTATAATAGTGTTACGTTTATTTCCTTTTAAATAAACCGGTACCTTGATTACAAATAAAAGCAATCACTTAATATATACAATATACAACAACAGTTTAAATAGTTACTTAATATACACTCACACTTAAATTACACACTTTAATAATGTACAAGAATATACAGCCAAGGTAGTTAACTTGTCTTTACTTAACGATGCTTCCAATTAGAGTGACTCAATGGTGTTCTCACGGCCAATTTATATACATGGCATTACCTTCTAGATGTTTCTCGAAAGCTCTATTTCTTTCTATAATATTCTTTTTTGGACAAACTAGAATATTCGAATTCTAAAGCTTTCGATGATAATGTTAGCAGCTTAAATATTTAGTGTTGCCATACTTACAAACAATGGTGAAATGTTGTATATTTATGTTAATAATTTTAGTGCTACGTATAACATAAAATATAAGCAAGTTAAAAAAAGTTAAACAACGAGCAACATCAATCCTCGCATAAAACATAAGAAGAAAAAAAATGTTTTCAATTACCCCCACTAATCGCCTCGTATTTTATTTGAAAAATTTGTCAGAAATTTAATATATATATATATATATATATATATATATATATATATATATATATATATATATATATATATATACATATCCCATCTTACCCCATGCAAATTCAATATTCTTGCAAAATCTCTAATCCAATAATTATACAGAATGAATCTGATATTGAATTATTAACATCAGCAATTTAAACCAATACGTAACAACCATAAACACTAATAAATAAATTATATAAATTATGAACACAAAATAAAACTCTAACCAAATAGATAAAAATCTCTTGAGTTATCCCAACTCTATAATTTACATGACTATTAGATCACTTCATTTCACGCCATTCTCGGCCTTAATACACCACAATATAAAGAGCATTAAATTTAATGTACTTGTTGAGATATATATATATATATATATATATATATATATATTGTTACGTTTTTACCTTTTAAAAACGGTGGTTTATTTCCTTTAAATAAACCGGTAATTTAGTTTAAAGTTGTAACGATTCTTTATTTTATATAAAAATGTACAGCAGTAACAGTTCTGTTCTAATATACACACACACTTTATACTGCACACTTTAATAATGTACAAGATTATATTATTATTATATAATTTGTCTTTACTTAACGACGCTTCCAATTAGACTGACTCCACGATGTTCTCACGGCCAATTTATATATTCTTTCTACATTGTTCTTAACGGACAAACTAGGGCTTTCGATGTTAATGTTAGCAGTTTCAACATTTAGTGTTGCCATACTTACAAACAATGGTGAAAGCTTTTACAACTATGTTAATAATTTCTATAGATATGTTAACTGCTGTTAACATAAGCAGAAATGAGAAAGATTTAAACCACCCGTTAAAACCGTTATATTTGAATTCAAGTACAATTTCGTAACCATATATATATATATATATATATATATATATATATATATATATATATATATATATATATATATATATATGGTTACGAAATTGTACTTGAATTCAAATATAACGGTTTTATATATATATATATATATATATATATATATTATATATATATATATATATATATATATATATACTATATAATATAATATAATATAATATAATATAATATAATATAATATAATATAATATAATAATATACTATATATATCATTGTCGCCGGGGGTAGCTTGGAAAAGGTTATAAGTTTTTGTCAAAAACTAAAAGTTTGAAAATAATTCACATATTAGCTTTAAAAGGTTCATATTTTTTCTCTGGTATTTTTGGTTGAACAATGGCACTTCTTTAACATTCTTCAGATCAAAAACATTTCTAAAATAATCGTCGGCACTGAAATTAGGATTTAGTCCTAGATTTATTTAATAATATAACAAAAACAACGGGCTTCTTAAGTGTTAACGTTTTTCGTGATTTAAAAATATTATCGTTAAAATCTAATGTTATATTTAAATTTATATAACAATGACATTATATTCTTAAGTGTGAGATTTCTTCTCGATCTTTTTAATATACGACGAAAACACTATGAAATTTTCCATTGCACACTGGCCAATAATCCAATTTTTTTTTTTTTTTTTTTTTTTTTGCAAAAATTCCAAGATAACAATTTAAGACATTGTAAAAAGTGAATGTATTTTATAAATCAAGAGTATATACTAAAATATGTAATGTGGCAACATTGACAGTCGGAAAAAGCATTAAAGTTGGTAGTTTAATATTATTTTTAACATTTTTGTTTAAATTGAGTTAGAATTACAAAAGCTGTATCTCATAATCAGAAAAACATTTATTTTTGAGTTTTGTGGCCACATGGTTATTTACCAATATAAACTATAACATTGGAGGACGAAGAATTATATTTGAGCATGCACTTGCACGAATGAAAAAACGTTAAAGTGTTCGACAAAGCGTCTATTTTATGTAACAATTTAGATGGTGTCAGCATTTTTCGGTAAACTCTTGCAATCGTTAATTTTCTTTCAGGTAAAATTTGCTAAACCTAAGCACAAACAAGTGGGGAAATATTATGTTCTAACCTATTGAGTAGTTTCACTAATAAATAAAAATATAAAAACTTGCAAAATAAACAAAATTAAACCAAAAGCAAACAATTAAATATCATATTTAAAAATATAACTACTGTAGTAAAATTATGTATTTAGAGGTTTAAGCAAAAATACTCAAAAGCGGTATTAATAAATATTAGTGTTAATTTTAGATAAAATGACTTCGACATAACTTCAAAAAGGCACTAACAACACTTTTTGTAATGTAACCATACGGCAACACTGATATATATACAATAAATGGTTTAAACTCTGTATTCCTAAATAGTTATGACAGAGGCGGGAGATTGTATTGTACATAAGAGTAAATGTATTTAAAAACAATATCTTTTGAAGCAATTCAAATTAATGTATTTAACGGCAACAAAATTTTTTTCCTATCATAATTTATCGACCGCCAAAAAACATTGTCAACGAGTTTATAATAAGTTTATAAATGAAAACATAAGCAGATGTTATCGATATTTGTCCAATGGATTACAGTGTATAATTAAAAAAGTAAAAGAGAATACATAAGCAAAAAAAAAAAAAAAATATATATATATATATATATATATATATATATATATATAAAATAGTTTTAAAATAGTATCGATGATATTTACGCACGTAAAAATAAAACAACACAAACAAATGCTCTAATAGTGAGAATAATCATTTCTGATCACTATTCTCTATTTCTGTGCGTATACAAAACATGGATGTCAAACATGGTACAATTGTACTTTTTTGTACATTTTTATATCTGTTAGTACCGTGGTACTACTACGACTCATTTGGTACAATTTAATATGATCTTATTTATATAGTTTTTTTATTAAATACCTACATCTTTTTTTACTATAGAACAGTGGTTTTAAAGCTGAATCCAAAATATTCAATAGTATTTAAAATCCGCCTTAATAAGTGCATTCATAAGGTAAAGAAAGCTGTGAATTTGAAAATATAATCGGATGCATGTATTTCTATCAAGATAAACATCAAAGTAAACACATAAAAAATATGTTCATAATCTATTAAATTTCTATGTAAATGTTTTATGATCGAAAAAATATATTTTATTTTTATAGTTAGTAAAACATAAAATAAGCCATTTTCCATCCCTGATACGAAAAGAAAGAAAATAAAAAGCAGGGTGTGGACAACTTTAAATCTGGGTGAGAGAATTAACAATTACAAAATGAATAAATTTATTAATGAGTCTAAGTGGAGTGAAATAATTGAACAAAGTTTAAACACCAATGATTTGTTTAATAAAATGTATGAAAAATTCAGTTTGTCGTTTTCGTAAAAATCTGGCATCCATGTGGCAGCTGGACAACAAGCGGTCAAGAGACCTTAGATGTCTTAATGGACGCACACCTTCCTGGCAGCCTCCCTTTAACAGAGTGCTCTGCGATATCTTCAGAGATCGTCATTGATGTTCCCATTTCCATAACGGATAGTGAACTGAGATGGGCTCTGAAGAGATTTGCCCCATTTTAATCCCCGGGCCCTGATGACATCATACCTGCGGACCTGCAGTGCAATGCAGTGTAATCCTAATTAATTCGAATATACTCGGCATGATTGTCATGTTCTTATATCCCTGAGTCATGGACTAGAAGTACAGTGGTATTTATCGCTAAAGGGGCTAAGACCTCACATACTGTTATTATTTTGCTACTCACTCTACTTTTCTTGTCATTTCTTGTATCTGAAAATTAAATTACATTTATATTGTTTGTTGGGAAACTTATGTTATTCATATGTTGCTATACTATTAATAACAACATTACACTAGAAACCTTATTACAAGAAAAGCTTTTGCTGTTTAGGACTGTTTATAAACAACTGTTTATAAACATGGTTTGATCGATGTAATGATCTTTAAGTGTCATTAATTATAATTTAGTTGAGAATTTTTTATTTTGCTTATTGTCCAATACCGTAAATAAAGTAACGCTAAAGTGAGGAAAGGTTTAAGAAAAGAAATAATCAAAATTTAAAATATTATATATATTGCATACTATGAGAGACCTACCAAATAGTCATATATATGTCATTGCCAACCAAAACGATAGTTACCTTTTTATCTTATTTTCTTGTTATATTCTTTGACTGCATTTGGTGTCATCTAAACAAACTTATAGTTAAAATTATACTTGGTTGCCATTGCACGCATATTCATACGAGGTTTCATACTTCTAAAATTATATTAACTCGGTCATTTCAATTTTGCATCCACCACCATCAACTTCTTGAAAAAAAAACTTGTCATCGAAGAAGACAGTGTTTGAAAAAATATATAATATAAACTTTTTTAATAAAATTACAAAGTGAATATTAAGTCGTAAGGATAAATTAAAGTAGACAAGATTAATAATCATAAAATTCTACGTAAAAGTATTTTATCCATTCGCGTAAAATTAATTCCACAGTCCATATTGCTCGATTAATTATATCGGTATCTACACATCCAAAGGTAACTATAAAATCTGTTTATACCTATAAGTGTTCATTTGGTATAAATATCCATTTGTTTCAGCAAGGTTCGTCGATAATTATCAACATTTCTACAGGAATATATCATTCGCATTTGCCTTTTTATTCCTGGAGAGAATAATATAGGAGAACCCCCACCAAAGCTTGCTAACAATTCTGGCAACAAAGAAGAAAACTAAAACCAAGTGGGTAAAGACATCAAAAGTTCCATCATCCCAAACACGCTCCAAAAAGTATTATTACCTAACCTCATCGAAAGTGTAATTCTTAATATTTTTTAATAGGTTACCTAATCAGTTTTTTTCCGAACAAATAGTCAATAAGTGATCCCTAAATCTACTTTAAAACACATACCAGCTACACAATTACACTAAATGTTTATTAAAATACCTAAAAACAAGAACTATTTATAAATATCAATCTTTATTTTGTTTTAAATCATAAAAAAATGGCAAATACAGTTTTTCAAACTGAATAAAATCATGATCTTTGTTAATAAGAATGATTAAAGAATGTCCATAATGATAATTAAAGCCAATTTATTTTAGTTAAAACTTGTTTATTCTTTATCTTGGTAAAAGACAAAATTATAGAAAAAAAATATAAATAAAAAAAATTTTCTTTAAAACTTTAAGAAAAACAAAACATAACATTAATATAGATTAAAAACCATTAATTTTACTTATGCATACTTATTATTTGGAAAAATTACACTATGTATTGTTAGGTGTGAGCATTATACAAGCGTGAGTTAATGTGGTATTTTGTATCAGAAATTTGATGTAATTATATATATATATATATATATATATATATATATATATATATATATGAGCAATTCTAGCAACATACATTCATCCAGATAAATAAATCATACACGACTGTTCATCGAGTTCTGGGAGGCCTTTTAGATCATCGAAAATCTCCATGTTGGTGAATTGAAATTTTTGAACTTTCCTAATAATATTTTTATAAATGTATATACGTAAGCATATATGTAATTAAAAATCAAAATGCATTTTGTAAGATATTCATCTGCAACAATGTTGCTGATCTTATTTTGAGTAAAGGTATTTAATTGAAAACTCATTTAACAAAAAAGCTTACATTTATTTCTTTTATTTATTTTTGCACACATCAACATCCATACTTACGTATAGAAAAAAAAAAAAAAAGAAAGAAAAAAAGGTTAAATCTTTATTTATATGATTGTATCAAAGTGATTTTTTTTGTGTATCTAAATTAAATACAACCGTTGTCGTAAACGTTTTCGGATTATTGCGTTTTGAAGTTTAATGCTCTCACTATTTTTTTATTCTATTTTATAAACATTTTGTTTAATTATTATGTATGTCCTATTTTTTTCGATCAATTAAATACGTGGATTCTAAAAGAAAAAATTTTTAAAGTAATAAACTACTTTGTTTAGTTTTAAATAAATAGGTGATTAAAATTAATTGAACTAAAAAAATGTTAGATCATGTTATTTTTAAATAAAGAAATATGTATATGAATTTGGTATAATATCTAACTAAAACTTAATTTAAGTGTCTTTCAAGGTTATAAGGGTTAGGTGAAGTACTTTCAAGGGATTCTATATATAAATAACGTCATTAGGATACAGGAATGGGAGGTTATTGAGACACGCTCTTAAACAACATCTTAAAGAGCCAATTAAGGGTATAGTTTTAAAATATGTTTTTGTCAATTATTTTCTCATATCCGTTTTTTCGTTGCTATCTTTTAAAAATAGGGAGTCTACAACAAACTATCTGTATACAAACCGGATTTTGTTTCATTAGAGGACCGAACCCCTGGAAATGTTGATCGACTTACACCTTCATAGAACAATCAACCTTAACCTCAGCGTCTCAACATGCCTATATGAAAGGCAAATATGTTGAGACTGTATTGCATTCGCTCTTAGGGTACATTGAAAAACCTCTTCTTTGATATGGAAGGGGCTCTTAATATTGTGAGTGCGGAGGCAATCAAAGTATCCATGGAAAGACTCGACATACACCAGTCGATCGTCAGCCTCATATGGAGACTTGTAACCAATAGGGTTATAATATCCAACATTTTTCAACCATTTACAGGGTAGCAAATAGGAGTACTCCGCAAGGTGGAGTTTTATCTCCATTTCTTTGGCATATCACTGTAAACTCATTACTCAGGGCACTTGATTCACTGAAGTTTAAGACTGTCACCTCCGCGGACGATGTTGTGGTGGCTGTATCTGGGAAATATCTGGATACTATGTCTCACCACCTGCAAACTGCTTGGGTCTAATTACTACATGGACATTGACCTTAGCGTAAATCCAGGAAAAACGGAACTTGTCCTCTTCTCTAGGAGATATAAGATTCCACCTTTCCCACTTCTACGCATAAACGGTGTTGAACTAAAGGTGTCAGATAGTGCGAAGTAACTTGGGATTATATTGAACTCCAAACTATCCTGCCTCCAGAATACACAGGCCATAGCCTCAAAGGCCGGTATTGCTCTATACATGTGTAGGAAAGCCATCGGTAAATTCTGGGGAACAAATCTTAGGAATACGAAATGGCTTTTCGACACTTTGATTAAGCCCATACTTATGTATGGAAGGCTATTGGAAAATCCACCTATGCCGGAATCTTTGATAGGATTCTGCGTAGTTCAGCACTACTCATAACTGGAGGGCCTATTTGTTCTAGTCAACTGGCTACCGGTGGATCTTATTGTTAAACAGGTCGCCATTATATCGACGATTAGGCTTAGGACTATAGGTGCATGGAATGGTAGTGAATTCGGCCACGCGACCGTTCTACGATTCCTTAATAACATTCCTTTATATTCCTGTACCCTTTCTTGGCAGAGTCTTCTCAACTGCTCCGGAATTAAGAGCTGGTTCCGTGGAGATTTATCTAACGGGTCCAAATCTACTGAAGAAGTTGTGAGTGGGTGTGCATGTATTACCAGATCAGAGGGATTAATTCTTTCATACATGCGACGGGCTGGTTCGATTAGAACACTGTTTCACAACGGTACCAAATTGGACCCAAGTGAGCTGCTTTCTATTAGTTAAACAGCTGCCCACTGAACCTAACCTATCAAGCAACCAAACTCTATTTATCTTCCTTCCACGAAGGAGGAAGAAATCTTTGGTATTTTAAAAAACATTAAAGTAAAAAAGAGCAGGTATTGATGATGTAAGGCCGAAAGATATTAAGTACTTCGCTAGTCGTCAATAATCACTGCCTTTATAAAGTCCAGCATCAACAACGCAACAATTCCAAAGATATTAATAACGTCAATAATTGAACCCATATATAAAAACGGAAGTGAAAACGACTGTAACAATTATAGACCAATAGCAATAATTATAATTATTATTAAAAGGATTTCTCTCAAAACTTAGTAAGAAAGCTAAACAAATTCCTAAAGAATTACAAAATATTAAACTGTTGGTAAACTTTACCAATTCTATAAATGTCTTAGTCAAAGCAAACACTGCTGATTTTAGTAAAGCACTTGATACCCTAGAATACAACAATCTCTTGGAAATTTTAGAAAGATGCGGAATACTATGTAATTGCCTACAATGATTCAAAACTTATTAAGAACTTCGAACATATAGATTAAAGATTGGTAATTGTGTAAGCGACGAGACTGCCCCTGAAAATAATGGTGTACCCAAAGGTTCAAAACTTGCCCCTGTCCTTTACTTTACATATGCCAACAATATATTTAATGTCCTAAATAAAAGCATCCCCTTTGCATAAGCAGATGCCACAGCTATCATGGTATGCAACAACAGCATTAAGGAAGCAATAAAAACTATGCAAAATGAACTGAATACAATTGCAAAATGGTGCCATGATAATGGGATTATTATCAATGCATCATTAACCAAACTGATGCACATTAAACCACCTCATCTTCCAAACTATGAAATTAAATTGAAATTTCATTCTCAGCAAAGCCTACACACAACACAAATACTACAAATGCAATAAATTTATAGAAATCGTATAAACGTTTAATTACCTAGGAGTATATGTAGATAACATCTTTAAATGGTTAACATACATACAAATTCTCCGAAAAAAACTAAGAAAAACAGCATATAGCTTTTTTCATTTGAGCAACTGCACACCTTTCGAAGTTGTCAAGCAGGCTTACTTTTCTCTCGCCGAATCTTACATTAGATATGATATTACAGCTTGAGGACAGGATTGTCAGATTTTGTTTTTTTGAGTTTCTGTCGATAAATTATTAATCAGAAGTCGCCAAATTAAAATTTTATTTGGTTTTTTTAAGAAATGCTAAAAAATTAACTAAAATGTTAAGTGTCGTACAACTTTTAGTACTTAAAATTGCGTATAATGTAATTTTAGCTTTCAGGAAATGTAAATTCATCTTTAACAAAGCCAACGATAATTGCAATATCTAATAATAACACAGTGCAATTTGCAAATTTTAACAAAATGGATGCCCCACTGCACAGTGGGGCAGAATCGAAATCTGTAACTTCTGATCGGTAGGGGCGGAGCTAAGGAGGCTCAAATTTAGGTACCTCTGACATAAAAAATTTTTAATCACTTGCCAAATTTTGTTTCTCGTCCGATTTCAAACATTTTTATATATTATTGTAGGCCCTGATAAGACGTATAAAAGACATGCTTACATGTCTTATTTATCTCTTATAGTTTTCGAGTTATTTGCGTTTGAATTTTCAAGCACCAGTGTTCTTGGTCCAGTTTTTTCATATATATCCTAGTATATCCGACCGATTTTATTAGTTTTTTTCTTAACTAGTTAAAGAATAAAATTATCTATTGAATAAAACAAATTTTAAGTAGATATCTTTACCGAGTCCAAAAATAAACGATTTTGAATTTGAAAATTACAAAAAGATGACTTTTTGTGTTTTTTTAGCCGAAAAAGTATCTACACTCTTTTTTATCGAAAATGAAATTTTCTTTAGCAACATATAACAATTGTGCATTTTTCTGAAAGTTATCACAGAGATGACTAAGATAAAAAACAATGCCAATAACTCAACTGGTCATGGTACACACCCTCCCGCATTCGACCCATTTTATATGAAATTTTGATTTTAGACCATATTTTCTCAAATCCCAAAGCACGAATCGACAAGCTGAATATATTTTGAGAATCTTCAATATGTTGTTAAAAGTTTTAAATCAAAATCTACGGGACTTCGGAAAAATGTGGATTCTATAGCAGTAGTAGGGAAATGGGAAGGCAATAGTTGATTTTGTTTTTAATGAGGAGTAAGAGCAATTTTAAAGAGCAAATTGTTTGAATGAAATTGAAAACCAATGAATGTGTTTATGTAATTTTTTCTTGCGAGTCCATTAATAGGAGGAAAAATTGTTTTGCATTTTATGAAATTGAAAACCAATGTATTTATTTTGTATTATAATATATGTATGTCTGTAATTTTGTTAAAAGTGCATACAAACAATTTAACAGGGGAGACAATTTTTATTTCTTTTTTTTGCACTTTTAATTGTGATGAAATTAAAAATTGATGACTTGTAGAAATAGCGTTTAAGTATTTTTGGTTTATTTATCTACATATTTTTATATGGTTATTTTTGTTTTTGTAAAGTGGAAAATAAACTTGAGAATTGTTTTGTTTATATGGAAAAAAAATAAATTTTTGTAAGATTCTTTGACATTAATGAAGATATATTTTATGTTGTTGAGTAAGGTTATGATTAATTTTGAATATTCTACTAACAAATTAAGAGGGAGTATATTTTATTTACATAATTAGTATATAACTCAATATTTCTATATGAAACCTAAATTAATATTTTTCTCTATTTGAAATATTAAAGAGAAATACTCAAAGTATTCAATTTACTTATTTAAGTATAAAAGAGTATTGTTTTTAAAATTATATAAAAAGAGGAATCAAATCATATTTGTTACCATTGATCTGAGGATTACTTCAAAGTATAGTTAACATAATGGTAAGCTATCACTATTGGAAAATGCATTTAAATTTTTATGTATTTATAAATTTCTTATTTTCTTTTTTTTTTTTTTTTTAGATGTATGAACAAATTATTAAATTGGCTCTTGGTATTAAGGCGGAGTATACAAAAATTGATGATATTCCCTTACATCAACCATTAAAAATTTCAAAATTTGAGTGGAAAGAAACACAATATGAATCAAAAGTTATCACATATTTAAATAACAATAAAAGGTTTTATCTTCCGCAACGATTCGTGAAATTTTTAAACAAGGAAGATCCCTATCTAACGCAATTGAATGATAAAAACTGGACTATTATTTACAAAGGTCGTCAATGTTCAAATAGGCTTGCAATATTTGAACTTAGTTATAGCTAAAATTTTATAAATAAAACAGTTTTTTTTATTTTTTTATTTAATACTTCAAAATTATTATATATCTAAATTTAGAAGAAGATCCTCGTCTTCGTCCATTATTTTTTTATATTCTTCTTTAACTGAGTATGCTCTGACATCCAGATTTAGTAGAAGATTCTCATCTTCCTCCATTAGTTCCTTATACTCCGGAACCAAATTCAATGTTGCGCCCCCTGAAGTATCTGCAGGCTCCAAATAGTTTGAAAAGTCTTTCGCTTTATTTTTATGAAAATTATGATATTTCATAAAATGTATTTTTTTATTCCACTTTGTGGAAAAGATCTCATTAATACAAAATTCACATGTAAGCTTCTGTCTGTCCATGTTTGAAGTAATTTTTAATTAAAAATTATTTTATTAATACACCTCTGCATTAAGAATTATTCTTTAAATTTATTAATTGCTGGTGAATTAAAAGTGTTTAACGAAGCAAAATACTTTTCCGTTAAAAAAATAAAAACATTTTGGTAGGAATATGCATACATAAGTGTGTATCTTTATGCGTAAGTGTATAAAAATGTCAAACCTTTGATCAATATTTAAATATGTATTTTTTTCATTAGTCTGTTGAGTTAATTAAAAGTGATTACACGTAAATTTTAAACAATATGCCTTCTTATAAATGTAAATATTGCAAATCAATTTTTGTGGAAAGAGAGATGCTTGAAGGACATGAGATCCTTCATTGTTTGGAACGTTGGAAATGGTTTTCAAAAGAAAAACATCTAAAGGAGCATGAAAGGACTCATGCCAGCACATCCCATGTCAGTGGTAGAATTGAGCCTTCTACTTATAATAAATTTAGTTGTATTAAAAGCGCTTTCAAAGAAAGAATTCTGACATACCTCTACAGAAACCAAAAAGAGGAAATTCTGCATCCTCAAGAGTTTTTAGAAGATGTAAGCCATGATATTTTTTAAATTTTGGAGAACGCTATAAATAAAAACATAGCATTGAAATACAATTTAGAAGTGGAGTGCGAATATATTAAAATTATAGAAAATGAAATAATGCTAACCACCATAACGCATAGAACAAAAATGTAACTTTTAACCATAAGTGATAGTATTGAAGAATCTTTGAAAGCACAAGGAGATAGTGGATGGTCCCTAATATGAATGAAGCATTTGGAAATAAATATAAATAAGGCTTCATTCATTAGAGGCTCCAAATATATACCATTACCACATTGGATAAAGAAAAAAGATGCCTGTTTCAACTATCCAAATGATGATGAATATTGTTTCAAGTGGTGTATCATCGCTTCATTCTTATATAATGAAGCAAATGGATTTGTGAATTGTGATGGATTTGGAAATATTCAAATAAATGAGGAAAAAATATGTGTGGAAAATGAACTGCTAAATTTTGAAAAACTAGAATTTCCAATGAAATTAAAAGATATAAAGATATTTGAAAGCAAGAATGAACATGTTAGCATAAATGTATTTGGCTGTGAAGGTAATACTATAGTTGGACCGTATTACCTCACATCTGCAGTAAAGAATCACCACATAAATCTTCTTCTTCTTATGGACGAAGAATGGTGTCATTACGTTTTTATTAAAGATATCGGAAGGTAATTTAAATAAAAATTAACTACACATTTTATAAATTAAATTATTATTCAAATATTTCAGATTAGTAAGATCAAGTTTAACTTTCCACCATGAACGAGTTTACATTTGTAATGCATGCCTTCAGTACTCTCCGAATGAGAAGATAATGCAAGATCATGATCTTAACTGCAAAAAAGTAGTACCGAAAATGCCATTTATATTTTAAAATTATCAGAAGCAGTTAAATGTACCGTTCGTTGTATATGCTGATTTTGAGACATATTTGGAAAAAATTGATAACGAGCAAGTAAATATACAAAAACATATAGCTTGTGCCTTTAGTTATTATATTAAGTGTAGTTTTAATGATAATTTAGATAAGTTTAATATTTATCTTGGTAATGATGCTCCTACAATATTCATAGAAAAGTACGGGATCATTGTCATTTAACTGGCAAATTTTAGAGGAGCAGCCCACAGCTCATGTAATATTAATTATAAAATAGCCAAATTCATACCAGCATTCTTTCATAAATTTTCCTCTTATGATTGTCACTTATTTATGAAAGAACTTTCACAATTTGAGGGAGATATAAAGGTAATTCCTCTCAATAAAGAACTATATATATCGTTATCAAAGTTTATAACAGTTGAAGAAAATCAGGGATTTGAAATTCGGTTTTTAGACTCTTTTCGTTTTATGGCCTCCAGCTTAGAATCTTTAGCCAAAAATTTAAATGACAGTGATTTTCGAATTCTAAATAAAATTTATAATCAAAAACAACAATTTGATTTACTCAGAAGAAAAGGAGTATTTCCTTATTCTGATATTTATTCGATGGAGCGCTTTAATGAAACTAATCTTCCTGCTAAAGAAAAATTTTATAATATTTTAAATAATTCGCATTGTACTGATGAAGCTTATGATCATGCTAAATCGGTTTAAATGTAATAACTTGTTAGATTACCAGATATTTTTCAGAATTTTAGAAGTATTTGTAAAAGTATATACAAACTTAACCCATGCCAATATTATACTGCTCCAGGTTTATCGTGGGATGCAATGTTAAGAACAACTAACATAAGGTTTGAACTTTTAAGTGACGTCAATATGTTTCATTTTATACTAGACGGTATTAGAGGAGGACTAGTACAATGTTCAAAGAGATATTCTAGAGCAAATAATAAATATTTAGAAGACTTTGATAGTAGTAAGCCTTCAACATATTTAATGTATCTAAATGCTAGCAATTTGTATGCTTGGGCCATGTCAGAATATCTCCCATATGGAGAATTCGAGTGGAATTATGATGATGCGGCTTTAGAAATTATTGATGTAACTACTATTTCGGATACATCTGATATTGGATATTTTTTGGAGATAGATTTAGAATATCCACACTTTTTACAATGTTTAAAGAATGGACTGATATTAAAAAAAAAATACACAGAGCATTAAAATTTCGGCAATCTCCATGGTTAAAAACATATATAGATTTGAATACATACCACAGAACAAGAGCAAAAAATGCTTTTGAAAAAGATTTTTTAAATTATTAAATAATTCTGTATATGGAAAAACTATGGAAAATGTTCATAAACGCAAAGATATAAAAATTGTTACAGATTGGGAAACAACAAGGCGAAATCATTTAGGAGCTAGAGCATTAATTTCAAAGCCTAATTTTTCGAGTATAACTCAATTTTCAGAAAACATGTTTGCAGTTCAGTTAAAGTTTATGCAAATAACTTACAACAAACTAATTTATTTAGGCTTTGCTGTGCTGGAACTCTCAAAATGGAAAATGTATGATTTTCATTATCAATACATGAAACCAAAATTTCAGTCTAATTTAACATTGTATTATATGGATACAGACTCATTCATATACACTATAAAAACAGATGATTTTTATAGTGATATTCGTGAAGAAATTGCCTTAAGGTTTGATAAATCAGAGTATCATCCTGATCATATATTTAAACTCCCAATATTAATTAAGAAAGTTCTAGGCATGATGAAAGATGAGAATAGCGGGAAAATTATGAAAGAATTTGTGGGACTTCGATCAAAAATGTATTCATTCAAAACGGTTGACATCATGTATACAAAATTTATCAATAATAGACTAAAAAGGTCATTATTTGAAAGAAAAATAATTTCTGATACAATGCATACATTTAGATCGAAGTTTCACCAGTTGTATACACAAAAATTACATAAAGTTGTTTTGAGTTATGCGGATGATAAAAGAATTATTGCTTCTGACCAAATAAATACTTATGCGCGAGGACATTTTAGACTTCAAAGTGACTTTGATAACTTTTTTACAGAGATAGATGACGATATTTTCTCGAATATTGATAGTGAGTATATAGAATTTTTAAAAGATTCATCAGATGATGAATATTTAATGAATGTAGATGTTTAAGTTGTACATTTAATAATTTAAATACTTTCATATTTTTTAATTTTATTTATAGTTTACATAAGTAGAACTTCAAATGTATATATTTCTATTGAATAGAGTTAACTCCTTAAGATATTATAAAAATACATTTTTTAATGAAAATGACACTGATATTTATGTTATCACAATGAAACAATAATAAATATATGTCTTTTATTATATAATAAATGTGTTTTATTTTTAAATATTTTTCCATTGTACATTTTCTATTTCGTAATCTAACTTTTTACGATTTCTAGTTAGTCGAGAAGAATATTGATATGGTAAAGTTGATTGCTTCAAATTTTTGTGATTTTCATCCTTTGACAATATTCTTATCTTTGGTGTCCCATTATTTTAAAAACGTTTAAGTCATTTAGCTGCTGAAGAGGCAGAAGTAAGATGAAGTTTTTGTACTGTTGTATCCATATCAATTTCATCATAATTTTCATTAGTATAAATTTCCTCAGGTTAAATTATATTAGATTGTGCTCCTACACTACTTGACTCTGGTTGCATTGTTTGAGTTTCAATATGTTTCTTATATATTTTCCTAGTTTGTGTTTCATTATCACGTAGGCTACTCAATTTAGAACTTTTAGTTTGATGAGAAGATGATATTTGGCTTCCAATTATATATTTGGCTAATTCTTGTTTAATATAATACCATTTATTAATATCTTTTTGTGTGTGTGAACTATATATTGTTATTAGTTTTCGATGTAGAAAATTGGAATCAGAATATTTAATTTTAAATTTATCGTAAGTTGATGGATTAAGAACTATTAATTTGGATAAATTATTTGACATTTTCTAAAATTTTTCCACTTAAAACGAATGAAATAATAATTGGTAGAAATCCTCCTTTTTGAATTAGATGTTTCCTCTTTTGTTTCATTGAGGTTTCTGGTGAACAAACTTTTCTAATTGTATTTTTATATGGTTTTATTTTGTCAAAAACAGATTTATTGATTTTATGATTCTCATTAATTATATAAAAAAGTATTTCATTTATTGTTTTAATAACAACATCATCAACATGTTTCAGTATTACATTTCGTAGTTTAGGATCTGCTTTCTTAAGAACGTAAAGAATATGTTAGTTCTCCTTCAACAGTTTTAGGTTCGAGGTCATTGTTTATGTTTCCAAATATTAAATAGTGACTTTTATTGAAAATATCCGTTCTAAATCTTAATGCGTTTTGTATTTATTGAGTAAGATCAATTAATAAATAACCATGAGCCTGTTGCGTACAGTTATTATATACATCAACCAGAGCTTTTGAGTTTTCTGGGTATACTTGGCGAGCTAAATATTGAAATTGTAACTTATCCCTAGGATTTTTAAACATATTTATATATTTAGAGTTTAAAGAAATATCTCTGGAATAAGCACCTTTATGAAAAATGTTTTGTGTTACTAAAATCACAGCTAAATTTCTATGATGAGATCCCTTAGTAAAAAGTTCACACACTTTTTATTAGATGATTCAAGCATTAAATCATCCAATATTATTAAAACCGATTCATTTTCTGCAGTAGCAAAATCCTCTGGAATAGCTTGTATATACTCTACATTGTTAATTCTCGGAAGAGAATTTTTTTCTGCAAAACACCAAATAACACGATCTATGTTTTTAGATATTAAATTTTGATTTTTTTATCAAATTCATAATAAATGTGGATTTCCCACAACCAGAGGGACCATAAATCATCATAGTGAATGGATATATAAACTGTTGAAACATGTTCACACTTTAGTACACGATATTTAAATGAAGTGAAGCATTAACATTCTATAAATATAAATATGAGTAAAAGAATTCTTGTTGATGAACTACAACGTCAAGCGAGAAAGAGCTTTCAGCGCCGACGATTTATTCAAAAGGGTATTTTAGATACATGGCAGATTGACTTAGTGGAAATGATACCGTATGCAAAATTTAATAAAGGTTTTAAATATATGCTTACTGTAATTGATGTATTTTCAAAGTATGCATACGCATTACCACTAAAAACTAAAACAGGAATAGAAATTTCGAAAGCATTAAAATATATTATAAAATTAAAATTATTTTAAAACTCTTATGAAAGAATATAAAATTAACCATTACTTTTCCAAGTATGAAGGCATCAATAGTTGAACGTTTTAATAGAACTTTAAAAAATAAAATGTGGAAACAATTTAGTATGCAGGGAAATTATAAATGGATAGATATATTAAATAAATTATTGAAAGAATATAATTCTTCATATCATCGTTCTATAAAAACAATACCCAATTCAGTTAATAAGAAAAATGAACAGAAGCTTCTTAATACTGCATACAGTAATTTGAAGGTTTTCAAAGGAGGAAAATATAAAATAAAGGATATACACCAAATTGGGCTACAGAGGTTTTTAAGAAAAATTTACGTAACTAATCCTATAACATATCAACTTGTAGATTTTAATGGAAATATAATTAAAGGTGGATTTTACGAAGAAGAATTGTTAAAAACAAAAGCCCCAAAAATTTTTTTGTAGAAAAAATTTTAAAGCGAAAAAAAGAAAAACTATTGGTAAAATGGCTTGGTTTCGGAAAAGAATATAATTCATGGATTCATCAGAACGATATTAGTAAATAATATATGTAAATGGTGATTCAAGTAGAGATACTTTTTTTCAAAAGCCTTTTTTTGACAGATCACATGTGAGTCGTGTCATGCTGTCATGTTATTTTTATTTAGTATTGTTTGGCATTTCATAATGGAAAGACTTACGCATGAATAATGTTTACAAATCGTTCAACTTTATTACGAAAATTCACGTTCTGTGAGGAATGTGTTTCGTGCACTTCGCTCAACTTATGGTCAACATAATCGGCCTACTGAACGTACTATTCGCAACCCACTTTGAGACCCAGAATTCATTATTGGATAATATTCGACCGAATAGACCACTTCCAGCACGCTGTGAAGAAAATATAACGTCCGTAGCTGAGAGTGTACACGAAGACCGTGGAGAGTCGATTCGGCGCCGTTCGCAGCAACTCAGACTGACGTATGGAATGACTTGATGCATTTTACGTCGAGATCTTAAATTTGAAGCGTACGAAATACAGCTTGTGCAACAACTGAAGCCGCTCGACCTTCCCAAGCGACATCGCTTCGCTCTATGGGCTCTTGAAAAGTTCCAAGAAGATCCGACGTTTGCTGTGCTCTGATTGTGAGGCTGTTAACTTGCGTGGAGTTTGGGGTGACAAAGGCCTTACCAAATCATCAGAGATACTATCTGGAGAATTCAGATCAGGAACTTTAACTGATTGATTGTCTTCTTCGTCATCAGATGACCTGGGAGCTGATGAATCTACAAAGTTAAATAAGAAAATAAAAGTTCTTTTTAGAGTTGAAATGTCTATTTCATGCTTGATAGCTTTTCGTGCTGATGCTGTGTTGTATAAATGTGGTGGTAAAAGCCTGGACAGCATTGGGTAGCTTTTTATTTCCCTGAAAATAAACCAGCAGAATTTTTTTGCTCTGCAGGTTAACCTCCAATAAAACCATTTATTTCATTTCTAAACCGAAATTCCAAAACATTTGTCTACAATAAAATGCGAATTAAAAGTGAATCACCAATATTTTGTGGTGTTTATTGTTGCATTTTTATTTATTTAAGATATAAAAATTTAACTTTTAATAAAATTTTAAATATTTTTAATTATTTTAATTTACATGAAAATAATATGTTAGTTTTAAGTTTATTTAAATACTTTTATTTGTTTTTATAGAAAATAAAAATAAATGAATAAATAAATAAATAAGAAAAATATATATTATTTTGTTTTTATTCCAAGTTCTTTTTCCACCATTTAGTAAAACTTTCAGGAGAATTTTATTACGACCATCATGCAATGCGAGGAATAGTGGAATGTCTATAGGCGGCAGTATTAAGATTTCTTGAATTTCAATTTGACCCTTGTTTGAAGTATAATTTGATCCAACTTTAGAGTTGTTGGATGTATCCATTATTTTTAATATGTTGTTCTTGATAGATAGTCAATTATTTAGTAAAACTATTTCTATTTGAAAAGAAAAAAAAAAAACAAAAATTTGTTTAATATTGTATTATTTTTATTTATTATTATTTTTTTAAATTAAAATATTTGAAATTAAAAATATTTTCCCTATTTAGTTATTTTAGACGTTTAGATAATAAATAATATCTTTTTATAAATTCCTCTATTTTGCTTATAAGTTGTCTATACTTTCTACAATTACAAGTATCAGGAACAACGTTTGTTTTGTCATCCGACCCTGAAGAGTTTTTGAAGTGTAATCCATATTTAGATGATATAGGTTCTTCACTATAATTCCCAGTTTTATTAATAAGTGCCAAATACTCTTCCAGTGTTTTTTGATGTTCAACAAAAATTAAACCATCAAAATTTTGAAGAAATTTTTGAATTTTTATATGTAACATCTTTATTATAAAGCTTTCCTTTTACAATTATTTAGTTTTTAAAAACCATGATACTTATATACTAATTAACAAATTTTCTTTATTAAGAATTTCTTGGAATTTTACTATTTTCCCAACTGAAATATAGTTGAGAATTTGGGATGAAAAACTGTCCCACTTCGACTTCTCCAGCGGAGTTTTCACTGACTACCTCTTCCAATTCCAAAACATATAAAGCATTATCCAACTTCCCCCTTAAAGTAAATTGTTCATTATTAACTCCATCTATTACTTTAATTCCAAATTATTACATCGTTTGGTAAGATATAACATTTTCTTTTCAAACTCTGCCATCGCCACATTTCCATATTTATTTTTTTGGCGGAACATACTTAATACCTTATATGGCTTTGATGGTAGTAAATCCTTTGCTGCTAGATATGGTCTTGTTTTTAATTTATTGAAAGCCGCAACAATATCAGCATTTGTAATTTTATTTGATTCCATTTTTGTTCCGCCTTTTAAAAAGTTTATTAACTGATTGAAATAATTTTACTTCAGACAATTACATTTATATCTAATCTAATTTATCTCCAAAGAAGAGTAATTTGAGTATATCTCTTAATATTTCAAATTGAGAAAATATTATAAATACATAAATATTGAGCCATAAACTAATTTTAAACATATTCTAGATATGAAAAATGTTTAATGTGAATAAAAAATACTCCCCTTAATTTGTTATTAGAATATTTAATATTAATCATGACCATACTCAACAACATAAAATATATCTTCATTAATGTCAAAGAACCTTACACAAAGTTATTTTTTTCCATATAAACAAAACCATTCTTAAGTTTCCACTTTACAAAAACAAAAATAACCATATAAAAATATGTAGATGAATAAACCAAAAATACTCAAACGCTATTTCTACAAGTCATCAGTTTTTAATTTCATCACAATTAAAAGTGCAAAAAATAAAAAATTGTCTCCCCTGTTAAATTGTTTGTATGTACTTTTAAGAAAATTACATTCATATATATATTATTATACAAAATAAATACATTGGATTTCAATTTCATAAAATGCAAAACAATTTTTCCTCCTATTAATGGACTCGCAAGAAAAAATTACAAAAACAAATTCGTTGGTTTTCAATTTTATACAAACAATTTGCTCTTCAAAATTGCTCTTACTCCTCATTAGAAACAAAAACAACTATTGCCTTCCCATTTTCCTATTACAATATCATGCCTCATTTCAGAAATATGCGCCTTTAAACTTTTATATTTCCAATTTATTGTATATATAACTATATTTTTATAAACTTTATCTGTTGTTGATGGTTAAAAATTTATAATATTTATGATGTAGTGGCAATGTACAGGTATCCTTTCCGGTGATACCGGATTCGATTCTGCCCCACTGTGCTACTAGTGAAGTTAATTTGAGTACTCAGAATTTAATGGTGACAGCCGTTTTCCGAAGTTAGCGCTCGTATTCGCAATATTTAGGAAGTAGCGAATTAATTTAAAATTAGAAATAAAAGGGTCATTACTTATATATATTAAACAATAAGTCAATTGAATATATACTCCAATCATAAATTAAATCAGTTTTAGACCAATTTTAAATGTTTTTATGTTTTTGTTTGAAATGTTGCTCATTGGTAACACTAGTTAGCTTGCTTACAGAATTATAGTAATATTTTTTGCCAGTTTAAAGTTTTTGTTAGCAGAAAATAGAATTGACGTCGTTAGTTTTACAAATTGTGATAGTGAAAATTTTAAAAACTAAAATACATACTATAATTTTCAATACAAATTATAACAAGTGTTTTTAAACAACAAGTATATGACCAAATAAATTTAAAAGATAAATTTAAAACATAATTCTCAACACTTCCACTTTTGTTTTAATGAATTATTTATCCAGTAATGTTTAATAAATTCTTCATTTTAATAAATTGTTGTTTTAACAGCGGTTTTATTTGGATATCAGCTAATTGTTCGGATGTTGCCAAATATTTTAACTCGAACTGTTTGCTATCATACATTTCAAGAATGAAATGATACTTTACATCAATATGCTTAGTTCGTCAATGAAATTATGGATTTTTTACAAGTTTAATTGCACTCTGGTTATGCAAGTATAGATTAGGAGTTTGTATGTTGTTACTCAAAAGATCACTGAGCAATCGTTGTACCCAAATACTTTCTTTTACACTTTCACATGCAGCCATATATTCTGCTTATGTAGTTGAAAGGGCTATAGTTTGCTGTTTTCTTGAAGTCCATGAAACTGTACCATTTGACATCATAAGAAAGAAACCACTAGTTCAATATCTTGTTTTCATGTCACCAGCAAAATCGGAATCTGAATAACAATTTAAAATTAGTTTACCAGTTTTAGTAAAAGAAATTCCTTCATCAGTAGTTAATTTTAAGTATTTAAAAATACGTTTTATTCCTACAATATATTCCTCATAAAACGGATTGCATGCTATACCGCAAATGCAATATCCGGTCTTAAAGATACATTAAGGACCTAACAGCTTCCCTATAGGGAAACTCAACTTGACTTGATGCTTTACCAGTAGTCAGAACGTTTTCAGTTGGCGTACTTACTGGCCTAGTATCCTGCATGTTAAATCTTTCAAGAAATTTCTTTATATACGAAGTTTGACGTACTAATATTTTACCTGAATTTTGGATAACTTCCACCTCTATCAATCATCAATGTAGTCAGCTAATATTATTGTTTTGCCATTAATTTCACCAATAAAGACACACGAATCTGCAGTAATGATTTTAAAACTAAATGTTTTTAAAATGTCTGTTAACTCCTGGAGGCCTGTTTGAGTCCGTAGGGGCTTAAGTGATGCACTCAGAGCTAAAATGGTTCTAATTGACTTAAATTTTGCTACCGAACTAAACGTCTCCTCATAATCTATACCAAGGATTTACTCAAAATCTACGAACAACCAGTCTAGCTTTATAGCGTTCAACGTCACCAGCTTGATTTCTTTTAATCTTGCACACTCACTTAATAGATATTACTTTCTTCCCAACTGGTAATTCTACAAGGTTCCACATACCATTACTTATTAAAGAATCATATTCCTCATTCACGGCGGTCTTCCACTGCATTCTAAGTTCACTATTCACTGCCTCTTGATAACATTGTGGTTCTTTATAATCTGCTACTAATACACAATTAGTTTCATTGTCTACTGCCTTTTGCTTTCTAGGTCTTAAGTTATACCTATTGATGGAAATTTCACCTGAATTTTCAACAATATCATTTTCTGCAGCTACTACATCATGAACATTGGAATCTTCTTCATTTTCAATAATAACATCATTTTCAGCATCTTCAAATTTTCCTACGTTTTTCTTCTGGTACATGAACATATGCTTCTGAGCCAAAAATACGTATCTGGTACTCTATTGAACCATAATTCCAAAGGAGTTTTATTTTTCTGCGAACTTTTACCAGTCCAATTCAACGTAAAAACTACATTATTTACTGCCTCTCCCCAGTAACTAAGATTAAGTCCCTTGCTATGTATCATAGATCTAGCTGCTTCTACTATAGTACTCATATCACGCTTAGTTCTACCATTGTGTTCAGGTGTATATGGTGTAGATTTTTGGTGTGTTACTTTATATTTACGTAAAATATCACTCACTTTTTTATTCACGTATTCCAAGCCGTTATTTGATTGTAAAGTTTTTACCTTCTTTCCCGTATCTGTTTCCACTTGATCCAGATATCTTGAAATAATTTTAGAAACATCAGATTTTGCTTTAATACAATAAATGTAGCGAAAATTGGAATAGTTATTGCGAAAAATAAGCATAAAACGAGCACCACCAAGCGAATTAACTTGCATCGGTCCGCATAAGTCTGTGTGAACTAGTTCCCCAATTTCTTTGGATCTTTTTTTCCTTTCTGCAAAAGGCTTTCTATGTTGCTTGCCCGTTACACAGCCTTCGCAGAAAAAATCACTGCCAGAATATTTTATATTTTGATTAGACAGCACATTTTTAACATGACCTTTATCTTGATGACACATTCTTCCATGCCATGTTTGCAAGGAATTCACCTTCATAGCAATATTTGAGCAACTAGTTTCTTCCACATTTATTAATAGCTTAAAAAGTTTTGAATTCTCTCTACGACTTTTGAGGCACACTTGACCATTACGCATGAAAACACATTCATCTCCGTTCGCTTGTAGAGAATAGCCCTTGTCCAAACATGCATTTGTGGAAAAAAGATTTAGTTTTACATTTGGAACATAAAGTATATTTGAAAGGCATTTTGAATTCCAGACTTTACCATCACTTTTACCATTATCTACTAGAATATTAATTGGATTTTCAAACTGTAAGTATTTCTTAAACCACTTTTTCATGCTGGTCATGTGCTCTCAGCCATCATAAAACCAGATATTTTCTTCCGAAGTTCTCATGAACAGCTGTTCACCAATAAAGACTTCACCACTATTGCTGCGATTTTTATTGGGGCAATCATGTTTCTAGTGCCCAAACTTTTTACAAATAAAACACTTACCTCTAGGAGTTTTGATACCTTGATTTCTTTGACTATTGCGAAACTTTTTATTATCATGTTTAGCAGCAAATGCTTCAGACTTTGAGGTATGAATACCCAATCTCGATTCCTCCATACACAATCTTGATGTTAAATTTTTTAATATTCGTTCTTTCTTTTCAGTAGCTTCCCATGAACAAAAGAAATGTTTGTATTCATTCGGTAGTATCATCAAAATTTTAGTTATTAACATGTACCCAAACACGAGGCACGGTGTAAAAAAAGTGTTACTTGACTTCACTATTAAGTATTTCTAAAAATAGAAAACAAACAGAAGGAACAAATCAAATAACAGCAACATTGTTCATTGCTACTTAATAAGTGGCTAAATAATAAGAATTATACACTGCTTGAATTACTACCTAACCATAGATAAGCATATAAACAATAATAAATGAAGAAAGGAAAATACAAAATAATTGTAAAAAGCTTTATCGTAAACCATTCGTCTTGCTTAATAATATATAGGGAAAAATAAGTTACGGATTCCATTTCCCGAAAAATTGTAAGTTAAATAGATGATGTTTACACAGAACACCACGGTGGGACGCTGAAGAGTGCTGATGACGGTCGTGGCGGTCTAGAAAATGCATTCCATTCTGCCGAGTGTCCAATAAAACTTTTACAATATATTCTTCTACAATTATACAATGAACTTAATCCGAAAATACAAAAATTCTAATTTCAGATTTTTGTTCATACACGCTTTCACAATTCACTACGTGAAGTAATGCCTCTTCATCCATAGATACGACCGTTGATTAAAAACTAAAATACATACTATAATTTTCAATACAAAATTATAAGAAGTTTTTTTAAACAACAAGTATATGACCAAATAAATTTAAAACAAACTTCATAATTCTCAAGAGTTTTGTTTATTAGCGTTTAAAATATATTATATACTTCAGTGGAGTCTTAATTGTTTATATTTTTTAAATTAAAAAGTTAACCCCCGTATTCACAAACCAATTTTGAATTTAAAATACATTTTAGAGACAAAATTAGTGTGAAAAATTTGTTTTGAAATGCTTTTTAAATTTAAAAGTTGTTTGTGAATACGGGATTAAATTATTAAATTTAAGCTAAAAAACTTAACCTAAACTCTTTTTTGGCCCTTCAAAATGAAATATCTGAAAAAAATGGTTAACACCACTAAATTCATCGTCGTCGATTTAGTTTAACCCAGTGGGTGCCCACATTGTTAAAAAAATTGAATAAAAAAATACAACTTAAAATGCACTTTTCTGTTCTATAGCTCGTTTTTAGGTCATCAACTTTTAAAATTTTTTGGACTTTATTATATTTAAAAAAAAAAAAATAATTCTAACATTATATAACAACAGTGGTCCTATTAAATTTATAAATTGTTTCAAAGAATTAATTTATTCATGAACTTTTATTTCATTGTGATCGAAATCATTAATGTCCTTAATATATTTGAAAGGTGATGGAAAACAAATTATCAAACATTTAATACATAAGTATTGTAAAATATATTTTTTGGGAATAAAATTTCTTAAAATAAGTTGAAGTTATTCACAATTTAAGGCTCTTCATTTTGCTAGATAGGCAAATACTAAAAATCGATTTCTAGTAAGTAAATTTAATAGTTTTTCTTCGCAATTGCCTATTTAATCAAATTTTAAAAATTAGCCAAGCAAATCGCCACCATGTTATAAATCGCCACGTTTGGCGAAAAGTCGCCACATCTGACAGCCCTGCTTGGGGCAATTCTACATATTGTAGTAGCTTACTACAAACAGAAAACCAATTTCTACAAATTTTACTCAAAAACAAACAACACAATCTTCATATACAATACAACATGATATATGGCAACGCAAACAACAGTAACATACACGAAAACAACAACGCACATGTTAGCAACAACGTAAACAACAATAACAACACTTACATAAACATCAACTAACATGTCAACATTAACTCAAACGTAAATGTCAACATAATGCAATGGCAACTACACACACTCTAGCAACAACTCACCCGTAAATAACAACAACATACACGTAGACAACAACATTTACGTCAACAATAACTCAAACGTAAACGTCAACATCACACACGTAAATAACAACACTTACGTAAACAACAACATACGCGTCAATAATAACTCAAACGAAGATGTTCACAACGCACACGTAAACAACACACATACGTACTGCAAACGACATAAGTGTAAAGAATATCAACACTTACTTAAACAACAGCTCCAAGATCACAACATTCACGTAAACACAAAAAGATCCATTTTTGCAAATAATACATAAGTTAAAATTGTTAAACGGGAAAAGTATATATAACAAGATTTTTTGTAGCAATCTACCATAGATACAACACAAGGCGACGAGCAGAAGGAAGAAAACAGATGAAACAATTTAGAAATAATTATGGGAAAAGCTGTCCCAAAGTTGTGCTGCCAACAATTTTTAACAAACCACACATAAATATATTGAAAGAACAAAATATAAATAAAAGAAAAGAATTGTTAAGTCATATTTTACAAACTTGCAATGAAAACAATTTGTGAATTATTTTATTAAAATAAATAAATATTTTTTTATTTATATTCAAAAAAATAATACGAAATATAGAATTGAAATAAAAAAATTGTATTATTTTAGTTAGTTAAATCAGAGCAAAAAAATTAACAATTATAAAGTTAACAAATATATTAATGAATATAATTGGAGTGAAGTAATTAAACATAATTTAAACACCAATAATTTAAAAAAATTACGAAAAATTTAGTGACATTTATAAAAATTCAAAAGCACAAAACAAAAATAATAAAAAACGATTATCTGTTAAACGGTTGTAACATACGGGACAAACTTTACAACAAGTGGAGAAATAATAAAAACAATATAATTTATGAAAATGATTATGAAAAAATTTAGAAACCTATTAAATAAAAAATTAAATAATGCAAATAATTTTTACTATAAAACAAAATTCCTAGAAAACAGAAATAATTTGCGAATAACGAATAAGAGTTTAAAAACATCGATACAACATTAAAAAAAAAACTTTAAAAGCGAAAGCAATTTGGCTACAGCAAATATATTTGCGGTAAATTTTAAGAGTAATGTCCAGAATATTCTACACACATGTAATATTAAAACTTTGAAATACAACAAAGTAACACTGCCAAACTCTATTTAACTCTCCCCTACGACAGAAGATGAAATCTTTGGTACTCTAAGAATAATAAATGAAATAAAGGAACAGGTGTAGATGATATAAGACCAAAAGACATCAAATATAATGTTTGAAACCAATGTCTGAAACCAATGATCACTACATTTATAAATTCCAGTATCAACAGCTCAACTATTCCTAAAATGCTAATAACTTCGATAATAAGACGTATTTATAAAAACGTAATCAAAAACGATGTAAATAACTACAGATCAATAGCAATACTCCCGATTATTGAAAAGGTCTTGGAGGAAATAATAGTTAGGAGATTAAATGAATACATAAAAAGTATAATATAATCAATCCTAGCCAATACGGTTGCAGAAACTTTTAGGAAATTACTTAGAACTTCGGGCATATATGGTAAAAATTGGCAGCAGTTTATGTGAAGAAACTTTTTTAGGCAATAATGGCGTACTCCAGGATTCAAAATTTGGTCCAATTCTTTACCTATTATATGCAAATGATATAATGATTAAGCTAATATTCCGCAATGAACACAATAGAAGTAGTTAAATCGTTTAAATGGTTCACTCATGTACAATGTCTTCAAAAAAAAAAAAAAAAAAACTAAGAAAAGCTGCATGTAGTCTGTTCCACTTGAACAACTGCACAACTTACACAGTTTTTAAACAGGCATATCTTTCGCTAGCCGAATCTTATATAAAGGGCGGTATTACAGCTTAGGGAAGTTCAACATATAGCAGTAGTTTACAACAAACTCAAAATCCAATACTAAAAATTTTGCTAAAAAATCAACAACACAACAACCAGCAAATACAATACAACATAGTATTTGGTTACATAAACAAAAGAACATACGTGAATAATAATAATAATAATAATAATAATAATAATAATACGCACGTCAACAACACACATACTAGCAACAACACAAACGTTAGTAACAACACGTACGTCAACAACAATACTACACACGTCAACAACAACACATACGTTAACAACAGTGCACACGTTAACAACAATACTCAACAGAATAACAACATACACGACAACAACACACATGTTAACAATACATACGTAAACAACACTCGCATAAACACAAATAAAAACGCGCAAAATAACGAGCTTAGCTACCAAATTACAGGTCTTGAACGAAAAAAGTATATATGTGTAACATCGCTCTTATAAATGAATTTTATAACGACCCGAGATTCTTAACGCCAATAGAGCATATATACAGTACAAGACATCGAGCTGAAGGAAAGTATCAAGTAGAGCGTTTTAGAAACAACTATGAAAAGACAAACAAAATATGCATGAAAAGAAAAAATGAATTAAATCATTTTATATTAATTCGCAATGAAGAAGTTTATTTTTTTTATAATTTTTTTTTTATTTTTATACATTCTGCAGATAAGCCGAATGGTTTCGCGTATGTATGAATAACATACATTTAATAATAACTACAGCAAATACTTATAAATACTTATTAGTTGCTAAGCGTATTGATCTTATCATTAATAATTATATTGGTACTAAGTGTAAACAACAGAATAATTCTTTATGCCCAATCTTGCTTTTGTTTGTTATTATTTTCAATAACATCCACACATGCATGCATATATACATATAGTTGTTTACTTACTTACATACACGGTACGAATGTATGTAAATACAAGAAAACAATTATGATAAAACATGATTGTACATGCATGATCATGATCGTTGATAACAGAAGTTTTGTTTGCTTTACATTTGGATATTAAAGAAATGGAAAAAGAAAATTGATATTCAGTATTGATCGATGAACAAGAAGTGTTGAATAAAAGCACATAAATATTTAAGTTATAAAATATTGAATACGATTTTAATGATAAATTAAAAATATACAAATTAACTAATTAGTATATTCTAAACAATAAGTTTAAAAATTAATAAAAGTTAAAAACTTAACATTATAAAATTGTGTTTTATTCAAAATATTTCCTTAAAGCACTCAAACCAGAATTCTTAAACCATTTTCTAAAATAGAAATTTACAAACCATTAAATACATATGTAAATATTATTATTTTTATTTTGACCATTACTTTTATATAATTAACCTTAAATTTAACAATATTACACTTTATTTATTTTTTTAAATTTTGTCTAAAATTTTTTAAAATGTTTAATTTTCATGGTATATACTTTTTTTATACCAATCGAATTTTCTTTCTAATATTTTAATTTATCTTAAACATCACCGAAACACACATACGTAGTTATATTTTGAGTGTATAAATATTTTATTACATTCAGGCCTCGTTTCACTTTGCGTCGCTGTTTGAAATTTTAATATTTCGATTTGCGTCGCTGTTATTTCGAATTGTGTCGCTAGGTACAGCATATTTTTCTCTGGAAGTTAAAGTAACTTAAGTAACTGTATGTGAAAAATTTATTCATTGATTTTCTTTAATTTATTTTTCAAATGGTCTTTTTCATTATAAGTTTGGAAAAATCGATGTTATAACGAGTTTCATAATTGTTAATAACAGGTGTAAAGGTATTGATGAAAATTTTAATTAAAAAAAAAATGGATTAAATTTTTTGTGTTTAGTTAGAAAATCAAAATAGAATTTACATAATTTATATAAATTTTTATAACTTCATCTCTTTGTACAAAAAATACTCCTTCTCTATTAAAGATTTACTTCTTTTCTGTTCAAATATATTTTTCCTGGAACCAATTATTACGAAATACTTGGAAAGTAGTGATTAGATTGCCTCATCATTTCAGGGTTCTCAGAGTATATATGGAAAGACCTTAAACCCATCAAAATTCTTCGAGGATCAGGCCTGTCATTGTTGAATTAATAAAATATGATGAGTCAAATTTAGAATTTAAAAACAAAAATAAAAACACTCAATTTAAAAATTCACCCTTAGAAATATATATGTATATTTACTCAAATATTATAACTCTAAATTATGGTAATTGAGTAGAATTTTAAATATCTTTTTATTTGATTGCTTTTTGCCTGATTTATTTTTATATAGGTTTTGAGCTATTTAAAATATCTTAAAAAAGCATTGGTAGGAAGGGTACAGATACATGAAGAGGTAATAACATCTAAATCTTTTCGTTTTTTATTTTTATTTTATTTAAGTTACCTGTCGATTTTGGAAACTACCTATTTTGAAAATTTTGTGATTCATCTAAATCTGATTTATTAGAGACAGTCTCTGTAAATTGGTTCCTTAATCAGTTGGTCCGTTACAAGACGGAACGTAAAATCATGATAGAGAATACGGGCATAAAACTGATACATAGTTTAAATACTACCTACTAATATTTAATTTTAGAAGTGAAAATAAATAAATAAAAATAAGAAGAATAGTAAAAACAAATATTATGTATTTTGTGATAAAATCATTGAAAATTTATATTTTGTTAATTTTTTTACATTTTTTACAAAAACTAATTATTTATTTCTATATAAACAATATACATAGAATAGTTGGAATGCTATGGAAATGGGCAGTCCAAAAAATTTTTGGATTCCTTAGCATAAAATCGTATGCCAAATACCATCGTACATTAGACAAAAGACTTTTCTGGTCGTATTTAGTATTCCGATAAAATTCTTTTGAAGTCCGACCATATATTTATAACTACTTTGTAATTTAGATGCTGTGTGTCCACTATGAATATTACATACACTTACGGTTTCAAAACCGTATTTATGTCAGTCATCTTTTGTGTCACGGATTATTGTAACCTGTATTAACGACATTTCCTTCGAGTCTTATGAAATTAAGATTCTATCAACTATTTATAATTATACAGCGGAATATATCACAGTTTTCGGAACAAATTAAGATAGTCGGTACAGTCGATTTTTAAACTTTTTTTCATAAAAGGGCTACGTTTAGTAAAAATAAAATAACATATTTTTTTCTTCTCCGGTCTCTGTTTTCGAGATATAAGCCCCCAAAGTTGCGATATATAAATTAAATTTACTCCATTTGTAAATAATCACTATTGGTATTGTGGGTATCAATGGAAAGTGTTTGAAAAGCCCTTGTGAATGATATATAAAACCAAATCAATACAAATCATTGCGAGCCAAAATGGTATTTTATATATTTTTATTTTGATTTTCTTATAAAAATATATAAAATACCATTTTGGCTCGCACTTTCATTTATAATAAAACTTATAGAGGACACTTCAAGCTTTCATATGTGTTATATATGTATGTATGAAAGGCGTTATTGAAAACACTATTTATTGTTTACTCGATGGCAACCCCTTTTTATGATTGCTGAAAAAGGCGTCAGTTGGTTGAAACTTTTACTTAAACAATATGCATTTCTATTATATTTCTGCTTAATAAATGTAAAACTTTTAATTTTTTGTTTTTATTAATAAAAACTTCTTTCCATATTTAAAAGTGATGTCAGAAGTGGACAAACTGAATGAACAACAGTTAAATACTACACGAAACTCGTTGACTGATGCAATACGTACAGCTATGTCAATGGTGATGCAAGCCTCATCACGATGTCAGTCAGTGGCAACTGAATATTCAGTACAGAATACACCCGAGCCACCCTCTATTTCAATTGGCGAATTTAAAACATCAGAAGGTTGACTGGTCATTGCAATTGTGCAAAATACCATAACAGGTGTACCACAATAATGCGCGAGTAGATGTGGGCGGTGAGTTAAATACGGCTCTGAGAATTTTAGTTAGCCCGAGGCAATCGGAACAATTTAACTACGAGGAGATAAAGAATGTTCTATCAAACCACTTTGATGGCAAAAGAAATATATACGCAGAAAGTTTTAAATTTCGACAAATAAGATGAAATATAGGTGAGTGGCTCACAACGTTTACTTTACGTTTGAAACAAGCTATGGGGCATTTCTAAATAGAATGTTCATAGAGCAAATGATATTTGGAATTGAATCTCGTACTATTTGCGATTGCAGATAACCTGGAAATTTTGCTGAGGCACATGAGATAACCTCGTCAAAAGAATTGACACAAGTATCTACGAATGTGGTGAACACAGATGAAACGCAATAACGGAAATAACGTGTAAATTGGGTTTTGTACCTGTTAGGACGAAAAATTATACAATACGGAAGACAGATTTAACAGACTATGGTTGTGGTGGTAGACATGTACACAGGGACTGCAAAATCATGCTTTACATGTGGTAAGTTAGGCCATATTGGCAAAGTGTGCAAATCGAATACGAGACAGATATCAGGTACGATTGAAACAGATGAGTGTGAACTGCTACGAACATCGCAAATGCAGGTGGGATATTCGACCGAAAAATGGTTACAATGAACATTAACGGACAGATGCTGGATATGGAATTGGATAAAGGCGTTTCATGCAGCATTATCAGTGCAAAAAATCTTAGTACACTGAAGGAACATTTTTCTCTCAAAAAGTCCGACCGTAAATTTTCTAGCTACACAGGTCGTAACATAAAGTGCATAAAGCGCACTATAGTGAATGTGTCTTCTGACCGAATAAATCGTATATTGAATTTGTACGTAGTAGATGGAGAATTTGATACGTTATGCGGCCGAGAGTAGATCGGCCAATTTGCGCCGGAAATTAACTTCATCGAACTGTTTCATACACTGATAGATAACAGGGGAATGGATATGTGTATGGCTATAGAAACAAATGTTAATACTCAAAGGATCATTTAATATGTCAAAGGATCAGCAACAACACCTACGGGAACTACTATTGAAGAATGATGATATATTTAGTAATGTTGCGAGGATATTTAAGCGGCCACCAATAAAGGTACATTTGAAATCGGTTGCCAGACCAATATTCGCAAGACGCCGTGAAATTCCCTTGGCATTGAGGGACGCATATGCTTTCAGGTTTTATAAAAGGATTGAATATTCGGAAATGGCCTCCACAGCGCATGTTGTAACAAAAAAAAATAAAAAATACCATCAAATGGTAGTCGATAAGTACCCTATTCTAAGAGCAATATACTATATTTAACAAATTGAACGGTATTTGCATATTTGGACATTACTGACGCATACTCACACTTGCCATTAGATGGTGAACTTGCACATGTATTGACCCTGAATATACCAATATACGAACTGATTCGGTCAACACGCGCGGTATACGGTGCTGCAAACATCCCGACCATATAGCAAAGAATCATGGAAATATTCTAAACCTTTTCAAAGAATTTATACGAAGGATATGAACGAATTTTTTAAGCCTTGGAAATCGCACTCACCTAACTGAAACAATTGTGTTTTAATTTGAATAGAACAAAGTGCGTCTTCGTTGCTTCATTAATACAATTTTTAGTTCACAAAATTGACGCCTAAGTATTCATAAATCCAATAAACACGTTGACGCAATATTACATGCTGCAAAACCTAATTCCATACAAAATCTACAATTATTATTGTGCAAGGCTTCGTATTACTCGAACTTCATTCCAAACTTAGCTATTTTTTATTGGAATAAGAAAGCAGATATTGCCTACAATAAAATTAAAAATATTCTAATGTCGACTAAAGTTTTGATTCCCTACTACCCATCCTTACTGTTAATAGTTGCAATAGATACTAGCAGAACGAGCCAAGGGACTATTTTATTTCATCGCTTGCCTAATAATCAGGATCGTCCAATTGTCTTTGGAAGCCGTACCATGAATTCAGCGGAACAACGATATTTTCAAGTAGCAAAGAGGCATTGGCGATTGTTTGTGCCTTCTAGAAATTTTTCAAATAGTTCAAAATATTCAAATTCAAATAATATTTATATGCGCATCGTTGGATCCTGATTACTGATCACAAACCACTTGTTCAGATATTATAGCTTAGTAAAACTTTTCCGATATTATGTATATCACGTATAGCCAGATGATGACTTTCTTTCTAACTTTCACTTTGACATTGTCCACAAAACCTCGAATGGAACATCAATGCCGACGACTTATCTCGAATAACACTAACAACAACGACGGTAAATCTAATAAATCCTTTCCAAAGTACAATTAACGAACAAGATGGTTTCGACAAATCATTATTCGACAGATAAACTAATTACGAGTGATGACGAAATGCATTGTTCAGGTAAAGATGCACGTCTTCGACGAATTCTTTAGTTACTGTAAAGTGGCCAAAAGTATAATACCGGAAATGAATGAAAGAAATGTAACCAGTATGCAAAGTATTCTAAGTTAGCACCCAAATTTAAGGACCATTACTGAGAGCACCCCAAGTCCTCTGGGAAACGCGTCCACATCGATTATACGTGTGTATTCTAAATGATTGATGTTCCATTAATTATTGTATCATATACAATACACCACAAATATACTGCCCCATATCATCCAGCTACTAACGGGAAAGATGAGCGATATGTGCTGATGGTAAAGAATGCCCTAATAGCCATGGGTACAACAAAAATTACACTAAAAGAAAACCCAAACGAATTCTTGAAACATTACAGAAATGCGCCTCATTATACGACAGGTCAATCACCGGCACAACACTTTTTGGGTAGACAACTACGTACACGTCTGGATCTTGTATGCCCAGAAAATATTAATGACAAAATTTCATCAAAAAAATACATGAAGTCCAACAATAACTATAGGCAAATAATGGACAATCAAATCGTTTATTTTATTTCTGGAAACCCCCGTATAAATAAATGGAAAGGTCACCAGGCGATTAGGTGATATACACTATGAAATATTGCACCACATCCCAGTGTTCCTATACGTTTCTTTTCTTAATACCTACTACCAGACCGAGCATCCATAAGTGAGGATAGGACTCATAACCGATGTGTAAATCCAGTTCTTCCCTATAGAGTTTCTACAGTTTCTGAGTGTTTCTTTTCAAAGGTAACTTACTTTCCTGGTATACACCAAGCTATTTGGTCTCCTTTGACAATTTAATTTCCATCCCATTTAATACCGATAACCTAAAAGCCTCAACCTTATATTTCCTGGTAAACAGAACTAATTCAGTTTTCTCCGGGTAGACTCCCAATTCCTTACTGTTGGCCCAAAAGGATAGTTCCCTCAGGCCTGATTGCACGACCTCACTGATCGTGGGTAGAAATTTACCCGAGACCAGTATTACTACGTCATCAGCTAGAAGCCACAATAATGGAGAGAGAACCTTCCCCCCACCCTTGCGTTGTGCCCACGTCAAGAGTTTCCTCATACAAGTGTCTTAAATGCTTGAGTTGATAACCCTATTGCTTAGCGTGAGAGTTAACCACTCAATTAGGAATTCGCAAGTGACTCACTAATCGCCTCAATCGTGATATTAGTAGTCGACCCCGTTCTTTATAACTTATTACCTCACGCAGAGCTCTCTCAATAGACTTACCCTTAAGATAGGCGTGTTGAGCATCGCTGATGTCCTGAGTCACCAAAATACTTCTAAGATGGAGATCAATCAGCTTTTCTATTGTCTTTAGTAGGAAAGACGATAGGCTGATCGGTCTGAAATCCTTGGATTTCGAGTGGGTCACCTTACTCGCTTTGGGTATGAAAATGACTCTAACCTCTCTCCACCTCCTAATATACCTCATTCTGAAACATTCCTTAATTCCTTCACGAGTAGTGAGATGGACCTATCATTGAATTTCTGTAACATGTTGGGAAAGGTGCCATCTGGGACTGGTGATTTATATGACCCAAATGAGTTTATCGCCCATATTACCTTGTCTCTAGAGATCATCTCCTTTATCGTATCAGTATCCTCCTCATTTGATTCTGATAGTAGGTTATCACTGACATTACCACCAGATTCTATATTAATACAGCCCGGATACTGAGTTTCCATCAGTAAGCTTAGGGACTCCGAGCTGTTTAGATGCCACAGGGTTATTGGAAAATACCCGCCTAAATCTAGACAACTCGTTTACAGAGTCTACATACACATAGAAATTCGCCCGTCTTATGTCCTTCTTGTACCAAATGTAACTATCTTTGCAGCTATTCCAATCATCACTCTTCGCTATCTTGGCCCTATTAAACAACCATTTCTGTTGTTTCCGTTTGCCAGAATAAATCACCGTGCAACTGAGCTCAAAGCTATTCATAATTACATCCGTGAAATTATTCACGACTTCCTCAATACCATGAGCTGAATTTCTCCAGCCCTGAATATCCCTCAAATCCGTACACATTAACTCACCGAAGAACTTCCGATCCGTCCTTTTGGAGTTCCTATAAAGCTTTCCAATTTTGCAAAGTCATGACTGAAGAATTTCATGCTATGGTAATCCATAACTACTCTCCAGTCTTTACTGCTCCGGCATGGATCGTTGAGGTGGTTGACTTCTCTCCTGTTCTCTCACGAGATACTTCTGGAGTAATGTCAACATCCACACAGAATCCTTAAGGATTCTGTGTACTTCTTGACAAGGTACTTCTTAACAAGATATCTTTGCCTGCAAGTGGCAAAGGCCTTCTCTTAGATATATTATGTAGATATATAAGAAAGGCTCTTGCGCCAGTCCGAGCCTTCTCCTCATTAGTTCGACATCGAGGGTTGTGATGTAGAACTAAAGGCAAGACACATTACCGCGCCTTACCTTACTAAACCATTTCCAGACTTATGACCCTCTGAGTCAGTCGAAAAATCCCCCCGTTCCGACCCTACCTTTACACATCTGGATTCCTTCTCTTGGCTCTTAGCGCGAACTGAGAATTTACATATCGCAACTTTTGTGGCTTATATCTCGAAAACGGAGACCGGAGAAGAAAAAGTATGTTATTTTATTTACTAAATATAACCCTTTTATGAAAAAAAAGTTTAAAATCGACTGGGCCAGCGATCTTAATTTGTTTCCGAATTAAAAACATATGATATCAAGAAGATAAATAAAATAAACAAAAAATTTTCAGGGAGTCATACAAGTAATATACCGTCTACATTAGACATGATTTGGTGTTTGAACATCATGTTAAAGCATCGCTTTTGAAACATTTATATGGGCAACCATGTTTAAACATTAAAAATAAGCCATCTACACTTATTATTAACATGATGTTAATGTTAGGTGTAGACGGGTAGTAAAGTAGCTCTGGGTTGGAGAACAACTTACGCGTCACCGTAATTATTTCTTAAGTACAGTCAAGCGGGTTTTTCTTGTTGTTTGGGCTTCGAGAATTTTGCGTCTTGCTCGCGCCGGTCCAGTGCTTCAAGGCTCCATTATTCTGTCGTAAATGTAAAGAATCAGCTGACACGTTTTGCTTATGAGAGTTATGTGTGTATAGGTACTCAATGTGTGTATTGGTACCCACAAACGGAAATGTAACATAGCAACCTAATGAAATTAAGGGTGCATTATTCTATCGTAAACGGAAATGTAACGAATCAGCTGACACGTTTTGCTTATGAGATTTATGTGTCTATGGGTACTCACAAACGTAAATTAACTTGATAATTTGATCGCTCTACGTATTTACGTGACAGCTCTAAGAACAGTGTTGATAAATTTTTATTTAAATACACAAAATCGTAAAAAATCTAAACTAAATCTAGCGATATTCAAACTATATGAAATTTACTGAAAATATATTTAATTGACATCACTAATATTGATATGTACAAAACAACAACAAAGTACTTGATACATTTGTGGACGAGAAGATAACAAAGCAAGATAACAAAATGAGTGGTTTATGTTTTTTTTTTATTTTTTGCAGATTTATAATGTGGCAACTTTGTTAACAAACTACTCAAATAAGATAACAAACTACTGTATCCGGTAGAAAAATGTTTTAAAATTTATTAAACAAAAACCTTGTTCGAGATTAAAAAGTATTATTAAAATACTTTCTTTGAGACGAAGCAGTGTATGTTTATTGATGCTATTATAATTAAATTCAAAAAAATGCAAAATAATGATTTTTAAAATTTTACTTACATATTATTTTGAATTCTAAGTCGAATTGAGTGATTTGTTCCTGGACCAGACCACTTAGTGGTGATAGAGAAACATCTCAACTGAAATCGTCTGGTGCAACTGTTGTAATAATCTGGAACTCGTAATATATATACAAGGGTAGATCAGAGTTTGAGGTTTTAGTTGTAACTTTCGTTGACTTTCTGAGTCTTAGCTGATCAACATGAGCTCTGATTAGTATTTTATGATCACCAATATCAATTAATGTGTTGTAAATTATATTTCCGACTTTTTCCACTATTTCTCCTGGCACCCAAAAGTTTTTGTTTAATTTAAAATGTTTGGCGGATACCAAATCTTTAGCGTTAAAACATCTCTTTCTGGTAACGTGTTTTACGTCGTACTGATTTTTCCATTTTAGTGTTTCTTAAAAAATCTTTGGATGGAGGTTTCAAAATTATATCAAAAACAGTCCTCATTTTACGTTCTATGAAGAATTCTGCCGGAGAGAGTTTGTTTGGTGCATTAAGGTTTGGAGTTGAGCGTTAGACTTCCAAAAATACCTGAAGAATCTCTGAGGATGTTCATTCCTTATCACACTTTTTTAAACCTCGCTTCTGCCTGCCCGTTTGAACTAGGATGAAATCTTACTGTTCTGGTGTATTGGATGCCTCGTTCTTTGCACCATGATTCAAAATTCGCCAAACAAAATTGCGTTCCGTTGTCGGAGACGATTTGCTCCGGATTTCCAAATTGTGAACAAAATTCATTAAGAAATTTTATGGTTACAATTGTTGTCTTTGAGTATGTCTCATAAATCACAGGATACTTTGGGTACGCATCTAAAATAAAATAAGAGGGTGTGTTGTCAAAGGCCATGAACAGAGATCGGTTTTTACTGGATGTACTTATCAATATGCGGCCAGTATACATAGCTTCTAGCGATTGATTAGCTTCTTTCTGATGAAATAAATATCAGGAACTGTAATACGTGAACAATATAACTCCATCAACTTGTGAGAGTGAATCTCTTTGATTATAAAATGGTATTAAGGCAAATCCAGGTTTTTATTATTTTCAGGCCAACCACGATTCATGTTTTCCGATACTTTTTGAATAGTCGTGTCGTTTTTAGTTGCCTGAACCACCATGTTGAGAGAAACAGGAAGAGTTGTCACGGATTCATCGAAGTCTTTTCGGATATCGTTTTCTATAGAAATTGATGCAATATAAAATCATTGATGGGTTTTTCGTGCTTCTGAATGATTCTTGATAATACGTCAGCATGACCTAAGTCATGTGTATTGGTATATTTTATATCGAAATCGTATGCGCGAAAAATAAGTGCCCAACGTTGAAGTCGGTTGGCAGTATAAACTGGAATACCCGTCTTGGAATCAAAAATTTTCAATAAGGATTTGTGGTCGGTATGAAGAGTAAACTTTCTACCAAACAACATTTTGTGAAATCTCTGTACAGCAAATATGTGTGCTAGTCCCTCTTTTTCTATTTGGCTTTAGTTCTCATCTGCCGTGGTGAGAGACCTAGATACGTGGTAAATGGCTTTCATGGCACGATCAGGAAAATGTGGTATATAACGGCGCCAATACCATGTGAGGTTGCATCGGCTGCAACATGTACAGGCAAGTTTGGGTTGTAGTGCGTTAACAGTATTAAGAGTATTCATCCAGTAAATGTTGACATTGTGGTGTCTAATTAAACATATGAGCCTTTTTGAGTAGATCATCGAGGGGTTTTCGTAAATCCCTCATATTTCCCATAGTGGTTTATAGAATCTAGAAGAGATTGTACTTCATTGATGTGTTCGGGAGCTTTAAGATTTTGACTTGACCCAAATATTTTATATGTGATTTGAAAAATTGGCACCTTTCGAATTTAAGACGTAATCCAAACTCTTGAATACTATGCAATAATCTGTCAAGATTAATCTTGTGTTCTGCAATGGACTTACTTGACAACATTATGTTGTCTATGTAGGCCTTAGAGCCGTCAATACCTGCACAAAGTTCATCCATTATACGTTGAAGTGCTCCCGGTGCGGATTTTATACCTGGTGTTAGCCGGTTAAATTGGTATAGTCCTTTATGAGTGTTAACAGTGAGATGCTTTTTGCTTTCGTCTCCGTAAATTCTTGTCTTACCATTTCTTCTACTTACAACGATAAGCGCGGCCCATTTAGATGTGTTAACATTTTCCTGACTGCGTAGGGTACAGGACATTTTGGAACGAAATTTAGCGAGAATATTAATTTTGTTGGTATGCATTGTTGTGAATGTTGTTAGTTTACCAATGGCTTCCCAAGTTGTTGTCGAAATTATTGATATGTCAGTATCAATCTGTAATCGAACCGGATGGTTATTAATTTTCAAATCAATGTACTTTCGTAATTCTTGGAACTGTAACCGTTTTGTAGAAAATACGGCGTTGGTGCGGTAGTTCGATTTTGAAGCTTTGAATTTTTCTTGAATTCTTGTTTCCATTGGTGTTTTTGTTAATATAGTGTGTCTTGTACACATATCCGTTTTTTCACTATTGCACTAATTATCATTATGACCTATCTGATGACATGCGGTGCATTTATTTTTTTTTAAATGCACAAAATTTATCGCAAAGCCAACATGGTAATTTTGGAATCTTGTCTGTAGGATTCGTCTTCTTTGTATGTTTTTCGATGGCTCATACTACTTTTGTTTAATGTTCTATCAGGGTGTTATCGGTTTTAAGATCGAGCATTTTCTATGTTTCATCTACAAGGTGATCCAGATTCTTGGAATCCTTTGCGTCATCTAACAATTTAAGTAGACGTATACGAATATCGTTATCCTTTCTTGACTTGAGACCCAAGACAAAAATGAGTCATTTAAATTGGTCAATTTTCATCTCGCCTAATTTAAATAATTCACACTGTATGTTTACTCTACTAGCGTATTCTCGGAAATCCTCGATATCCCCTTTTGTGAGCTTTAAACATCTATAGCGTTGACTTACTTCAGTGTCGACTTTGCCGAGGAGTTTGTTGTTTTTCTACGGTTTCCTTGAGAGTCATCTCAGAGGGTTTCTTTGGTAATACGTAGTTTTTAAAACATTCGTGGATACGGTCTGACATTTTTCTCCAGAGAAGGGCTACCCGGTATTGTTCCTCAAGATTGCTAGATTCTCTTTCAAAGACGAGTATGTAACGATTATACCATGCCTGCAAAACTAGTCCGCTTTCAGTTTCGTATTAAATCCGTCATGGAATGTGTTAGAGATTCCATCAAAGCTGCCTTGGAATTGCATGCTGATTGCGATTTTGTTGTTTTTTGTTGCTCCATCAGTTTAACAATTTTGTCGTCGGATGTGGTATTATCCTCGTCTTTTAACGTTGTTTAAATAAAAGGCAACTTTTAATATTACTCTTAAAATATATTTATTCAAGAAATAAAAGTAAGTGCGTAGTCGAGATGGACGGTTAACTAAAAACTAAATTCAAATATGGCTTGTGTGAGAGTAGTAAATACAAAGATGCCCCATTCGAAGTTTGATATGAAAATTGCTTTTAAATATTTTTAAGAATTTCACTTCTAAAGTCCTTTAGATGAGAAAATTTAAATTTTCTATGTATGGGGGCTACCTCTCCCCCTAGACATATCCGTCCTATTTTCATTTCATCAATGCGATGTGATAGGATAAAGGTTTCCACGAAATTTGAGGGTTTTTACTATAATGGTTTCTTAGAGATGCTATAATTAATATTTTCTTTATATGGGTGGTACTCATATTTTAAGCTATTTGATTTATAAGTTTGAGAATTTTAAAAAAGTGGGCGTAAAATATGGACGTGACATCCGATCAAGATCCAACATAACCCATAATATTCTACAGTGCAAGCACTATTTGTACGTCAAAATCCATAAAAATAGCTATTTTTTTAAAGTAGGCTTAAAGTGTGGGTGTGGCTTTCAATTCAAATCTAGCAAATCATATAACCATCTCTGGCACTGGTACTATCTGTGTTGAAAATTTCGTAAAAATCGGTTCAAACATTTAAACGTGATTGGTACACAAACAAATAAAGAAATAAACTTACACCTCATTTTTCTAATACATATTAGGTTATAAGAATTTTTAAAATCTTCATTCTATTTCAACTTTGTATGAAAATTCATATTATTTAAATTTTTTAGTGTTTACATATAGACGGTCTATGTCCCAGACCCTTTTGTGTTGTATGCTGCTGTCGTAAACAAATGTACACCTTTAAAATGGATTAAGCAATTAAAATACATATTTTCTTTTATTTTCAGGCGATTTGGGCTATTAACCGCTGATTCTAAGAAGATTTGATCCAATTGGTTCCAAGGAGGTAGCCTATGTCCGAGACCAATTTTCATTGAACGCGGCTGTCGTCATCAAAGGATTTAAAATAGATTTAAAAATGTTAAAAAATTAATAAAAATTTATATTTTCTTTTATTTTCAGGCGATCTGGACTAGTGATTCCAAAAAGATTTGGTACAAATGGTTCCATGGGGTGTGGCCTGCGTCCAAGACCAATTTGTGTTAAGTGGCCAATTTTGATAAAAGGCAAACCCTTAAGATGTATTGTTAAAAAAAATTAATAAAAATTATTTTTTTCTTTTGTTTTCAGTCGCATATGACTACTTACCGCGTCTTTAGGCAGATTCTTCCAATTGGTTTCATAGGGTATGGTCTGTGTACAAGACCAATTTGTCCAGCAACTGGCCGTCTTCAGTAAAAAGTATGTAAGACTGAAAAAATATATACTTTTTCCTTTATCAATTTATTTTTAGTTATTGTACTTAACTGGCTAAAATTATAACGTTCCGAATGCTGAATGGTTTTGCTGGCCAAAAATTTAGCTCTTCCGTCTGTAAATAAACAAGCAGCAACTTTTTGTTTAAACTAAAGGAAAAAATTTCTTGTCATTTATTACATATATTTTTTTACTTTTTGTAATATATTTTATTATATTTTAAAAAAAATTTTTTTTATTTGTTTTGTTTATTTTATTTGTTTTCTGGATGTCATATTTGGAGTTTTAACCCGAAATTTGGAGAATTTTTGTTGCAAAAAAGGATGGAAATTTTTATTTGGACAAATTGGTGTTATATAAAATATTTTGGGATTTTTTCGGGAAAATACCTGATTTAGTACAGCTGAATTATCGGCTGTTATTTTTAAAGTTAAAAGAGTTGTATTTTTTTCTTCTCTTATTCAAATAAGTGTTAAAAGGCGATTTAAAAGTAATAAAATATTTGGGGAATATGAATGATAAATATCAGAAAGTTGGTTGTGAATTTTCACTTTTTCAGGAAAAGAGCAAAACATGTCATTTGGCAATTTCTTAAGGTCTTAAAAAGTCTCATGATACTGCTCCCAATTAAATATACTTCCCGCAAAGAAAGCCTAATATATTTTTTTAAGAATTTGTAATTTTTATACATCAAGTATAAACAATAGTAAAACAAAGGTTTTGCACAAATATCTACCCTGGATATTACCTTTCCCATTAATATGTTAAATAATATTAATAAAATCTGTTGGCAAGAATTTAATCCGACACATTGAATAATTTATAATTCTAAAATCTATATATATAAAAGAAAGTGATGTTAGTTACTATTGTTATAACTCAAGAACGACTAGACCGATTTTGATGATTCTCACCAATTCGGACCGGTCACCGGCCAGAAAAGGATAATACGAAAAAAAATTCGCGAAAAATCCGCGATAAAAAAAAAACTCTTTTTTGTCATAATTTCTTTGCCTTAATAATCATTAAAAATATTTTTTTTAATACAAATTATAACAATTACTGTTTCTGTTTCTATCGAAACGCTTACTTTTTTGCGCAATTTGTTTTCTGGTGGTGGTGTAGAATTCTATTTCCAAACGGTAAGTTCCAAGTAAAGCTCATCATTTAGTGAGGTTGTGATATTTAAAACCATATGTTGTATTTTTGGCATTCGTTATTAAGTGTTATTCACAATGCCGCGACCCCGGAGATCTAATATTTCGCGTCGAACACGTAATGCAAGTACTTATCGTAATATCGTCAATCAATTGAATATATATGAACGAGAAATCGCACGAGAACAACCCCGTATTAGTTTGGCCCGACTTCGTACATCACAAACGCAGGAAGAAAGGCAGGCGAGAAATGAAACGGCTCGGTTAGCAATGAGAAATCGTCGAGCAAATGTAGCAATTCAACAACTTTAAAATTTTTAATCAACGCATAAGAAGAATTGCTTCAAGTTCTGATTTGAATCAAGCAGCATTCCATTACAACTGCAATTTCGACTACAGCTCTCATCATTCCGTTCAAAAAAAAAGACATTGTCTATCCGCTAACCTTAAGATGAAGTAATAAATAAATATAAATTCAAATTTGCCTTAAATACATGCGTATATTTTTTGATTGAGCCCACATCTACATCATATTTAAATTCTTCTGTAAAAAACACTTTATAATAGGTATTCCTTAGATTTTTATTTAAAGGTCGTAAATTTCGTTAAAATATCAATTTAAATCGTTCAGTAATACAACACTAATGTTTGCTTAGGGCCAGCAACGCGGCTCGGGTCAGCTTCTACATCATATTTAAATTCTTCTGTAAAAAAACACTTTATAATAGGTATTCCTTAGATTTTTATTTAAAGGTCGTAAATTTCGTTAAAATATCAATTTAAATCGTTCAGTAATACAACACTAATGTTTGCTTAGGGCCAGCAACGCGGCTCGGGTCAGCTAGTTATATATAATACCAATCTGAAGTTTAAAAATATCCAAAAATTTTCCTCATAAAAAGTAAGCATAGATATTTTTTAAAAACAAGAAAAAAAATAATTATTATTATTTTGAATGATAAAACGTCTTTTTTGTTGAGTGGGGATTAATTAATTACACTGCTAGAAAGAGACTTATTTTTTTACAAGATGAGCTTCCGTTGGGTAAAACTGTCGACGACGCTGAATTTATTGGCATTAACTGTTTTTAAAAGTTAGTGTTTTTTAATGTCTAAAGAGGGGTTAGAAAAATTAAGCTTTTTTCTTAAATTTTCGAATTTATTACTTAAATTATAGAGTCATAAATTATTATTATCAAATATATTTTAACCGCTAAATAAGAAAAAATTGAGTTAACATAAAATACTACTACATTTCCATAATACTACTTTCACACTTAAGCACTTCTTTGTGAAATAAATTGAAGATGTTGAAATGTTAAATATTTGTTCACACTATCAACATTTGATATCTAAAATCTTTTATAATTAAAACTTACACATAGAGTTCAAGAAATTCGGACACGTTTTGTATAATTATTAAAAATAACTAATAATTTAGTCAATACAATAATATTTTTAATAATATTTGCTTTTTAAGATTTTTTAATTTTTGTAATTTTATTAGTGATGACACCAAATAATCGAAAAATGTAGGTTGGAACATATCATAGGAACATTTTTTGAAGATGATGATTTTGATCCCTATATAATTTATATGGGAAAATGCTAACATATTCCAAAAATGTTGGAAGATGGATATTAGGGTATTCACCAGAGACCAGCGCCAGCCGACAAATCAGACGATTGAGTCGAGCCGCCAAAGAATTTTAATTGCCGCCGCTGACAAAAATGTCAGCTTATGACGATTTGAAATAAGCCGCCGTCGATATTTTTTCCCCAAATTCATTTTTGCCGCATTTATACACAATTTTCTTATGTAGCAATTGGGAAACAGTTTAGTAAAGTGTAGCCAATTTTATATATAATTTGTATACTATATTGCCACATGATTTTAAATTACACATTTTATTTGTAAAATTTCAAATAATTTGTTAAATCTGACGGTTGCCGTTCTTATTTACTTTGTTTTAGATTTTAACAAACAATGCAAAGCAAAAAAATAATAAATAAAATTACGTATACCCTAAACACTAAAACACACAAGTATGTGTGTATCTATAAAATAATTTAGTAAAATTAATACTTTAGTGAAAACTAATTTGTTATAAAAGTACGAAGTATTTTAACATTTTAATAAATTGAATGTTTTGATGCTCATCCTATTTTGTAACTTTTCATCACTGATAGTAGAATATTAATGTAATTGTTCAGTGCAAATAAACTGTTTGGAAGGCTCCTGTTTTAACGCTGAAAATAGTGATGTAAACATTTTTGAGTGCAATTGAGTAAATTCGGAGTTAAAGGCCTTTGAAAAAAGCACTTTCATAAGAAACTCATATTAAAAAAATTTGCAATCGGATGCAGAGTACAGGAATTATTTACTATTTTAAGTGAGTTAAAGAGCACAATGAGTTCAGTTACATTTTTTTATTTTTTTAATTTTTTGTTTTTATAAATGAAAAGTCGACAAATTTACAGTTTCGAAATCGAAAAAGCTATTATATACAAAATTAAAAAAGTTGAACTACGAAAAGTTGCGCTAATATTCAATTAGAACGCTAATCTTATTACAAAATTTGATCGTAATGGTTTTTCGTTTTTGTTAGTATAGTATCTCTAACAATTGTATGTTATTTCAACAGAAAAGAAACTACTTCGCGAAAATGAAAAGTAAGAAAATAACATAATTTTTCCAAAAAATAAATGCGCAGAATAATTCTGAATCGGAAACAGAAAAAAAGAAGAAAAATTTAAAATTTTAATATATCCCCTTCAAGTTAGTAAAAGACGCAAACAAGTTTTGTAAGTATTTGTATAAATTATTCTTCAAATTTTTTTACGAATCGTTCCACAATTCACCGCAAGTTTCATATACAGTGCTCAGTGCAGAGGGGTGCAATTTTGAGTTTGAAAAGGGGGCCACAGATCCCTCAGGAGCTCAAAATAGAGTACCTCTGAAGTATAAAAATTTTAACCGCCTGCCAAATTTTTGTTTGTTATCCGATATCAAATATTTTAAATCTTCTTAAAGCTCTTGATAAGATATTTGAAAAACATGCTTTCATGTGACATTTCTTATACTCTTCAAGTTATTTGCATGTAAAATTTCCACTATCTCAATATTGTATGATTTTAGTCCAGATTTTTCACTTTTCTGAGTACAAAAATAAATCATTTTGAAAGTAAAAATTTTAAAATTTTTGATTTTTTGTGTTTTTTTCCGAAATAGTATTTACTCTCTTTTCTCTAAAATAAAATTTTCTTTAAGAATAATTATATACTTTTTTGAAAGGTATATTCTCGGATATGATTCTACAATAGAAAATGGCCCCAATAGGTCTAAGTAAAGAACTCAAGAATTTGACCTCTTTTGCAATAAAATGTGCAATTGCTAACGTCAATAATCACCTCGTTAGATTATCTTAGTTAACAAAGATTTTATTACAGATCAAATATTTATAGTTTTTAAGCAATCATAATTTTTATTAAAAAAATTTAAATGAAAGAAAAAATAACAAAAAGAAATGAAAATAATGCTGTATTCAGACAAAATTGCCATTAATTTCAGAAAACTCCCAACAAATTTAAAATTCTATAAATTAAACATATTGGGAAAACAAAGTATATATAAATTAGTTACAAAATTTCGTTAGGAACAAAAAATAAGTGTTCAATCATTCTATTGTTATATATTGTTACGTTTTTATCTTTTCAAAGCTGTGGTTTATTTCCTTTTAAATTAACCGGTACGTTGATTGCAAATAAAAGCAGTTTAGTAGTTTAAAAACTGTAACGACTTTTTATTTTATTTAAAATGTACAACAATAATAGTTTAAATAGTCACTATGTGTTCTAATGCACACGCACTTAAATTATACACTTTTTACAGCACACTTTAATAATGTACAAGAATATACATCCAAGGTAGTTAATTTGTCTTTACTTAACGATACTTCCAATTAGACTGACTCTCTGGTGTTCTCACAAATACATTTATATACACTGCATTACCTTATAGAAGCTTCTCGAAAGCTCTTTTTCTTTCTACAATGTTATTAACGGACAAACTAGTATATTCGAATTCTAGAGCTTTCGATGTTAATGTTAGCAGTTCAACATTTAGTGTTGCCATACTTACAAAGCTTTTCATTCAATATGGTATGTTTTCTACGGATATTTTAACTCCTGTTAACACAAAAGAAAGGTTGAGAAGCATTTTTTAATTTTAAACCAATCATTAAAACCGTTATATTTGCATTCGAGTATAATTTCGTAACGATATGAATATTGATTTTGTTTTATACTAACATTTAACCCGCTACTTCATTAGAGGACTTGCGTAACTAATGCATAATATATAAACTTGATACCTTTCTTATTTTGAAAAACAAAATGTAATACCAAAAGTGAAAAAGCCCGAAAAATTTAACCATTACTCTCACGCAATTTATCTCTTATCTTATCTCAATCTACCCGTTTTTACCCCTCAAAAATCCCCTCTTTGTGAATCTATTTATCGTGAGTCACGTTATTCTTTTATATATATGTATAGATTATAAATTCATTTACTTCCAAAATTCTTAATTTTTCAACAAAAAATATTTTGATTTTAACTAAGAATCAATTTTTTTACTAGAAATCAAGTTTTTCACTAAAAAAAATACAATATTTCACTAAATATTAATTTTTCAGTAAAAATTAATTTTTTTATTAAAAGTTTAAATTTTTTCCAAAATTTTCAAATCAGATTTTGGTAAAAAATCTGATTTTTTGTACCTACATGTGGAAAGAGATTTTTACCAAAAATCAGATTTTTTACCAAAAATCAGATTTTTTACAAAAAATCAGTTTTTTTACTAAAAATCCTTTCTTTTAATTTAATTTTTTGAGTGTGTGCCAAACGGTAACAAAGAATTTTATAATATTGAACTTTACGGTGGCAATTTTTAGCATTACAGTTAGAAAAACTTAAGGTTTCGAGCTTTCAGATTTGGTGTTTTCACGTCAACGTCAAATTTGAGCAACCACTTGCGAAATGCAAATTTTTTCGATTTAGTAACAAAAAAGACGGAACCGTCCCAACTAAAAACAAAGGAAATACTTTCCGGGACATCCAAAATCCCCGAATGATCAGATACTGTGAAATTTGCCAATGCTAGATTGCTTGTGCAAATGTGGTATATAGATTTACGCTCTTTTTATATGGCTGAACATATTTTTGTAAATTATATTAAGTCACTTAAATCCAACATTACAATGCCAACTGCAACAGCTTTAAATCGATCAGCTCTGGAAGATGTCTATGTTAGCTACAAATTTACAGTACAAAATTTGTATGTGGACAGATTTTGTATAAAAGAAAAAGTTACATAAATATTAGAATCCTATTTTGTTACAATTTTGAAACTATATATATAACCTTTAAAACGGAGATTTTTCCTCATCCACACAATAAGTATACAATTGCTAACGTATCGGAAAATTTTTGAATTGATAAAAGGAAATTGTTGTTGTTAGCGATGGTGGAAGTAACATAGCGGCAACGAAACTAGTTAAAATGTAGAGGTTGGGATGTACAAGCCACTCCCTCCATCGTTTCTTAATGCATGGTATTTTAAACAATAAAAACTTTTCAGTATTCCAAAACACGGTACTAAAATTAAAACAAATATATAAATGTTTAAATTATAACATAGATGTTATTATAAAAGTTCAAAATATAGTTGAAAATGAAGAAATATAAAATTTTTTAAATGAAGCAAGGAAACTTTCGAGGTAGTTTAGACTGGAAAACAGTATAACGACCATGAAGTTAAGGAAGAATCGCTCAAAACATCAGCTTTCGAAACATAAAAACTCTAATGACACTTATGGAACAATATTCCGAAGTTTTGCGAAAAATCAAAAAATTATTAACTTTGCGCTAGTGGAAGTAAATAAAACAGAATTGACTTTAAATTAAATGGAAAAAATATAAAAATTATAAAAGACGAAGCTACAAAATATTTGCAAGGACGTAAATATTCCACTATAACCACAAATATAGGTTTCTATGGAAAAATAATGGATACAATTAATGAAAACTCCACAACAATTTCTTTTGGCGAGTCCATCAATTTATATTCCAACAGTTTCCTAACAGATTTAAAATTTACAAAATACATATCGTTGCTGCACTTTTAGATAAAATATAAAAATCCTGGTACAGGTTGGATAAAGGCTAAAAAAGATGTAGACCTATTTGAAGAGCTGATTTTGACTGATCCTTATAGCGGTGTTTTAAAGAAGTACTATGAAGACTTACAGGATATGCCGACAACATCTAAAAATGCAAAAAAAGAACAAGTAAACATAATAAACATTCAATCATCAGTATGTACATACATATATAATATAAAAACATTAACATTTAATAAATATTTTCATGTATTTTTAGAGAATATAACAACAAAGTTCGCCATGATATGGCCTATTTGTGGCATCAACTATTGTTAATGTATGTATACAATATAAATGTAGTATATAAACAAATGATGAAAATAATAATGATGCATGTGCTGGTGAAAAAAACGAAAATAAATTAATATAAATAAATAAAATAATAAATAATAAAATAATTATTAAAATAAGTATAAAATAATAAAAAAAAATTCCTAAAATAATTAAAAAATAAATAATAGAATAAATTATAAAACAACTATTAGAATAAATAATGAAATAAATAATAGAATAAATAAAATAAATATTAAAAAAAAATAATAATAAAATAGGTATTAGAATAAATTATAAAATAAATACTAGAATAAATAATAAAATAAATAACAAAATAATTAATAAAATAAATAATAGAATAAATTACAAAATAACTAATAGAATAAATAATAAAATAAATAATAAAAAAATAATAATAAAATAGATAATAGAATAAATTATAAAATAAATAACAGAATAATTGTAAAATAACTAAAAGAAAAAATAAAAAAATTATAGAATAAATAATAAAATAAATAGTAAAAAAAATTAATAAAATATAAAACAATAAATAATATAATGAATTATTATAATTATATATAATTATAATATAATTAAATTATAAAATAACTAACAGAATAAATAATAAAGTAGATAATAAAATAATTTATAAAATAATTAATAAAATAGATAACAAAATAAATATGTCGTGTGCACCCTGTGGGCGTTAAGTAGTAGTTGACAACGCATAAATGAAAGTTGACATTTGTAGAAAAAGAAAAGAATTAAATGAAAAGAAGAATTTTTTTTTTTTTTTAATTTGGCATGAAGTAAATTGCTGAAGAAGTTTTTGATGGCAAACGGGGAAGACATCTTGTGGAGTCTGCAAGGTGTCGTGATGGGGTTCCGAGGAAAAATGCTTTTTTTCTGATTTGATCTTCTCCAAGGTATGGCAGGTGGAAAATAAAAGAAAAACCGCGAGCTTGTATTAAATGAATAGTGTATTTACAAACTTTAAATCTAAACAAAAATTTTAAAGAAAAAAAAACTAATTAAAATTTGCATGTTCGGCTAAAGTTCATTGAATAATTATAGATGAATTCAGTGTAAAAGTTTTATTGGACACTCGGCAGAATTAAATGCATTTTCTGGTCCGCCACGACCTTCATCAGCACTCTTCGGCGTCCCACCGTGGTGTTGTCTGTAAACATCATTTATTTAACTTACAACTTTTGGGAAATGGAATCTGTAACTTATTTTCCCTATATGTTATTAAGTAAGTCGAATGGTTTACGATAAAGCTTTTTACATTATTTTGTATTCTCCTTTTTCAATTTTTATTGTTTATATGCTTAAAGCTACCAGTTTTTAGGTAGTAAATCAGCAATGTATGATTTGTTATTGTTTAGCCACTTATTAAGTAGCAATGAACAAATGTTGTTGTTATTTTTGATTTGTCCCTTCTGTTTGTTTTCTATTTTTTTAGAAATACTTAACAGGGGCAGTCATCAAGTAACACTTTACACCGTGCCTTGTGTTTAAGGTTAATTAGTTTATAGTTTTTTGTTGAACTTTTTCATATAATTATTTATAGAATTTTTGCAAGTTCGGCTTAAGTTCATTGAATAATTGTAGAATAATATAGTGTAATAGTTTTATTGGACACTCGGCAGAATGGAATGCATATGTGAAAAAGTTCAACAAACAACTATAAACTAATTAATTAAAATTTTATTCAAAATTTGAAACTTAAAAACTATATTTAAAATACAAACTACTAAAAGTTAAATCTAAAAATTCAAATATTTGAAAGTAAAAGTGAAACAATAATAAAGGTTACAACCTAAAATCTATAGTTAAAAGAAACTCAAAGAGCTAAAAATGTGAAAACTTAGAAATTATGTAAAAATAAATAAATAAAAGGTAAAACCTGAAAACTATCTATATATAAAGTTACAAGAAAAAAAGAGAACACAAGTTAAAACTTAAAAATTATTCTAAATAAAAAAAGAACTACCAAAAATTAAGACTAAAATTTAAAAATATTGAAAAAATAAACACCATAGTTACAAATAAAAAACAAAAAGCTAAAAGAAATTAAAGCTATATCCACCTCTGCCACATCAAGCGTGGAACAATCACCAGTTATTTCTCCAGGCAAGCAGATTCAGGTATCGCCAGACTCGGACTGAAAATTGACGGACGACAATGAAAAAAAAAAGAAAAACACATACATAAAATTTTATGAATATAATATATATATATAAATAAATATATATATATATATATATATATATATATATATATATATATATATATATATATATATATATATACGTATATATATATGTATATATATATTGTTACGAAATTGTACTTGAATTCAAATATAACGGTTTTAACGGCCGGTTTAAATCTTTCTCCAGACATTTCCGTTTATGTTAACAGCAGTTAACATATTTGTGAAAATTATTAACATAGTTCTAAACATACAACATTGAATAAAAAGCTTTCACCATTGTTTTTAAGTATGGCAACACTAAATGTTTAAGCTGCTAACATTAACATCAAAAGCTCTAGTTTGTCCGTTAAGAACATTGTAGAAAGAAATAGAGCTTCAAAGAAACATCTAGTAGGTAATACAGTGCATATAAATTGGCCGTGAGAACACCATTGAGTCAGTCTAATTGGAAGCGTCGTTAAGTAAAGACATATTAACTGCCTTGGCTGTATAATCTTGTACATTATTAGTGTGCTGTATAAAGCGTGTAATTTAAGTGTGTGTGTGTATTAAAACACAAAGTGACTATTTAAACTGTATTGTTGTACATTTTTAAATAAAATAAAGAGTCGTTACAATTTTTAAACTACTAAACTGCTGTTATTTGCAATCAAAGTACAAGTTTATTTAAAGGAAATAAACAACCGTTTTTAAAAGGTAAAAACGTAACAATTGGTGTCAGAAGTGGGATTGCAAAATAATAAGCAGTCATGAAATCTGAAGAGCTGAAAGTGGAGCAACTCAAGAGAGAATTGAATAAGTTGGAGTTACCTACAGCTGGTAATAAAACAGAATTACAAAAAAGGCTGATAGATGAATTCCAGCGGCGTAATATTGACATCGGAAATTACGAATTAGTGTATAAAGAAGAATTGGAAGTTTCTACCCGTGCAACAACAAGCAGCATGGATTTATTCACAATGTTTGCTGCTATGATGGAGCAATTTAAAGAAGCTAACGAAACTTCTAAAGCTAATAACGAGAAACTTCTTGCTGAAGTTCAAGAAACTTCTAAAGCAAATAACGAGAAACTTCTTGCTGAAGTCAAAGAAGAAAATAAAATAATGGAAATGAAATTTTAAGAAACTTCTAAAGCAAATAACGAGAAATTTCTTGCTGAAGTTAAAGAAGAAAATAATATAATGGAAATGAAATTTCAAGAAACTTCTAGAGCGACAGACGAAGAACTTCAGCAAATTTCGGAAGTTATAAACTACAGAGTGGATGGCATTGATAAAAAGGTGTCCGACTTAGAGAGCTGCCTAGATATATAAGCTAAAGTCGTTGATAAGGTTGATAAAAAGCTGTCCGACTTAGAGAGCTGCCTGTTCGATTTAGAGAATGAAATAGCCAAAGATGTTGATAAAAAAAACTACATGATCTAGAAATAAAGATGAATAATATTCAATGCCAAGATGGACATATGCGAATTATTTCAGAATCCTCTAATAGAATATTTAATGTGTTCAAGTTCCAGTTTGATACAATTGCCATTAGAAACATGTGGAACGACGAAGAAAAAGCTATGAAGTTGATATTGGCCTTAAGAGGAAATGCAGCAGTAGTTCTTGAAAGCGTGCCAGCATGTAACAGAAACAGTTATGATGATATAATGGAGGCGCTACAACGTAAGTACGCTGGTGAACATAAAAAGGAACTACACCGAATGGAATTGCGTGGTAGAATGCAGAAGCCCAATGAGACGCTACAAGACTTTGCGTTGGAAATCGAACGTTTGCTGCAGCTTACTCATCCAGGGGAAAACAGCCCGTTTTTGGACCATTTCAAGATAGAGGCATTTGTTAATGGCATTCGCGATCCTGAAATAAAACACGCGGTTTGTGCCACACCTAAACCATCATTTACTGAAACCGTCTCATTCGCACTGGCGCAAGAAACGGCGAAAATAATTTCAAAGCCCCAAATATGCAAGGTGCGAAATATTGAAGTTGTTTCTGATAACGAGAGAAATATAGTCGACGAATTAAAAAAGGTTTTAGAGGCGTTTAATGATAAGCAAAGTAAAGTTGGAGTAAGATGTTATAACTGTGGTAAATCGAGTCATATTCAGCGAAACTGCAAAGCACCAAGAAAACAAATTAGATCTGTCTCGCCTCAAGGAAATAACCCGCAGTCAAATCATCAATCATCACAAGAATCACCTTTAAACTAAAACGAGCTGACACTATGGGGCAAGAGCTGCCTCCCACATCTGAGGGCCCCACCATCTCCATATCCGTAATGCAGCAGAAAAATAGCAATCTTACTGCTTCGGGGTACATCAACGGTCAGAAGCACGTTTTTACTGTAGACACCGGGACATCACAGTCTGTCGTCAGGCCAGATTTAGTCAAGAAAACAATTGAACCATTATGTGGGGTAAGCCTGCGCACAGCTACTGGGGAGCCGGCCACGGTCTATGGTAAAGTAAATGTGAAATTAACCATTGCCAACGTTACCGTCAATCATGTATTCATTGTTGCCGATATTGTGGACGAAGTTATCATTGGTGCTGATTTCATGATTATCCATGGCATTACTTTGGATATGGGACAAAAAGTTATGATTTGGCGAAATGTAGAGATACCCCTTGACGTCGGATATGAAAATAGGACTCAAGTAAGAAAGCTAGTTACCGCCGAGCATCAGAAGCTACCACCACAGTCAGAAACTTTAGTATGGGCCCATATGGAGGGAGATTGTGAGGACAACAGTTTGTGGGTAGTAGAACCAGCAGAAATAACAAGTGATCTTGTAACAGCAAAAGCCCTCGTTAAACCCTGCAACAACAAAATAGTTCCTGTAAGAATGCTTAACTTGTCCAGCTATGAAAAAGTCGTTAAGCCAAATTCCGAAATAGGTCAATGCACTTCAGCAGAGGCAGTAATCAATTGCGAGAAAAACCCGCAACCTGCCAATGAATCCACCTAGCGGAATATGTGGGGAAATGGGTAGAAGGATTAGCGCTGCCAGACAGAAATAAGGCCAAACAGATTCTGAAGAAATATAGCTCCGTCTTCGCCATAAAAAGTCAAAGCCATGGTAGAACGGCAATTGTAAAGCATCAAATAAATACTGGCGAAGCGAGGCCAATAAAGCAGGCGCCCAGAAGTGTTCGTCTAGCAAAACGAAGTGAAGTGAAGGAGTTGGTCAATGAAATGGAGCGGAACGGTATAATCGAACCATCTTCAAGTCAAGTAAATGTGAAATTAACCATTGCCAACGTTACCGTCAATCATGTATTCATTGTTGCCGATATTGTGGACGAAGTTATCATTGGTGCTGATTTCATGATTATCCATGGCATTACTTTGGATATGGGACAAAAAGTTATGATTTGGCGAAATGTGGAGATACCCCTTGACGTCGGATATGAAAATAGGACTCAAGTAAGAAAGCTAGTTACCGTCGAGCATCAGAAGCTACCACCACAGTCAGAAACTTTAGTATGGGCCCATATGGAGGGAGATTGTGAGGACAACAGTTTGTGGGTAGTAGAACCAGCAGAAATAACAAGTGATCTTGTAACAGCAAAAGCCCTCGTTAAACCCTGCAACAACAAAATAGTTCCTGTAAGAATGCTTAACTTGTCCAGCTATGAAAAAGTCGTTAAGCCAAATTCCGAAATAGGTCAATGCACTTCAGCAGAGGCAGTAATCAATTGCGAGAAAAACCCGCAACCTGCCAATGAATCCACCTAGCGGAATATGTGGGGAAATGGGTAGAAGGATTAGCGCTGCCAGACAGAAATAAGGCCAAACAGATTCTGAAGAAATATAGCTCCGTCTTCGCCATAAAAAGTCAAAGCCATGGTAGAACGGCAATTGCAAAGCATCAAATAAATACTGGCGAAGCGAGGCCAATAAAGCAGGCGCCCAGAAGTGTTCGTCTAGCAAAACGAAGTGAAGTGAAGGAGTTGGTCAATGAAATGGAGCGGAACGGTATAATCGAACCATCTTCAAGTCCTTGGAGCTCGCCTGTTGTTTTAGTTAAGAAGAAAGACGGCAGCACTAGATTTTGCGTCGATTATAGAAAACTGAATGACGTCACCAAGAAAGACAGCTACCCGCTACCAAGAATTGACGACACCCTAGATACACTAGCTGGAACACAATGGTTCTCCACATTGGACTTGCAAAGTGGTTATTGGCAGGTAGAGATTTCAGAAAAAGACAAGGAAAAAACCGCCTTTACCGCGAGTGATGGGTTATGGCAGTTTAATGTGATGCCATTTGGACTCTGCAATGCTCCAGCCACATTCGAGCGTTTAGTGGAACAGGTATTGAAAGGACTTCACGGGAAGACATGCTCGGTGTACCTCGATGATATAATTGTCATGGGTAAGACTTTTGATGAACATCTGAATAACCTTGAAGAAGTCCTTAAACGAATATCAGCGGCTGGACTCAAACTCAGTGTAAAGAAGTGTGCGTTGTTTCAGAAAGAAGTCAAATATTGGGGACATCGCGTAACAGCAGACGGAATATCAACAGATGAGGATAAGATAATTGCTGTTAAGAACTGGCCACGTCCGAGAAATCTCCACGAATTGCGTAGTTTTCTTGGCTTTTGTACATACTACAGACGATTTGTCCCAAATTTCGCTAATGTAGCCGCAAGCTTACATGAGCTGACCAAGAAGTCACAATCATTCCAATGGTGTGAAACACAAGAATTAGCATTCCAGAAGCTCAAGGATCTATTATGTACAATTTTGTCATATCCTATACCTGGAAAAACATTTGTGGTAGATAGCGATGCGAGCGGATACGGAATAGGCGGTGTAATTTCACAAGTAGTCGGTGGCACTAAAAGGGTCATTGGATACTTCAGCCGAACGCTTTCGAAGCCTGAAAGAAACTACTGCATAACGCGACGAGAACTTTTGGCAGTATTAGAGTGTGTAAAGCATTACCACAAATATCTGTATGGCCAACACTTCCGACTGAGAACCGATCATTCTGCCCTCAGGTGGTTTCTGCAAATTTAAACAGCCTGAAGGACAACTGGCTCGTTGGATAGAGCGGCTTCAGAGCTATGATTTTAGCATCGAGCACCGGAAGCGTTTGAAACACGGCAACGCGGACGCGCTGTCAAGGCGGCCTTGCAACGTGGAATGTAAGCATTGTGCAAAAACCAAGGAAAAGGAAGGTATCATCGATGTTCGACTAATGCATATAGAGTCCAGTGAAGATTGGTCTGTAGCGCAAAGAAATGACCCCATACTGGCAAAAATAATATCGGCAAAAGAAGAAGGTAGAAGGCCAGCCCGCAATGAAATATCCGCCGAAAGTCCACTAATGAAATCATATTGGGCCCTATGGAATAGTCTTCAGTTGTTAAATGGCTGCTTATATCGCATATGGGAAAGTGCTGACGGTAAAACAGTGACAAATTTAATTGTAGTACCATCCTCTAAAATAAATGAAGTAATGAAAGAGTTCCATGACGGTCCCAGTGGTGGTTATCTTGGTGTGACAAAAACCTTAGAAAAGTTAAAACAACGGTTTTATTGGGTGGGTTGTCAGCAAGCAGTATCCGATTGGGTAGCCAATTGTTCACAATGCATAGCAGCGAAGGGGCCAGTAAGAAGAACATGTGGACAACTTCAGCAGTATAACTCAGGCGCGCCATTCGAGCGGATTATAATGGATGTAGCAGTGATGCCGGAAATCGTTACGTTCTAGTGGTTATGGATTATTTCAGCAAATGGCCAGAGGTAAATGCCATACCTGATCAAGAAGCTAAAACGGTTATAAGTGTATTTGTGAACAACTGGGTGTGCCGCTATGGTGTTCCACTGGAGTTGCATTCTGATCAGGGTAGAAATTTTGAATCTGCCGTATTCAAAGAAATGTGCGATTTATACGGAATAAGAAAAACCAGAACAACGCCACTGCATCCTCAATCTGATGGCATGGCCGAAAGATTCAATCGCACTCTGGAGGAATATTTAAGAAAAGTGGTCAGTGCACATCAGAAGGACTGGGATGAACACATACCGAAATTTCTATTGGTATACAGATCAGCTGTTCATGACTCAACCTCTCGAACACCTGCAAAAATTGTCTTCGGGACAGAACTCAAGTTGCCTGGTGATTTAGAATTCGGTATTAAGCCCTCATCAACAAATAAGGAAAACACTTCCCAAGAGCAAGATGACCTGAACGAACTACATGAATTCGTACGAAGACGAATAAAAATGACCAGCGATAAAATGAAAGCCAGATACGATCGAGCAGCGAATTCTGAAGGATTTAACGAAAGCCAGCTTGTACTGTTGTATAACCCACAACGTAAGAAAGGAATGTCTCCCAAACTACAAACCCATTGGGATGGACCATACAAAGTGATTAAGAAATTAAACGACGTGGTGTACAGAATACAGAAAGAAAAGAGCCCGAGATCTAAAATAAAGGTCGTACATCTAGAACGACTAGCTGCCTATGAGAAAAATGAATTCGTGCCTATTCGGGACGAACAGGCTTAAGCGGGGGGCAGTGTTACGAAATTGTACTTGAATTCAAATATAACGGTTTTAACGGCCGGTTTAAATCTTTCTCAATGCTTCCAGACATTTCCGTTTATGTTAACAGCAGTTAACATATCTGTAAAAATTATTAACATAGTTCTAAACATACAACATTGAATAAAAAGCTTTCACCATTGTTTTTAAGTATGGCAACACTAAATGTTTAAGCTGCTAACATTAGCTCTAGTTTGTCCGTTAAGAACATTGTAGAAAGAAATAGAGCTTTCAAGAAGCATCTATTAGGTAATACAGTGTATATAAATGGGCCGTGAGAACACCATTGAGTCAGTCTAATTATAAGCGTCGTTAAGTAAAGACAAATTAACTGCCTTGGCTGTATAATCTTGTATATTATTAGTGTGTTGTATAAAGTGTGTAATTTAAGTGTGTGTTTATATTAGAACGCAAGTGACTATTTAAACTGTTATTGTTGTACATTTTTGAATAAAATAAAGAGTCGTTACGAATTTTAAAGTACTAAACTGCTGTTATTTGCAATCAAAGTACAGATTTATTTAAAGGAAATAAACGACCGTTTTTAAAAGGTTAAAACGTAACAATATATATATATATTCCGTGAGGAGTCTTTATGTGTTTACTCCCATCGGACGTCCCCAGGCGGCGGATAGGGGGGACTGGGCGGGAGGCACTGGATGCATTCATGTGCGGTCCTGGAAACGTATAGGCTTGCTGCACTGGACGCGGTGAAATAGATGTATTCTAATTGGTGATTCTGCCAACATGAATATATTCTCTTGCACTAAGTACGGTCTTTGTGCCATATGTTTCCCGCAGACCAAATAAACAGGTTTTATGCACTTTTAAGATCAAGGTGGTAGGTAGCAGTGTCGAGGATCTGAATGATTAGTTAGTGCGAAAAGAAACTAATCGAGAACAGCTCCCCTCTGATGCTGATGACAAGGGTCAGTTGTATCACAGCCTAGTCCGCGTACGCCGTCACTGCGCGAGACCATCCCTATTTTTACGTGCCTACTCGTGGGATCCAGATTGGAAGAAAAAGGCTTTATAAAAATTATTTGGTTAAGGAAAAGGAAAAGAAATGACAAGGGGAAAACAGACGATAGGGTTTTAACCAAGGAAGAAGAAGGTACGGACTCTGACGTAGGTGTCAGGTATAGGGACGGGTCAGGGAAAGAGAAGGACGATGTCTTAAAAAGGGGTTGCATGAGGATGAGGACGACGAATCGGACCTGATGAGACTGCACAATGACATTCTCATGCAACACGGACAAATACTGACCCAACTGCTGGAAGAGGATAGTCTGTTGGACTCGTCGAATCCAGTGCGACGGAGGAGCTGGAGGACCTGACTCAGGTCTGACGAAGAGCAGTCATTGACCGTGCTGATTCAGATAGAAGAATCAATTCGGAAATGTGGCGACTGATTGAAGATAGGCTTATGGACGAAATCTTCCAGGCAAGGCACAGGCCAGGTGAAATAGCCTTAATGGGTACGGACTGGACAAGGGGTGTCAAAACTGTTGGTTGCGGCAATAAAGGAACCTTTGAGTTCCTGAAGGCACCGATTAGCAGGCTGCCACCTTTGTCCGGATGCGCAACTGGAGGTTATACCAGCGTCGGAATTGTCGTTGCGACCAATAGTCACGGTGTGGATTCCACCATCCATTAAGCCGGTGGAAGTCATACTAGGAATGTTGGAAGGGCAGAATATGGGAATCAATACAAGTCAATGGAAGCTTGTCTCTTCATTGACTTGTAATTAGAACCAGGGAAAAGATTTTCGATTCGCAGTAGATGGGGAAACTCATTGGGGGGGATTGTTATGTTCGGGCTTGGATATGTCAAATTTCAGTACTCGAAAAATGACCTACCTCAATTAGACCAATATGGACGTGGCCTTAATCCAGCAACCTTGGCTAAATAACATCCAGCTCTGCGGTCTTAGGGCTAAAGGATACAAATTGTTCGTGCCGTCCACTGGAGATAAGGTAAGGACATGTATCCTAGTGAGGAATGAACTTCAGTTGATTCTTCTTTATTCTTTCAGTTATGGAGACCTAACGGTCGTAGTAGTAAGCTGGCTTTGGCCTCAGTGTACATGTCCTATGAGGCGACGGAACCACCGGATGATAGGGTGCGGACCTTAGCCGATTATGCAAGGCGTAATGGAGTACGTCTATTGCGCTGTTGTGATGCCAATGCACACCACAGTCAACGGGGTAGCAGGGATATCAATAAGAGAGGTGAGTAAATCATTGATTTCATTATAACGAATGGTCTTTTAATCTGTAATAAAGGAGATACCCCTACGTTCAAGACGAAGAGTAGGAACTCGGTAAAAGATATCACGTTGACTAACTCTGGAGACCTGGTAGAGGACTGGAGGGTAGCTATGAGGTGTTCATTCTCTGATCATAGCATAATAACATTTAGTCTGAACTTTCTGGGTTCGAAGATGAAACCTTATAGGAATCCTAGACGGACAATTTGGGACGCTTTCGAGCATGATTTAATATCAAAATTACCTGAAACTCCGAGGGAGTTTACGTCACGGTATAGTTTTGACGAGATGGTGAAGGGAATAACGGAGTCTATCATCAGAAGCTATGAGCTCTCCTGTCCGGTGAGTTATACGGGTAAGAGGAAACAGCCGGTTTGGTGATCAAAAGAGTTGAGAGCTCAGCGGATCACAATCGGCAGGATGTATAAGAGTGCTCATAGAACTCGCAAGGATGAATACTAGGGCACCTACAGGGCGAATTTTAGTAAGTACAAAAAGGACATTAAACGAGCTAAAAGGTCTTCGTGGATTAGGTTCAGCGAGACCATTGACTCTGTCGATAAATTATCCAGATTCAGGAAGATACTGTCGAAGGATCCTAGTGTCCCGGGTAGTATCCAGAGATCAGATGGTTCATGGACGTAGTCTAGCTTTGAGTCTAGGTTTAAGTACAAGTTATCCACGATTACAATTTCTCAACGGGCTAAGTGACGTTCGGGACTTGGAGCTTGTAGACATCATAGGCTTCGTCATGGGAATAGACTGACAAAGGGGGTGTTAGGGGTATATCCCTAAGGAAACTTTTTACTCTTGCTATTCCACTTCTATTTCTTTTAACTCTTTTCTCTTTTCTTCTTCCCATTTTCTATCAAGTTTTAATGAAGGAACTTACAATGGACCGATGTTGGTCTCTGGGTGGAGATGTATCACGTCAACCTTCTCTATATATATATATATATATAGAAAGAAATAAGGGAAAGGTATGAATAATAGCTAGGACATTTATAACTTAGGTACTAAAGTGGGCTCAGTTTAGGCCGAATTCTTATTTTTTTCTGGGTATGTGGACTCGCACAGTAAATGCCGTATCTACGATTCCTATAAGGGTAAAAATAAACATAAAAAAAGGAAAAAACATAAATATATAAAGGTGAATATATGTGATTTGTTGTTGAAAAACAAAAAAAAATTACTTACCCGTACGGATCCAAGAGAGCGAATTAAGATGACTGCTAAAATGTTAAATGCCAAAACATCAGTAGAAGCTGCATCATTTTGAGTACTATTTTCCTAAATAATAATAAGAAAGAAAAAGAAATGTTTAAATAATTTTTTTTTCTTCTTTACAATTATTTATACTCACCTTTTTATATGCCTTTTGACTAAATTTTGTAAGTTTTGTAAATTTTCATTTAGTTTGATAAACTTTTTTATTTTATTTAGCAATTTTAAATCATAATGTGAATTCCTCGATTATGATATGAATCGGTTTTCGTTTTAATCATTTATATATATATATATATATATATATATATATATATATATTTTGTAAATAAATATAATATTTTTAAACCGTTTGTATAAAAATAAATTGTGTTAACATTTTTTGTGGTAAAAGAATTTTTAAGGTAAGTGATTAGAAGGAAGTGATGAGATAGGGAAGTAGTGATAGGGGTAACCAAATTAGGAACATGTTACCATGAATGGGTCATTTTGATACCCTTGTGGGAGGGATAATTTACCCCGGCGTAACATCGGCTGGTTAGAAGTAGAGAGAATCCTACAACCTTCATATAATTAATAAATCTAAGCAAGAATATGAACATAGCTCACTTCGGATCCCAATATGAAATTTAATTTTTTTTTTTTTTTTATTATGTTTTTCATTTAGCTGGTATATCATTTTTTGTGTGTACCCGGCTACTGTCCACCAAATGAGCAAAAACTCCGCCCGATCCGGCGAGTTATAGCCGGCTTCCGCCAGATACCAGCGTCGCTCAATCTGGTAGCCCAAACAGATGTAAAAATATTTGACAAGCCGGTCGGTACACTACAAGTAATTATTAGAATAATAATAATAAAAAAAGTAAGTGATAAAATATATAAATCAGTAAATAATAAAATTGTTATAAATATACAAAGAATTTAATAAATATATTAGTATTTCCCTAAAAAACATAAAATATTTTTTGAGATTCGATGTAAAAGTTAAGATGTTAATTATATGTTTTTTCATTTCACCTAACGATATTTATTATCTTTATTTATAGGAGTTCCCTAACATCGCAAAACTCGCTTCATCATTATTTAGCGTACTCTCTACCAGTGCATCTTCGGAGGAGGCTTTTTCAAGTATTGGTTCACTTGTCACCTCTAAGATAAATTTGACCTTTTCTATAAACTAAGTTAACCAATGTAAGATTATTTAATTGATATTGTTGCCTCATGTAAATAAATTTTTATAAAACTGTACAATATAGGTTGTGAATTGGAAACATTTATATGTTATTACTTTTATTTGATAATACTGTGTATTAACAAATAAAAGTAACAAAATAAAGTTAACAAAATTATTAAATTTTTTTCTATTTATTATTTTTTATATTTATTAGTATGTATATACATATACTCCACCCGAAATATGGTCTTATTGGTTTTCCGAACCGAGCTTTTTATGTTTATACATTATATATTTATTTATTAAATTCAAATAACACAACAAAGCATTTCTAGGCTAATAAATACATATATAATATATAAACTACATATGTACATATTTTTCTTCTTAATATGCATTATAACTTATATAAACCTTAATTGCACTTAAACGAATTTTCTTAAACCAAGTACCAAAATTTTAATGCTAGTTAAAATTTAATTAAAAATTTTATAATTCAATTAATCATAAAAAAATTATTTACAGGAAAAGTTTTAACTAATAAACTTATAATTTATAATAACAGCATTATGATATTGATCCAACTTGTTTCATTATCTCTTTATAGCTACATATGTACATAATATATACATATTTATATCTATTTTTTGTAGATTTTACGGTTTATATTTCAAACCTTGCCTATAAAGTAAATAAAAAATATACTTTTTAATGTATTGAACAAATGTACTAATATATATAAAATATGTATATAAAAACTTTTTCAATAAAAAAATTTACTTGAATTTGAAAATTTATATTTTAATTATTATTTTAGAAATTTATGAAATTAAGTTATTACATTCAACCTAGTGTCTACATTAGGCAAATTTTTATCAAAACAAACGTCAAAACTATAGCGGTAAATAATATGTTAAAAAATAGTTTGTTATTAAGATAAGCCAAACAAAAATTGATTTTTTTAACTTAAGCCGCCATCGCCGTTAAAAATGTTCGGCGCAAGCAAGCATTGTCGAATGTTTGCTTGATTAGTCGAAAAATTAAAATCAAATAACCGTTGGATTAAATTAAAATTGATTATTCGAGTTAAAATGTATATCAAACTGATTTTGAGATGTTCCTCAATCACTTCCAAGTGGTCTGGTTCAGGAATAAAATTTGTATGAAAATTACTCATTTTTTCAAATGTTTTTTGAGTAGTTTTCATACAAATTTTATTTTCAAACAATTTGATTGTCACACTGAATCAGGCCCTAAGGCTAAAATTGTCGCTTGAGTGAAATATGAAAAAAAAATTTTTTAAAAAGTTTGTTCTACCAAAAACTACAGCGGTAAATAATATATTATGTTAAAAAATAGTTTATTAAGACAAGCCAAACAAAAATTTAGTTTTTTTTTTATAAAATTATATATAAACAACCAAAATAATGAAGATTCGTCAGAATCAAGCGGCAATTTTTTAAACGGCAATTGAAAGAAAAGATTTTGCCCTTTTTAAACAATATACACATTTTTTCATAGCAAATTAAAGCTGACATATTCCTCGATCACCTCCAAGTGGTCCGGTTTAGGAACAAATCACTCAATTCGACCTATGGACTAAAATTTCCCTTGAGTGAAAATTGAAAAAATATTTTTGTTGAAAACTTCGTTTTACCAAAAACTGTAGCGGTAAATAAAATGTATATCAAAATGAAGCTGAGACTCTCCTGTATCACCTCTAAGTAGTCCGGTTCAGGAACAAAAACTATGATAGAACAAAGTTTTCAAAAAAGATTTTTTCATATTTCACTCAAAGGGACATTTTTGACCCTAGGTCGAATTGAGTGATTTCTTCCTGGACCGGACCACCTGGAGGTGATAGTGGAGAGTCTCAGCTTCACTTTGATATACACTTTATTTATCGCTATAGTTTTTGGTAGAACAAAGTTTTCAAAAAAAGATTTTTTCTTATTTCACTCAAGGGAAATTTTAGTCCATAGGTCAAATTGAGTGATTTTTTCCTGGACCGGACCACTTGGTAGTGATAGAAGAAGGTCTCAGCTTCATTCTGATATTCATTTTATTTTTCGCTATGGTTTTTGGTAGAACAAAGTTTTCAAAAAGAGAAAAACGGTGATGGCAGTGCCGGGACTGCAACGTAACAGTAAATGATCTGCAGGTAATAGTGGAGGGTCTCAGAATTGAAGAGGTCAAAAAAGATTATTTAAAAGGATTAGTTTAATAGGAATAATTTATGGTTTTATTTGTCATCAAAGAAACAGCATATTGGAAAAATTAAAAATACTATCGCTATATCGGATAAATATAAAAAAATTACCGCGCAAAAAAAATATATCAAACTATTTCATGTTTTAAAATTTTTTATAAAATATATAATTTTGTCAATCCGTTTTAATTTTATGTCTTACTGATATGGCGATAGTTTTTTCTATATATTGATAGTTCTTTTGTTTTGCGCGAGTTTTTTTTATAGTTTTCCGATATGGCGATAGTTTCTTTAATATATATATATATATATATATATATATATATATATATATATATATATATATATATATATATAGTTTTTTTCGTTATGACGGATGCCGATTAAAAAAATGCTTATTTCTGCTCAACAAAATTACAAAATAAATATTTTTTTATTTTATTGTGTGGCAGCTCTATTACCATACACAAAATTTTATTTAAAAAATCACTCACTTTAAACTCACACATATTAATTTTATAAAATAATGTTAAATTATTAATTTTATTCACTTAAAAATCATATTTTGTCAAAATTAGTCTTGGTGGCCATGTTAGTATAAAAGGTGTGCCAAGTTTTAAACTGTTAATGTATTCATTTCTGGGATGCCAGATAATTTAATTTTATTTTAGTGACTCGTACGTTGCAGCCCCGACACCAACATCCACATTTTTTTTTGAAAACATTGTTCTACCAAAAGCTATAGCGGTGAATAGAATATATATCAGAATGAAGCTGAGACCTTCCTCTATTATCTCCACGTGGTCTGGTCCAGGAACAAATCCCTTAATTCGACCTAGGGCCCAAAATGTCTCTTGAATGAAATATGAAAAAAATCTTTTTTTGAAAACTTTGTTCAACCAAAAACTATAGCGGTGAATAAAATATATATCAGAATGAATATATATCAAAATGAATCAGAATCATCTCCAAATGGTCTGGTAAAGGAACAAATCACTCAATTCGACATAGGGCGCAAAGTCTCCCTTGAGTGAAATATGAAAATATAGTGGTGAATAAAATATATATCAAAATTAAGCTGAGATATTCCTCTATCACCTCTAAGTGTTCCGGTCCAGGAACAAATCACGCAATTCAACCTAGATTCCAAAATAATATATAATTAAATTTTAAAAATTGTTATTTCGCGTTTTTTTTTAATTTAATTACAGTAGCATAAACAAATATACATTCTTTCGTCTCAAATGAAGTATTTTTATCATATTTTAATCTCTTACAAGGCTTTTGTTTAATAAATTTTAAAATATTTTTCTGCCGCATACAGTAGTTTGTTGTTTTATTTCACTAGTTCGTTAACAAAGTTGCAGTGTTGCCATATTATAAATCTGCAAAAAAAAACAGAAACCACTCATTTCGTTGCAAAATTTAATTAATTTGGGCAACATCAAATCGAGTAGTTTGTTATCTTACTTTGTTATCTTCTCGTCCAGTCATTCTGCTAGTTTTTAATAAAAAGACCGGCGTGCACTAAACAAAGTAAGATAACAAAGTAAAAGTGCTGCCAAGTTTAAAAATCGCAACTTTGTTAAAAAACTAATCATGTAAGATAACAAACTACTGAACCCTAGGTCGAATTGAGTGATTTGTTCCTGGACCGAACCACTTGGAGGTGATAGCGGAAGGTCTCAGGTTCATTTTGATATACATTTTATTTATCGCTATAGTTTTTGGTAGAACAAAGTTTTCAAAAAGAGATTTTTTCTTATTTCACTCAAGGGAAGTTTTAGTCATAGGTCGAATTGAGTGATTTGTTCCTGGACCGGACCACATGGAGGTCATAGAAGAAGGTCTCAGCTTCATTGTGATATACATTTTATTTATCGCTATAGTTTTTGGTAGAACAATGTTTTCAAAGAAGATTTTTTCATATTTCACTCTAAGGGACATTTTGGACCCTACGTCGAATTGAGTGATCTGTTCCTGGACCGGACCACTTGGAGGTGATAGTGGAGGGTTTCACCTTCATCTTGATATACATCTTACTCACCGCTATAGTTTTTGGTAGAACAAAGTTTTCAAAAAAATTTTTTCTTATTTCACTCAAGGGAAATTTTAGTCCATAAGTCGAATTGAGTGATTTGTTCCTAGACCGGACCACTTGGAGATGATAGTTTTTGGTAGAACAAAGTTTTCAAAAAAAGATTTTTTCCTATTTCACTCAAGGGAAATTTTAGTCCATAGGTCGAATTGAGTGACTGGTTCCTGGACTGGACCACTTAGTAGTGATAGAAGAAGGTCTCAGCTTGATTTTGATATACATTTTATTTATCGCTATAGTTTTTGGTAGAACAAAGTTTTCAAAAAAAGATTTTTTCATATTTTACTCAAGGTACATTTTGGACGCTAGGTCGAACTGCGTGATTTGCTCTTGGACCGCACCACTTGGAGGTGATAGAGGAGAGCCTCAGCTTCATTCTGATATACATTTTATTCATCGCTATAGTTTTTGGTAGAACAAAGTTTTCAAAAAAAGATTTTTTCTTATTTCACTCAAGGGAAATTTTAGTCCATAGGTCGAATTGAGTGATCTTTTCCTGGACCGGACCACTTGGTAGTGATAGAAGAAGGTCTCAGCTTCATTCCGATATACATTTTATTCATCGCTACAGTTTTTGGTAAAACAAAGTTTCCAAAAAAAGATTTTTTCTTATTTCACTCAAGGGAAATTTTAGTCCATAGGTCGAATTGTGTGACTTGTTCCTGGACCGGACCCCTTGGTAGTAATAGAAGAAGGTCTCAGCTTCATTTTGATATACATTTTATTTATCGCTATAGTTTTTGGTAGAACAAAGTTTTCAAATAGAGATTTTTTCTTATTTCACTCAAAGGGAAACTTTAGTCCATAGGTCGAATTGAGTGATTTGTTCCTGGACCGGTCCACATGGTAGTGATAGAAGAAGGTCTCAGCTTCATTTTGATATACATTTTATTTATCGCTATAGTTTTTATTAGAACAATGTTTTCATAAAAATATTTTTTAATATTTCACTCAAAGGTACATTTTGGACCCTACGTCGAATTGAGTGATCTGTTCCTGGATCGGACCGCTTGGAGGTGATAGTGGAGAGTCTCAGCTTCACTTTGATATACACTTTATTTATCGCTATAGTTTTTGGTAGAACAAAGTTTTCAAAAAAAGATTTTTGCATATTTCACTCAATGAACATTTTAGACCCTAGGTCAAACTCAGCGATATGTTCCTGGACCGGACCACTTGGAGGTGAGAGAGGAAGGTATCAGTTTCATTCTGATATACAGTTTATTCACCGCTATAGGTTTTGGAAGAACAAAGTTTTCAAAAAAGATTTTTTCATATTTTACTCAAGGTACATTTTGGACTCTAGGTCGAATTGAGTGATTTGTTCCTGGACCGGACCACATGGTAGTGATAGAAGAAGGTCTCAGCTTCCTTTTGATATACATTTTATTTATCGCTATAGTTTTTATTAGAACAAAGTTTTCAAAAAAATTTTTTCATATTTCACTCAAAGGTACATTTTGGACCCTACGTCGAATTGAGTGATCTGTTCCTGGACCGGACCGCTTGGAGGTTATAGTGGAGAGTCTCAGCTTCACTTTGATATACACTTTATTTATCGCTATAGTTTTTGGTAGAACAAAGTTTTCAAAAAAAATTTTTTGCATATTTCACTCAATGAACATTTTAGACCCTAGGTCAAACTGAGCGATATGTTCCTGGACCGGACCACTTGGAGGTGAGAGAGGAAGGTCTCAGCTTCGTTCTGATATACACTTTATTCACCGCTATGGTTTTTGGTAGAACAAAGTTTCCAAACAAAGATTTTTTCTTATTTCACTCAAAGGGAAACTTTAGTCCATAGGTCGAATTGATTGATCTGTTCCTAGACCGGACCGCTTGGAAGTGATAGTGGAAGGTATCAGCTTCATTTCGATATACATTTTATTCACCGCTATAGTTTTTGGTTGAACAAAGTTTTCAAAAAAAATTTTTTTCTTATTTCACTCAAGGGAAGTTTTAGTCCATAGGTCGAATTGAGTGATTTGTTACTATACCGGACCATCTTGCAGTGATAGAAGAAGGTCTGAGCTTCATTTTGATATACATTTTATTTATCGCTATAGTTTTTGGTAGAACAATGTTTTCAAAAAAAGATTTTTTCATAATTCACTCTAAGGGACATTTTGGACCCTAGGTCGAATTGAGTGATTTCTTCTTGGACCGGACCACTTGGGGGTGATAGTGGAAGGTCCCAGCTTCATTTTGATATACATTCTATTTTTCGCTATAGTTTTTGGTAGAACAAAGTTTTCAAAAAAAGATTTTTTCTTATTTCACTCAAGGCAAATTTTAGTCCATAAGTCGAATTGAGTGCTTTGTTCCTAGACCGGACTACTGGGTAGTGATGGAAGAAGGTCTCAGCTTCCTTTTGATATACATTTTATTTATCGCTATAGTTTTTGGTAGAACAATGTTTTCAAAAAAAGATTTTTTCATAATTCACTCTAAGGGACATTTTGGACCCTAGGTCGAATTGAGTGATTTCTTTTTGGACCGGACCACTTGGAGGTGATAGTGGAAGGTCCCAGCTTCATTTTGATATACATTCTATTTTTCGCTATGGTTTTCATAGTTTTCAAAAAAAGATTTTTTCTTATTTCACTCAAGGGAAATTTTAGTCCATAGGTCGAATTGAGTGCTTTGTTCCTGGACCGGACTACTGGGTAGTGATGGAAGAAGGTCTCAGCTTCCTTTTGATATACATTTTATTTATCGCTATAGTTTTTGGTAGAACAAAGTTTTCAAAAAAAGATTTTTTCATATTTCACTCAAGGGAAGTTTTATGGCCTGATTCAGTACGACAATCAAATTGTTTGAAAATTAAATTTTTATGAAAATTACTCAATTTTTCAAATATTTTTTGAGTAGTTTTCATACAAATTTTATTTTCAAACAATTTGATTGTCATACTGAATCAGGCCCTTAGTCCATAGGTCGAATTGATTGATTTGTTCCTGGACCGGACCACTTGGAGGTGATAGAGGAGAGTCTCAGCTTCATTTTGATATATATTTTATTCATCGCTATAGTTTTTGGTAGAACAAAGTTTTCAAAAAAATATTTTTTCTTATTTCACTCAAGGGAAGTTTTATGGCCTGATTCAGTACGACAATCAAATTGTTTGAAAATTAAATTTTTATGAAAATTACTCAATTTTTCAAATATTTTTTGAGTAGTTTTCATACAAATTTTATTTTCAAACAATTTGATTGTCATACTGAATCAGGCCCTTAGTCCATAGGTCGAATTGATTGATTTGTTCCTGGACCGGACCACTTGGTAGTGATAAAAGAAGGTCTCATTTTGATATACATTTTATTTATCGCTATAGTTTTTGGTAGAACAATGTTTTCAAAAAAAAATTTTCATATTTCACTCTAAGTGACATTTTGGACCCTACGTCGAATTGAGTGATCTGTTCTTGGACCGGACCACTTGGAGGTGATAGTGGAAGGTCTCAGCTTCATTTTGATATGCATTCTATTCACCGCTATAGTTTTTGGTAGAACAAAGTTTTCAAAAAAAGATTTTTTCTTATTTCACTCAAGGGAAATTTTAGTCCATAGGTCGAATTGAGTGATTTGTTCCTAGGCCGGACCACTTGGAGATGATATTTTTTGGTAGAACAAAGTTTTCAAAAAAAGATTTTTTCCTATTTCACTCAAGGGAAATTTTAGTCCATAGGTCGAATTGAGTGACTGGTTCCTGGACTGGACCACTTAGTAGTGATAGAAGAAGGTCTCAGCTTGATTTTGATATACATTTTATTTATCGCTATAGTTTTTGGTAGAACAAATTTTTCAAAAAAAATTTTTTCATATTTTACTCAAGGTACATTTTGGACGCTAGGTCGAACTGCGTGATTTGTTCTTGGACCGCACCACCTGGAGGTGATAGAGGAGAGTCTCAGCTTCATTCTGATATACATTTTATTCATCGCTATAGTTTTTGGTAGAACAAAGTTTCCAAAAAAAGATTTTTTCTTATTTCACTCAAGGGAAATTTTAGTCCATAGGTCGAATTGTGTGACTTGTTCCTGGACCGGACCCCTTGGTAGTAATAGAAGAAGAAGGTCTCAGCTTCATTTTGATATACATTTTATTTATCGCTATAGTTTTTGGTAGAACAAAGTTTTCAAAAAGAAATTTTTTCTTATTTCACTCAAGGGAAATTTTAGTCCATAGGTCGAATTGAGTAATTTTTTCCTGGACCGGACCACTTGGCAGTGATAGAAGAAGGTCTCAGCTTCATTTTGATATACATTTTATTTATCGCTATAGTTTTTGGTTGAACAAAGTTTTCAAAAAAATATTTTTTCATAATTCACTCTAAGGGACATTTTGGACCCTAGGTCGAATTGAGTGATTTCTTCTTGGACCGGACCACTTGGAGGTGATAGTGGAAGGTCCCAGCTTCATTTTGATATACATTCTATTTTTCGCTATGGTTTTCATAGTTTTCAAAAAAAGATTTTTTCTTATTTCACTCAAGGGAAATTTTAGTCCATAGGTCGAATTGAGTGCTTTGTTCCTGGACCGGACTACTGGGTAGTGATGGAAGAAGGTCTCAGCTTCCTTTTGATATACATTTTATTTATCGCTATAGTTTTTGGTAGAACAAAGTTTTCAAAAAAAGATTTTTTCATATTTCGCTCAAGGGAAGTTTTATGGCCTGATTCAGTACGACAATCAAATTGTTTGAAAATTAAATTTTTATGAAAATTACTCAATTTTTCAAATATTTTTTGAGTAGTTTTCATACAAATTTTATTTTCAAACAATTTGATTGTCATACTGAATCAGGCCCTTAGTCCATAGGTCGAATTGATTGATTTGTTCCTGGACCGGACCACTTGGAGGTGATAGAGGAGAGTCTCAGCTTCATTTTGATATATATTTTATTCATCGCTATAGTTTTTGGTAGAACAAAGTTTTCAAAAAAATATTTTTTCTTATTTCACTCAAGGGAAGTTTTATGGCCTGATTCAGTACGACAATCAAATTGTTTGAAAATTAAATTTTAATGAAAATTACTCAATTTTTCAAATATTTTTTGAGTAGTTTTCCTACAAATTTTATTTTCAAACAATTTGATTGTCATACTGAATCAGGCCCTTAGTCCATAGGTCGAATTGATTGATTTGTTCCTGGACCGGACCACTTGGTAGTGATAAAAGAAGGTCTCATTTTGATATACATTTTATTTATCGCTATAGTTTTTGGTAGAACAATGTTTTCAAAAAAAATTTTCATATTTCACTCTAAGTGACATTTTGGACCCTACGTCGAATTGAGTGATCTGTTCTTGGACCGGACCACTTGGAGGTGATAGTGGAAGGTCTCAGCTTCATTTTGATATGCATTCTATTCACCGCTATAGTTTTTGGTAGAACAAAGTTTTCAAAAAAAGATTTTTTCTTATTTCACTCAAGGGAAATTTTAGTCCATAGGTCGAATTGGTTGATTTGTTCCTAGACCGGACCACTTGTAGGTGATAGTGGAAGGTATCAGCTTCATTTGATATACATTTTATTCACCGCTATAGGTTTTGGAAGAACAAAGTTTTCAAAAAAGGTTTTTTCATATTTTACTCAAGGTACATTTTGGACCCTAGGTCGAATTGAGTGATTTGTTCCTGGACCGGACCACTTGGAGGTGATAGGGGAGAGTCTCAGCTTCATTTTGATATATATTTTATTCATCGCTATAGTTTTTGGTAGAACAAAGTTTTCAAAAAAAATTTTTTTCTTATTTCACTCAAGGGAAATTTTAGTCCATAGGTCGAATTGAGTAATTTTTTCCTGGACCGGACCACTTGGCAGTGATAGAAGAAGGTCTCAGCTTCATTTTGATATACATTTTATTTATCGCTATAGTTTTTGGTTGAACAAAGTTTTCAAAAAAATATTTTTTTCATATTTCACTCTAAGGGACATTTTGGACCCTAGGTCGAATTGAGTGATTTGTTCCTGAACCGGACCACTTACAGGTGGTAGAGGAGAGTCTCAGCTTCATTTTGATATACATTTTATTCACCGCTATAGGTTTTGGAAGAACAAAGTTTTCAAAAAAGATTTTTTCATATTTTACTCAAGGTACATTTTGGACCCTAGGTCGAATTGAGTGATTTGTTCCTGGACCGGACCACTTGGAGGTGATAGAGGAGAGTCTCAGCTTCATTTTGATATATATTTTATTCATCGCTATAGTTTTTAGTAGAACAAAGTTTTCAAAAAAAGATTTTTTCTTATTTCACTCAAGGGAAATTTTAGTCCATAGGTCGAATTGAGTGATTTTTTCCTAAACCGGACCACTTGGTAGTGATAGAAGAAGGTCTCAGCTTCATTCTGATATTCATTTTATTTTTCGCTATGGTTTTTGGTAGAACAAAGTTTTCAAGAAAATATTTTTTCTTATTTCACTCAAAGGGAAATTTTAGTCCATAGGTCGAATTGAGTGATTTGTTCCTGGACCGGACTACTTGGTAGTGATAGAAGAAGGTCTCAGCTTCATTTTGATATACACTTTATTTATCGCTATAGTTTTTGGTAGAACAAAGTTTTCAAAAAGAGATTTTTTCTTATTTCACTCTAAGGGACATTTTGGACCAAAGATAGAATTGAGTGATTTGTTCCTGGTCCGGACCACTTGGAGGTGATAGTGGAAGGTCTCAGCTTTATTTTGATATACATTTTATTCACCGCTATAATTTTTTGTAGAATAAAGTTTTCAAAAAAAAATTTTCATATTTCATTTACCACTATAATTTTTGGTAGAACAAACTATTGAAAAAAACGGTGATGGCAGTGCCGGGACTGCAACGTAACAGTAAATGATCTGCAGGTAATAGTGGAGGGTCTCAGAATTGAAGAGGTCAAAAAAGATTATTTAAAAGGATTAGTTTAATAGGAATTATTTATGGTTTTATTTGTCATCAAAGAAACAGCATATTGGAAAAATTAAAAATACTATCGCTATATCGGATAAATATAAAAAAATTACCGCGCAAAAAAAATATATCAAACTATTTCATGTTTTAAAATTTTTTGTAAAATATATAATTTTGTCAATCCGTTTTAATTTTATGTCTTACTGATAGGGCGATAGTTTTTTCTACATAACGATAGTTTTTGGTTTTGCGCGATAGTTTTTTTATATTTTTCTGATATGGCGATAGTTTTTTTAATATTTTTCCAATATGGCGACAGTTGTTTTTTTTATTTTGCGTGATAGTTTTTTCTATATAATGATAGTTCTTTTGTTTTGCGCGAGTTTTTTTTATAGTTTTCCGATATGGCGATAGTTTCTTTAATATATATATATATATATATATATATATATATATATATAGTTTTTTTCGTTATGACGGATGCCGATAGAAAAAAATAAAAATTAAAAAATGCTTATTTCTGCTCAACAAAATTACAAAATAAATATTTTTTTATTTTATTATGTGGCAGCTCTATTACCATACACAAAATTTTATTTAAAAAATCACTCACCTTAAACTCACACATATTAATTTTATAAAAATAATGTTAAATTATTAATTTTATTCACTTAAAAATCATATTTTGTCAAAATTAGTCTTGGTGGCCATGTTAGTATAAAAGGTGTGCCAAGTTTTAAAATGTTAATATATTCATTTCTGGGATGCCAGATAATTTAATTTTATTTTAGTGACTCGTACGTTGCAGCCCCGACACCAACATCCACGTTTTTTTGAAAACATTGTTCTACCAAAAGCTATAGCGGTGAATAGAATATATATCAGAATGAAGCTGAGACCTTCCTCTATTATCTCCACGTGGTCTGGTCCAGGAACAAATCCCTTAATTCGACCTAGGGCCCAAAATGTCTCTTGAATGAAATATGAAAAAAATCTTTTTTTGAAAACTTTGTTCAACCAAAAACTATAGCGGTGAATAAAATATATATCAGAATGAATATATATCAAAATGAATCAGAATTATCTCCAAATGGTCTGGTAAAGGAACAAATCACTCAATTCGACATAGGGCCCAAAGTCTCCCTTGAGTGAAATATGAAAATATAGTGGTGAATAAAATATATATCAAAATTAAGCTGAGATATTCCTCTATTACCTCTAAGTGTTCCGGTCCAGGAACAAATCACTCAATTCAACCTAGAGTCCAAAATAATATATAAGTAAAATTTTAAAAATTGTTATTTCGCGTTTTTTTGAATTTAATTACAGTAGCATAAACAAATATACATTCTTTCGTCTCAAATGAAGTATTTTTATCATATTTTAATCTCTTACAAGGCTTTTGTTTAATAAATTTTAAAATATTTTTCTGCCGCATACAGTAGTTTGTTGTTTTATTTCACTAGTTCGTTAACAAAGTTGCAGTGTTGCCATATTATAAATCTGCAAAAAAAAAACAGAAACCACTCATTTCGTTGCAAAATTTAATTAATTTGGGCAACATCAAATCGAGTAGTTTCTTATCTTACTTTGTTATCTTCTCGTCCACTCATTCTGCTAGTTTTTAATAAAAAGACCGGCGTGAACTTAACAAAGTAAGATAACAAAGTAAAAGTGCTGCCAAGTTTAAAAATCGCAACTTTGTTAACAAACTAATCATGTAAGATAACAAACTACTGGACCCTCAAAAAAGATTTTTTCATATTTCATTCAAAGGGACATTTTTGACCCTAGGTCGAATTGAGTGATTTGTTCCTGGACCGGACCACTTGGAGGTGATAGAGGAGAGTCTCAGCTTCATTTTGATATATATTTTATTTATCGCTATAGTTTTTGGTAGAACAAAGTTTTCAAAAAAAGATTTTTTCTTATTTCACTCAAGGGAAATTTTAGTCCATAGGTCAAATTGAGTGATTTTTTCCTGGACCGGACCACTTGGTAGTGATAGAAGAAGGTCTCAGCTTCATTCTGATTTTTCATTTTATTTTTCGCTATGGTTTTTGGTAGAACAAAGTTTTCAAAAAGAGGTTTTTTCTTATTTCACTCAAAGGGAAATTTTAATCCATAGGTCGAATTGAGTGATTTGTTCCTGGACCGGACTACTTGGTAGTGATAGAAGAAGGTCTCAGCTTCATTTTGATATACACTTTATTTATCGCTATAGTTTTTGGTAGAACAAAGTTTTCAAAAAGAGATTTTTTCTTATTTCACTCTAAGGGACATTTTGGACCAAAGATAGAATTGAGTGATTTGTTCCTGGTCCGGACCACTTGGAGGTGATAGTGGAAGGTCTCAGCTTTATTTTGATATACATTTTATTCACCGGTATAATTTTTTGTAGAATAAAGTTTTCAAAAAAAAAATTTTCATATTTCATTTACCACTATAGTTTTTGGTAGAACAAACTATTGAAAAAAACGGTGATGGCAGTGCCGGGACTGCAACGTAACAGTAAATGATCTGCAGGTAATAGTGGAGGGTCTCAGAATTGAAGAGGTCAAAAAAGATTATTTAAAAGGATTAGTTTAATAGGAATAATTTATGGTTTTATTTGTCATCAAAGAAACAGCATATTGGAAAAATTAAAAATACTATCGCTATATCGGATAAATATAAAAAAAATTACCGCGCAAAAAAAATATATCAAACTATTTCATGTTTTAAAATTTTTTGTAAAATATATAATTTTGTCAATCCGTTTTAATTTTATGTCTTACTGATATGGCGATAGTTTTTTCTACATAACGATAGTTTTTGGTTTTGCGCGATAGTTTTTTTATATTTTTCTGATATGGCGATAGTTTTTTTAATATTTCTCCAATATGGCGACAGTTGTTTTTTTTTATTTTGCGTGATAGTTTTTTCTATATAATGATAGTTCTTTTGTTTTGCGCGAGTTTTTTTATAATTTTCCGATATGGCGATAGTTTCTTTAATATATATATATATATATATATATATATATATATATATATATATATATATATATATATATATATAGTTTTTTTTGTTATGACGGATGCCGATAGAAAAAAATAAAAATTAAAAAAATGCTTATTTCTGCTCAACAATATTACAAAATAAATATTTTTTTATTTTATTATGTGGCAGCTCTATTACCATACACAAAATTTTATTTAAAAAATCACTCACTTTAAACTCACACATATTAATTTTATAAAAATAATGTTAAATTATTAATTTTATTCACTTAAAAATCATATTTTGTCAAAATTAGTCTTGGTGGCCATGTTAGTATAAAAGGTGTGCCAAGTTTTAAACTGTTAATATATTCATTTCTGGGATGCCACATAATTTACTTTTATTTTAGTGACTCGTACGTTGCAGCCCCGACACCAACATCCACGTTTTTTTGAAAACATTGTTCTACCAAAAGCTATAGCGGTGAATAGAATATATATCAGAATGAAGCTGAGACCTTCCTCTATTATCTCCACGTGGTCTGGTCCAGGAACAAATCCCTTAATTCGACCTAGGGCCCAAAATGTCTCTTGAATGAAATATGAAACAAATCTTTTTTTGAAAACTTTGTTCAACCAAAAACTATAGCGGTGAATAAAATATATATCAGAATGAATATATATCAAAATGAATCAGAATTATCTCCAAATGGTCTGGTAAAGGAACAAATCACTCAATTCGACATAGGGCCCAAAGTCTCCCTTGAGTGAAATATGAAAATATAGTGGTGAATAAAATATATATCAAAATTAAGCTGAGATATTCCTCTATCACCTCTAAGTGTTCCGGTCCAGGAACAAATCACTCAATTCAACCTAGAGTCCAAAATAATATATAAGTAAAATTTTAAAAATTGTTATTTCGCGTTTTTTTGAATTTAATTACAGTAGCATAAACAAATATACATTCTTTCGTCTCAAATGAAGTATTTTTATCATATTTTAATCTCTTACAAGGCTTTTGTTTAATAAATTTTAAAATATTTTTCTGCCGCATACAGTAGTTTGTTGTTTTATTTCACTAGTTCGTTAACAAAGTTGCAGTGTTGCCATATTATAAATCTGCAAAAAAAAAAACAGAAACCACTCATTTCGTTGCAAAATTTAATTAATTTGGGCAACATCAAATCGAGTAGTTTGTTATCTTACTTTGTTATCTTCTCGTCCACTCATTCTGCTAGTTTTTAATAAAAAGACCGGCGTGAACTTAACAAAGTAAGATAACAAAGTAAAAGTGCTGCCAAGTTTAAAAATCGCAACTTTGTTAACAAACTAATCATGTAAGATAACAAACTACTGGACCCTCAAAAAAGATTTTTTCATATTTCATTCAAAGGGACATTTTTGACCCTAGGTCGAATTGAGTGATTTGTTCCTGGACCGGACCACTTGGAGGTGATAGAGGAGAGTCTCAGCTTCATTTTGATATATATTTTATTTATCGCTATAGTTTTTGGTAGAACAAAGTTTTCAAAAAAAGATTTTTTCTTATTTCACTCAAGGGAAATTTTAGTCCATAGGTCAAATTGAGTGATTTTTTCCTGGACCGGACCACTTGGTAGTGATAGAAGAAGGTCTCAGCTTCATTCTGATATTCATTTTATTTTTCGCTATGGTTTTTGGTAGAACAAAGTTTTCAAAAAGAGATTTTTTCTTATTTCACTCAAAGGGAAATTTTAATCCATAGGTCGAATTGAGTGATTTGTTCCTGGACCGGACTACTTGGTAGTGATAGAAGAAGGTCTCAGCTTCATTTTGATATACACTTTATTTATCGCTATAGTTTTTGGTAGAACAAAGTTTTCAAAAAGAGATTTTTTCTTATTTCACTCTAAGGGACATTTTGGACCAAAGATAGAATTGAGTGATTTGTTCCTGGTCCGGACCACTTGGAGGTGATAGTGGAAGGTCTCAGCTTTATTTTGATATACATTTTATTCACCGGTATAATTTTTTGTAGAATAAAGTTTTCAAAAAAAAAATTTTCATATTTCATTTACCACTATAGTTTTTGGTAGAACAAACTATTGAAAAAAACGGTGATGGCAGTGCCGGGACTGCAACGTAACAGTAAATGATCTGCAGGTAATAGTGGAGGGTCTCAGAATTGAAGAGGTCAAAAAAGATTATTTAAAAGGATTAGTTTAATAGGAATAATTTATGGTTTTATTTGTCATCAAAGAAACAGCATATTGGAAAAATTAAAAATACTATCGCTATATCGGATAAATATAAAAAAATTACCGCGCAAAAAAAATATATCAAACTATTTCATGTTTTAAAATTTTTTGTAAAATATATAATTTTGTCAATCCGTTTTAATTTTATGTCTTACTGATATGGCGATAGTTTTTTCTACATAACGATAGTTTTTGGTTTTGCGCGATAGTTTTTTTATATTTTTCTGATATGGCGATAGTTTTTTTAATATTTCTCCAATATGGCGACAGTTGTTTTTTTTTATTTTGCGTGATAGTTTTTTCTATATAATGATAGTTCTTTTGTTTTGCGCGAGTTTTTTTATAATTTTCCGATATGGCGATAGTTTCTTTAATATATATATATATATATATATATATATATATATATAGTTTTTTTCGTTATGACGGATGCCGATAGAAAAAAATAAAAATTAAAAAAATGCTTATTTCTGCTCAACAATATTACAAAATAAATATTTTTTTATTTTATTATGTGGCAGCTCTATTACCATACACAAAATTTTATTTAAAAAATCACTCACTTTAAACTCACACATATTAATTTTATAAAAATAATGTTAAATTATTAATTTTATTCACTTAAAAATCATATTTTGTCAAAATTAGTCTTGGTGGCCATGTTAGTATAAAAGGTGTGCCAAGTTTTAAACTGTTAATATATTCATTTCTGGGATGCCACATAATTTACTTTTATTTTAGTGACTCGTACGTTGCAGCCCCGACACCAACATCCACGTTTTTTTGAAAACATTGTTCTACCAAAAGCTATAGCGGTGAATAGAATATATATCAGAATGAAGCTGAGACCTTCCTCTATTATCTCCACGTGGTCTGGTCCAGGAACAAATCCCTTAATTCGACCTAGGGCCCAAAATGTCTCTTGAATGAAATATGAAACAAATCTTTTTTTGAAAACTTTGTTCAACCAAAAACTATAGCGGTGAATAAAATATATATCAGAATGAATATATATCAAAATGAATCAGAATTATCTCCAAATGGTCTGGTAAAGGAACAAATCACTCAATTCGACATAGGGCCCAAAGTCTCCCTTGAGTGAAATATGAAAATATAGTGGTGAATAAAATATATATCAAAATTAAGCTGAGATATTCCTCTATCACCTCTAAGTGTTCCGGTCCAGGAACAAATCACTCAATTCAACCTAGAGTCCAAAATAATATATAAGTAAAATTTTAAAAATTGTTATTTCGCGTTTTTTTGAATTTAATTACAGTAGCATAAACAAATATACATTCTTTCGTCTCAAATGAAGTATTTTTATCATATTTTAATCTCTTACAAGGCTTTTGTTTAATAAATTTTAAAATATTTTTCTGCCGCATACAGTAGTTTGTTGTTTTATTTCACTAGTTCGTTAACAAAGTTGCAGTGTTGCCATATTATAAATCTGCAAAAAAAAAAAACAGAAACCACTCATTTCGTTGCAAAATTTAATTAATTTGGGCAACATCAAATCGAGTAGTTTGTTATCTTACTTTGTTATCTTCTCGTCCACTCATTCTGCTAGTTTTTAATAAAAAGACCGGCGTGAACTTAACAAAGTAAGATAACAAAGTAAAAGTGCTGCCAAGTTTAAAAATCGCAACTTTGTTAACAAACTAATCATGTAAGATAACAAACTACTGGACCCTCAAAAAAGATTTTTTCATATTTCATTCAAAGGGACATTTTTGACCCTAGGTCGAATTGAGTGATTTGTTCCTGGACCGGACCACTTGGTGGTGATAGAGGAGAGTCTCAGCTTCATTTTGATATATATTTTATTTATCGCTATAGTTTTTGGTAGAACAAAGTTTTCAAAAAAAGATTTTTTCTTATTTCACTCAAGGGAAATTTTAGTCCATAGGTCAAATTGAGTGATTTTTTCCTGGACCGGACCACTTGGTAGTGATAGAAGAAGGTCTCAGCTTCATTCTGATATTCATTTTATTTTTCGCTATGGTTTTTGGTAGAACAAAGTTTTCAAAAAGAGATTTTTTCTTATTTCACTCAAAGGGAAATTTTAATCCATAGGTCGAATTGAGTGATTTGTTCCTGGACCGGACTACTTGGTAGTGATAGAAGAAGGTCTCAGCTTCATTTTGATATACACTTTATTTATCGCTATAGTTTTTGGTAGAACAAAGTTTTCAAAAAGAGATTTTTTCTTATTTCACTCTAAGGGACATTTTGGACCAAAGATAGAATTGAGTGATTTGTTCCTGGTCCGGACCACTTGGAGGTGATAGTGGAAGGTCTCAGCTTTATTTTGATATACATTTTATTCACCGGTATAATTTTTTGTAGAATAAAGTTTTCAAAAAAAAAATTTTCATATTTCATTTACCACTATAGTTTTTGGTAGAACAAACTATTGAAAAAAACGGTGATGGCAGTGCCGGGACTGCAACGTAACAGTAAATGATCTGCAGGTAATAGTGGAGGGTCTCAGAATTGAAGAGGTCAAAAAAGATTATTTAAAAGGATTAGTTTAATAGGAATAATTTATGGTTTTATTTGTCATCAAAGAAACAGCATATTGGAAAAATTAAAAATACTATCGCTATATCGGATAAATATAAAAAAATTACCGCGCAAAAAAAATATATCAAACTATTTCATGTTTTAAAATTTTTTGTAAAATATATAATTTTGTCAATCCGTTTTAATTTTATGTCTTACTGATATGGCGATAGTTTTTTCTACATAACGATAGTTTTTGGTTTTGCGCGATAGTTTTTTTATATTTTTCTGATATGGCGATAGTTTTTTTAATATTTCTCCAATATGGCGACAGTTGTTTTTTTTTTTATTTTGCGTGATAGTTTTTTCTATATAATGATAGTTCTTTTGTTTTGCGCGAGTTTTTTTATAGTTTTCCGATATGGCGATAGTTTCTTTAATATATATATATATATATATATATATATATATAGTTTTTTTCGTTATGACGGATGCCGATAGAAAAAAATAAAAATTAAAAAAATGCTTATTTCTGCTCAACAATATTACAAAATAAATATTTTTTTATTTTATTATGTGGCAGCTCTATTACCATACACAAAATTTTATTTAAAAAATCACTCACTTTAAACTCACACATATTAATTTTATAAAAATAATGTTAAATTATTAATTTTATTCACCTAAAAATCATATTTTGTCAAAATTAGTCTTGGTGGCCATGTTAGTATAAAAGGTGTGCCAAGTTTTAAACTGTTAATATATTCATTTCTGGGATGCCAGATAATTTACTTTTATTTTAGTGACTCGTACATTGCAGCCCCGACACCAACATCCACATTTTTTTTGAAAACATTGTTCTACCAAAAGCTATAGCGGTGAATAGAATATATATCAGAATGAAGCTGAGACCTTCCTCTATTATCTCCACGTGGTCTGGTCCAGGAACAAATCCCTTAATTCGACCTAGGGCCCAAAATGTCTCTTGAATGAAATATGAAAAAAATCTTTTTTTGAAAACTTTGTTCAACCAAAAACTATAGCGGTGAATAAAATATATATCAGAATGAATATATATCAAAATGAATCAGAATCATCTCCAAATGGTCTGGTAAAGGAACAAATCACTCAATTCGACATAGGGCCCAAAGTCTCCCTTGAGTGAAATATGAAAATATAGTGGTGAATAAAATATATATCAAAATTAAGCTGAGATATTCCTCTATCACCTCTAAGTGTTCCGGTCCAGGAACAAATCACTCAATTCAACCTAGAGTCCAAAATAATATATAAGTAAAATTTTAAAAATTGTTATTTCGCGTTTTTTTGAATTTAATTACAGTAGCATAAACAAATATACACTCTTTCGTCTCAAATTAAGTATTTTTATCATATTTTAATCTCTTACAAGGCTTTTGTTTAATAAATTTTAAAATATTTTTCTGCCACATACAGTAGTTTGTTGTTTTATTTCACTAGTTCGTTAACAAAGTTGCAGTGTTGCCATATTATAAATCTGCAAAAAAAAAACAGAAACCACTCATTTCGTTGCAAAATTTAATTAATTTGGGCAACATCAAATCGAGTAGTTTGTTATGGTACTTTGTTATCTTCTCGTCCACTCATTCTGCTAGTTTTTAATAAAAAGACCGGCGTGAACTTAACAAAGTAAGATAAAAAAGTAAAAGTGCTGCCAAGTTTAAAAATCGCAACTTTGTTAACAAACTAATCATGTAAGATAACAAACTACTGGACCCTCAAAAAAGATTTTTTCATATTTCAATCAAAGGGACATTTTTGACCCTAGGTCGAATTGAGTGATTTGTTCCTGGACCGGACCACCTGGAGGTGATAGAGGAGAGCCTCAGCTTCATTTTGATATATATTTTATTTTTCGCTATGGTTTTTGGTAGAACAAAGTTTTCAAAAAGAGATTTTTTCTTATTTCCCTCAAAGGGAAATTTTAGTCCATAGGTCGAATTGAGTGATTTGTTCCTGGACCGGACCGGACCGGTGGTGATAGAAGAAGGTCTCAGCTTCATTTAGATATATATTTTATTTATCGCTATAGTTTTTGGTAGAACAGTTTTCAAAAAAGATTTTTTCATATTTCACTCAAGGGACTTTTTTGACCCTAGATCGAATTGACTGATTTGTTCCTGGATCGGACTACTTGGAGGTGATAGAGGAGAGTCTCAGCTTCATCTTGATATACATTTTATTTATCGCTATAGTTTTTGGTAGAACAAAGTTTTCAAAAAAAGATTTTTTCTTATTTCACTCAAAGGGAAATTTTATTCCATAGGTCGAATTGAGTGATTTGTTCCTGGACCGGACCACTTGGAGGTCATAGAAGAAGGTCTCAGCTTCATTTTGATATACATTTTATTTATCGCTATAGTTTTTGGTAGAACAATGTTTTCAAAAAAGATTTTTTCATATTTCACTCTAAGGGACATTTTGGACCTTACGTCGAATTGAATGATCTGTTCCTGGACCGGACCACTTGGAGGTGATAGTGGAGGGTCTCACCTTCATTTTGATATACATCTTACTCACCGCTATAGTTTTTGGTAGAACAAAGTTTTCAAAAAAAATTTTTTCTTATTTCACTCAAGGGAAATTTTAGCCCATAGGTCGAATTGAGTGATTTGTTCCTAGGCCGGACCACTTGGAGATGATATTTTTTGGTAGAACAAAGTTTTCAAAAAAAGATTTTTTCCTATTTCACTCAAGGGAAATTTTAGTCCATAGGTCGAATTGAGTGACTGGTTCCTGGACTGGACCACTTAGTAGTGATAGAAGAAGGTCTCAGCTTGATTTTGATATACATTTTATTTATCGCTATAGTTTTTGGTAGAACAAATTTTTCAAAAAAAATTTTTTCATATTTTACTCAAGGTACATTTTGGACGCTAGGTCGAACTGCGTGATTTGTTCTTGGACCGCACCACCTGGAGGTGATAGAGGAGAGTCTCAGCTTCATTCTGATATACATTTTATTCATCGCTATAGTTTTTGGTAGAACAAAGTTTCCAAAAAAAGATTTTTTCTTATTTCACTCAAGGGAAATTTTAGTCCATAGGTCGAATTGAGTGATTTGTTCCTGGACCGGACCACATGGTAGTGATAGAAGAAGGTCTCAGCTTCATTTTGATATATATTTTATTTATCGCTATAGTTTTTGGTAGAACAAAGTTTTCAAAAAAGATTTTTTCTTATTTCACTCAAAGGGAAATTATAGTCCATAGGTCGAATTGAGTGATTTGTTCCTGGACCGGACCACATGCTAGTGATAGAAGAAGATCTCAGCTTAATTTTGATATATATTTTATTTATCGCTATAGTTTTTGGTAGAACAATATTTTCAAAAAAAAATTTTTTCATGTTTCACTCTAAGCGACATTTTTGACCCTACGTCGAATTGAGTGATTTGTTCCTGTACCGGACCACCTGGTGGTGATAGAAGAAGGCGTCGGCTTCATTTTGATATTCATCTTATTTATCGCTATGGTTTTTGGTAGAACAAAGTTTAAAAAAAAGATTTTTTCTTATTTCACTCAAAGGGAAATTATAGTCCATAGGTCGAATTGAGTGATTTTTTCCTGAACCGGACCACTGGGTAGTGATAGAAGAAGGTCTCAGCTTCATTTTGATATACATTTTATTTATCGCTATAGTTTTTGGTAGAACAAAGTTTTCAAAAAAATATTTTTTCATATTTCACTCAAGGGACTTTTTTGACCCTAGATCGAATTGACTAATTTGTTCCTGGATCGGACTACTTGGAAGTGATAGAGGAGAGTCTCAGCTTCATTTTGATATATATTTTATTTATCGCTATAGTTTTTGGTAGAACAAAGTTTTCAAAAAAAGATTTTTTCTTATTTCACTCAAGGGAAATTTTAGTCCATAGGTCAAATTGAGTGATTTTTTCCTGGACCGGACCACTTGGTAGTGATAGAAGAAGGTCTCAGCTTCATTCTGATATTCATTTTATTTTTCGCTACGGTTTTTGGTAGAACAAAGTTTTCAAAAAGAGATTTTTTCTTATTTCACTCAAAGGGAAATTTTAGTCCATAGGTCGAATTGAGTGATTTGTTCCTGGACCGGACTACTTGGTAGTGATAGAAGAAGGTCTCAGCTTCATTTTGATATACACTTTATTTATCGCTATAGTTTTTTGTAGAACAAAGTTTTCAAAAAGAGATTTTTTCTTATTTCACTCTAAGGGACATTTTGGACCAAAGATAGAATTGAGTGATTTGTTCCTGGTCCGGACCACTTGGAGGTGATAGTGGAAGGTCTCAGCTTTATTTTGATATACATTTTATTCACCGCTATAATTTTTTGTAGAATAAAGTTTTCAAAAAAAAATTTTTCATATTTCATTTACCACTATAGTTTTTGGTAGAACAAACTATTGAAAAAAACGGTGATGGCAGTGCCGGGACTGCAACGTAACAGTAAATGATCTGCAGGTAATAGTGGAGGGTCTCAGAATTGAAGAGGTCAAAAAAGATTATTTAAAAGGATTAGTTTAATAGGAATAATTTATGGTTTTATTTGTCATCAAAGAAACAGCATATTGGAAAAATTAAAAATACTATCGCTATATCGGATAAATATAAAAAAATGACCGCGCAAAAAAAAATATATCAAACTATTTCGTGTTTTAAAATTTTTTGTAAAATATATAATTTTGTCAATCCGTTTTAATTTTATGTCTTACTGATATGGCGATAGTTTTTTCTACATAACGATAGTTTTTGGTTTTGCGCGATAGTTTTTTTATATTTTTCTGATATGGCGATAGTTTTTTTAATATTTCTCCAATATGGCGACAGTTGTTTTTTTTTTATTTTGCGTGATAGTTTTTTCTATATAATGATAGTTCTTTTGTTTTGCGCGAGTTTTTTTTATAGTTTTCCGATATGGCGATAGTTTCTTTAATATATATATATATATATATATATAGTTTTTTTCGTTATGACGGATGCCGATAGAAAAAAATAAAAATTAAAAAAATGCTTATTTCTGCTCAACAATATTACAAAATAAATATTTTTTTATTTTATTATGTGGCAGCTCTATTACCATACACAAAATTTTATTTAAAAAATCACTCACTTTAAACTCACACATATTAATTTTATAAAAATAATGTTAAATTATCAATTTTATTCACTTAAAAATCATATTTTGTCAAAATTAGTCTTGGTGGCCATGTTAGTATAAAAGGTGTGCCAAGTTTTAAACTGTTAATATATTCATTTCTGGGATGCCAGATAATTTACTTTTATTTTAGTGACTCGTACGTTGCAGCCCCGACACCAACATCCACGTTTTTTTTGAAAACATTGTTCTACCAAAAGCTATAGCGGTGAATAGAATATATATCAGAATGAAGCTGAGACCTTCCTCTATTATCTCCACGTGGTCTGGTCCAGGAACAAATCCCTTAATTCGACCTAGGGCCCAAAATGTCTCTTGAATGAAATATGAAACAAATCTTTTTTTGAAAACTTTGTAAAATCAAAAACTATAGCGGTGAATAAAATATATATCAGAATGAATATATATCAAAATGAATCAGAATCATCTCCAAATGGTCTGGTAAAGGAACAAATCACTCAATTCGACATAGGGCCCAAAGACTCCCTTGAGTGAAATATGAAAATATAGTGGTGAATAAAATATATATCAAAATTAAGCTGAGATATTCCTCTATCACCTCTAAGTGTTCCGGTCCAGGAACAAATCACTCAATTCAACCTAGAGTCCAAAATAATATATAAGTAAAATTTTAAAAATTGTTATTTCGCGTTTTTTTGAATTTAATTACAGTAGCATAAACAAATATACATTCTTTCGTCTCAAATGAAGTATTTTTATCATATTTTAATCTCTTACAAGGCTTTTGTTTAATAAATTTTAAAATATTTTTCTGGCGCATACAGTAGTTTGTTGTTTTATTTCAGTAGTTCGTTAACAAAGTTGAAGTGTTGCCATATTATAAATCTGCAAAAAAAAAAAAACAGAAACCACTCATTTCGTTGCAAAATTTAATTAATTTGGGCAACATCAAATCGAGTAGTTTGTTATGGTACTTTGTTATCTTCTCGTCCACTCATTCTGCTAGTTTTTAATAAAAAGACCGGCGTGAACTTAACAAAGTAATATAACAAAGTAAAAGTGCTGCCAAGTTTAAAAATCGCAACTTTGTTAACAAACTAATCATGTAAGATAACAAACTACTGGACCCTCAAAAACGATTTTTTCATATTTCAATCAAAGGGACATTTTTGACCCTAGGTCGAATTGAGTGATTTGTTCCTGGACCGGACCACCTGGAGGTGATAGAGGAGAGTCTCAGCTTCATTTTGATATACATTTTATTTATCGCTATAGTTTTTGGTAGAACAAAGTTTTCAAAAAAATATTTTTTCATATTTCACTCAAGGGACTTTTTTGACCCTAGATCGAATTGACTAATTTGTTCCTGGATCGGACTACTTGGAAGTGATAGAGGAGAGTCTCAGCTTCATTTTGATATATATTTTATTTATCGCTATAGTTTTTGGTAGAACAAAGTTTTCAAAAAGAGATTTTTTCTTATTTCACTCAAGGGAAATTTTAGTCCATAGGTCAAATTGAGTGATTTTTTCCTGGACCGGACCACTTGGTAGTGATAGAAGAAGGTCTCAGCTTCATTCTGATATTCATTTTATTTTTCGCTATGGTTTTTGGTAGAACAAAGTTTTCAAAAAGAGATTTTTTCTTATTTCCCTCAAAGGGAAATTATAGTCCATAGGTCGAATTGAGTGATTTGTTCTTGGACCGGACCACATGGTGGTGATAGAAGAAGGTCTCAGCTTCATTTTGATATATATTTTATTTATCGCTATAGTTTTTGGTAGAACAAAGTTTTCAAAAAAGATTTTTTCATATTTCACTCACGGGACTTTTTTGACCCTAGATCGAATTGAGTGATTTGTTCCTGGACCGGACCACTTGGAGGTGATAGAGGAGAGTCTCAGCTTCATTTTGATATATATTTTATTCATCGCTATAGTTTTTAGTAGAACAAAGTTTTCAAAAAAAGATTTTTTCTTATTTCACTCAAGGGAAATTTTAGTCCATAGGTCGAATTGAGTGATTTTTTCCTAAACCGGACCACTTGGTAGTGATAGAAGAAGGTCTCAGCTTCATTCTGATATTCATTTTATTTTTCGCTATGGTTTTTGGTAGAACAAAGTTTTCAAGAAAATATTTTTTCTTATTTCACTCAAAGGGAAATTTTAGTCCATAGGTCGAATTGAGTGATTTGTTCCTGGACCGGACTACTTGGTAGTGATAGAAGAAGGTCTCAGCTTCATTTTGATATACACTTTATTTATCGCTATAGTTTTTGGTAGAACAAAGTTTTCAAAAAGAGATTTTTTCTTATTTCACTCTAAGGGACATTTTGGACCAAAGATAGAATTGAGTGATTTGTTCCTGGTCCGGACCACTTGGAGGTGATAGTGGAAGGTCTCAGCTTTATTTTGATATACATTTTATTCACCGCTATAATTTTTTGTAGAATAAAGTTTTCAAAAAAAAATTTTCATATTTCATTTACCACTATAATTTTTGGTAGAACAAACTATTGAAAAAAACGGTGATGGCAGTGCCGGGACTGCAACGTAACAGTAAATGATCTGCAGGTAATAGTGGAGGGTCTCAGAATTGAAGAGGTCAAAAAAGATTATTTAAAAGGATTAGTTTAATAGGAATTATTTATGGTTTTATTTGTCATCAAAGAAACAGCATATTGGAAAAATTAAAAATACTATCGCTATATCGGATAAATATAAAAAAATTACCGCGCAAAAAAAATATATCAAACTATTTCATGTTTTAAAATTTTTTGTAAAATATATAATTTTGTCAATCCGTTTTAATTTTATGTCTTACTGATATGGCGATAGTTTTTTCTACATAACGATAGTTTTTGGTTTTGCGCGATAGTTTTTTTATATTTTTCTGATATGGCGATAGTTTTTTTAATATTTCTCCAATATGGCGACAGTTGTTTTTTTTTTTATTTTGCGTGATAGTTTTTTCTATATAATGATAGTTCTTTTGTTTTGCGCGAGTTTTTTTTATAGTTTTCCGATATGGCGATAGTTTCTTTAATATATATATATATATATATATATATATATATATATATATATATATATATAGTTTTTTTCGTTATGACGGATGCCGATAGAAAAAAATAAAAATTAAAAAAATGCTTATTTCTGCTCAACAATATTACAAAATAAATATTTTTTTATTTTATTATGTGGCAGCTCTATTACCATACACAAAATTTTATTTAAAAAATCACTCACTTTAAACTCACACATATTAATTTTATAAAAATAATGTTAAATTATCAATTTTATTCACTTAAAAATCATATTTTGTCAAAATTAGTCTTGGTGGCCATGTTAGTATAAAAGGTGTGCCAAGTTTTAAACTGTTAATATATTCATTTCTGGGATGCCAGATAATTTACTTTTATTTTAGTGACTCGTACGTTGCAGCCCCGACACCAACATCCACGTTTTTTTTGAAAACATTGTTCTACCAAAAGCTATAGCGGTGAATAGAATATATATCAGAATGAAGCTGAGACCTTCCTCTATTATCTCCACGTGGTCTGGTCCAGGAACAAATCCCTTAATTCGACCTAGGGCCCAAAATGTCTCTTGAATGAAATATGAAACAAATCTTTTTTTGAAAACTTTGTAAAATCAAAAACTATAGCGGTGAATAAAATATATATCAGAATGAATATATATCAAAATGAATCAGAATCATCTCCAAATGGTCTGGTAAAGGAACAAATCACTCAATTCGACATAGGGCCCAAAGACTCCCTTGAGTGAAATATGAAAATATAGTGGTGAATAAAATATATATCAAAATTAAGCTGAGATATTCCTCTATCACCTCTAAGTGTTCCGGTCCAGGAACAAATCACTCAATTCAACCTAGAGTCCAAAATAATATATAAGTAAAATTTTAAAAATTGTTATTTCGCGTTTTTTTGAATTTAATTACAGTAGCATAAACAAATATACATTCTTTCGTCTCAAATGAAGTATTTTTATCATATTTTAATCTCTTACAAGGCTTTTGTTTAATAAATTTTAAAATATTTTTCTGCCGCATACAGTAGTTTGTTGTTTTATTTCAGTAGTTCGTTAACAAAGTTGAAGTGTTGCCATATTATAAATCTGCAAAAAAAAAAAAACAGAAACCACTCATTTCGTTGCAAAATTTAATTAATTTGGGCAACATCAAATCGAGTAGTTTGTTATGGTACTTTGTTATCTTCTCGTCCACTCATTCTGCTAGTTTTTAATAAAAAGACCGGCGTGAACTTAACAAAGTAAGATAACAAAGTAAAAGTGCTGCCAAGTTTAAAAATCGCAACTTTGTTAACAAACTAATCATGTAAGATAACAAACTACTGGACCCTCAAAAACGATTTTTTCATATTTCAATCAAAGGGACATTTTTGACCCTAGGTCGAATTGAGTGATTTGTTCCTGGACCGGACCACCTGGAGGTGATAGAGGAGAGTCTCAGCTTCATTTTGATATACATTTTATTTATCGCTATAGTTTTTGGTAGAACAAAGTTTTCAAAAAAATATTTTTTCATATTTCACTCAAGGGACTTTTTTGACCCTAGATCGAATTGACTAATTTGTTCCTGGATCGGACTACTTGGAAGTGATAGAGGAGAGTCTCAGCTTCATTTTGATATATATTTTATTTATCGCTATAGTTTTTGGTAGAACAAAGTTTTCAAAAAGAGATTTTTTCTTATTTCACTCAAGGGAAATTTTAGTCCATAGGTCAAATTGAGTGATTTTTTCCTGGACCGGACCACTTGGTAGTGATAGAAGAAGGTCTCAGCTTCATTCTGATATTCATTTTATTTTTCGCTATGGTTTTTGGTAGAACAAAGTTTTCAAAAAGAGATTTTTTCTTATTTCCCTCAAAGGGAAATTATAGTCCATAGGTCGAATTGAGTGATTTGTTCTTGGACCGGACCACATGGTGGTGATAGAAGAAGGTCTCAGCTTCATTTTGATATATATTTTATTTATCGCTATAGTTTTTGGTAGAACAAAGTTTTCAAAAAAGATTTTTTCATATTTCACTCACGGGACTTTTTTGACCCTAGATCGAATTGACTGATTTGTTCCTGGATCGGACTACTTGGAAGTGATAGAGGAGAGTCTCAGCTTCATTTTGATATACATTTTATTTATCGCTACGGTTTTTGGTAGAACAAAGTTTTCAAAAAGAGATTTTTTCTTATTTCACTCAAGGGAAGTTTTAGTCATAGGTCGAATTGAGTGATTTGTTCCTGGACCGGACCACATGGCAGTGATAGAAGAAGGTCTCAGCTTAATTTTGATTTATATTTTATTTATCGCTATAGTTTTTGGTAGAACAATATTTTCAAAAAAAGATTTTTTCATGTTTCACTCTAAGGGACATTTTTGACCCTACGTCGAATTGAGTGATTTTTTCCTGTACCGGACCACCTGGTGGTGATAGAAGAAGGCGTCGGCTTCATTTTGATATTCATCTTATTTATCGCTATGGTTTTTGGTAGAACAAAGTTTTCAAAAAATATTTTTTCTTATTTCACTCAAAGGGAAATTTTAGTTCATAGGTCGAACTGAGTGATGTTTTACTGGACCGGACTACTTGGAGGTCATAGAAGAAGGTCTCAGCTTCATTTTGATATACATTTTATTTATCGCTATAGTTTTTGGTAGAACAATGTTTTCAAAAAAAGATTTTTTCTTATTTCACTCTAAGGGAAATTTTAGTCCAGAGTTCGAATAGAGTGATTTGTTCCTGGACCGGACCACTTGGAGATGATAGTTTTTGGTAGAACAAAGTTTTCAAAAAAAGATTTTTTCCTATTTCACTCAAGGGAAATTTTAGTCCATAGGTCGAATTGAGTGACTGGTTCCTGGACTGGACCACTTAGTAGTGATAGAAGAAGGTCTCAGCTTGATTTTGATATACATTTTATTTATCGCTATAGTTTTTGGTAGAACAAAGTTTTCAAAAAAAGATTTTTTCATATTTTACTCAAGGTACATTTTGGACGCTAGGTCGAACTGCGTGATTTGTTCTTGGACCGCACCACCTGGAGGTGATAGAGGAGAGTCTCAGCTTCATTCTGATATACATTTTATTTATCGCTATAGTTTTTGGTAGAACAAAGTTTTCAAAAAATATTTTTTCTTATTTCACTCAAAGGGAAATTTTAGTTCATAGGTCGAACTGAGTGATGTTTTACTGGACCGGACTACTTGGAGGTCATAGAAGAAGGTCTCAGCTTCATTTTGATATACATTTTATTTATCGCTATAGTTTTTGGTAGAACAATGTTTTCAAAAAAAGATTTTTTCTTATTTCACTCTAAGGGAAATTTTAGTCCAGAGTTCGAATTGAGTGATTTGTTCCTGGACCGGACCACTTGGAGATGATAGTTTTTGGTAGAACAAAGTTTCCAAAAAAAGATTTTTTCTTATTTCACTCAAGGGAAATTTTAGTCAATAGGTCGAATTGTGTGACTTGTTCCTGGACCGGACCCCTTGGTAGTAATAGAAGAAGGTCTCAGCTTCATTTTGATATACATTTTATTTATCGTTATAGTTTTTGGTAGAACAAACTTTTCAAAAAAGGTTTTTTCATATTTCACTCAAGGGACATTTTTGACCCTAGGTCGAATTGGGTGATTTGTTCCTGGACCATACCACTTGGAGGTGATAGAAGAGAGTCTCAGCTTCACTTTGATATATATTTTATTTATCGCTATAGTTTTTGGTAGAACAAAGTTTTCAAAAAAAGATTTTTTCTTATTTCACTCAAGGGAAATTTTAGTCCATAGGTCGAATTGTGTGACTTGTTCCTGGACCGGACCTCTTGGTAGTAATAGAAGAAGGTCTCAGCTTTATTTTGATATATATTTTATTTATCGCTATAGTTTTTGGTAGAACAAAGTTTTCAAAAAAGATTTTTTCATATTTCACTCAAGGGACTTTTTTGACCCTAGCTCGAATTGACTAATTTGTTCCTGGATCGGACTACTTGGAAGTGATAGAGGAGAGTCTCAGCTTCATTCTGATATACATTTTATTTATCGCTATAGTTTTTGGTAGAACAAAGTTTTCAAAAAAAGATTTTTTCTTATTTCAATCAAGGGAAGTTTTAGTCATAGGTCGAATTGAGTGATTTGTTCCTGGACCGGACCACTTGGAGGTGATAGTGGAGGGTCTCACCTTCATCTTGATATACATCTTACTCACCGCTATAGTTTTTGGTAGAACAAAGTTTTCAAAAAAAATTGTTTCTTATTTCACTCAAGTTAAATTTCAGTCCATAGGTCGAATTGTGTGATCTGTTCCTAGACCGGACCCCTGGGTAGTGATAGAAGAAGGTCTCAGCTTCATTTTGATTTTCTTTTCTTTTATCGCTATGGTTTTTGGTAGAACAAAGTTTTCAAAAAAAGATTTTTTCATATTTTACTTAAGGGACGTTTTGGACCCTACGTCGAATTGAGTGATCTGTTCCTGGACCGGACCACTTGTAGGTGATAGAAGAAGGCCTCAGCTTAATTTTGATATACATTTTGTTTATCGCTATGGTTTTTGGTAGAACAAAGTTTTCAAAAAAAGATTTTTTCATATTTCACTCAAGGGACATTTTTGACCCTAGGTCGAATTGGGTGATTTGTTCCTGGACCGGACCACTTGGAGGTGATAGAAGAAGGTCTCAGCTTCATTCTGATATACATTTTATTCATCGCTATAGTTTTTGGTAGAACAAAGTTTTCAAAAAGAGATTTTTTCTTATTTCACTCAAAGGGAAATTTTAGTCCAGAGTTCGAATTGAGTGATTTGTTCCTGGACCGGACCACTTGGAGATGATAGTTTTTGGTAGAACAAAGTTTTCAAAAAAAAAAATATTTTTTCATATTTCACTCAAGGGAAATTTTTTTTCCATAGGTCGAATTGAGTGATTTGTTCCTGGATCGGACTACTTGGAAGTGATAGAGGAGAGTCTCAGCTTCATTTTGATATACATTTTATTTATCACTATAGTTTTTGGTAGAACAAAGTTTTCAAAAAAAGATTTTTTCATATTTCACTCAAGGGACATTTTTGACCCTAGGTCGAATTGGGTGATTTGTTCCTGGACCGGACCACTTGGAGGAGATAGAAGAGAGCCTCAGCTTCACTTTGATATACATTTTATTTATCGCTATAGTTTTTGGTAGAACAATGTTTTAAAAAAAAATTTTTTCATATTTCACTCCAAGGTACATTTTGGACCCTACGTCGAATTGAGTGATCTGTTCCTGGACCGGACCACTTGGAGGTGATAGTAGAGATTCTCAGCTTCATGCTTATATACATGTTATTCATCGCTATAGTTTTTGGTAGAACAAAGTTTTCAAAAAAAAATTTTTTCTTATTTCACTCAAGGGAAATTTTAGTCCATAGGTCGAATTGAGTGATTTTTTCCTGGACCGGACCCCTTGGTAGTGATAGAAGAAGGTCTCAGCTTCATTCTGATATACATTTTATTCATCGCCATAGTTTTTGGTAGAACAAAGTTTCTAAAAAAAGATTTTTTCTTATTTCACTCAAGGGAAATTTTAGTCCATAGGTCGAATTGTGTGATTTGTTCCTGGACCGCACCCCTTGGTGGTGATAAAAGAAGGTCTCAGCTTCATCTTATTATTCATTTTATTTATCGCTATAGTTTTGGTAGAACAATGTTTTCAAAAAAAGGTTTTTTCTTATTTCATTCAAGGGAAATTTTAATCCATAGGTCAATTGTGTGATCTGTTCCAGGACCGGACCCCTTGGCAGTGATAGAAGAAGGTCTTAGCTCCATTTCGATATACATTTTATTTATCACTATAGTTTTTGGTAGAACAAAGTTTTCAAAAAAAATTTTTTCTTATTTCTCTCAAGGGAAATTTTAGTACATAGGTCGAATTGAGTGATTGGTTCCTGGACCGGACCACTTGGTGCCTATAGTGGAAGGTCTCAGCTTCATTTTGGTATACATCTTATTCACCGCTATAGTTTTTGATAGAACAAAGTTTTCAAAAAAGGATTTTTTCTTATTTCACTCAAGGGAATTCTCCATAGGTCGAATTGAGTGATTTTTTCCTAGACCGGACAACTTGGAGATGATAGTGGAAGGTCTCAGCTTCATTGTGATATACAGCTTATTCATGGCTATAGTTTTCAAAAAAAAGATTTTTTCCTATTTCACTCAAGGGAAATTTTAGTCCATAGGTCGAATTGAGTGATCGGTTCCTGGACCGGACCACTTGGTGTTTATACATTTTAATTATCGCTATAGTTTTTGGTAGAACAAAGTTTTCAAAAAGAGATTTTTTCATATTTTACTCAAGGGACATTTTGGACCCTACGTCAAATTGAGTGCTCTGTTCCTGGACCGGACCACTTGGAGGTGATAGTGGAAGGTCTCAGCTTTATTTTGATATACATTTTAATTATCGCTATAGTTTTTGGTAGAACAAAGTTTTCAAAAAAAGATTTTTTCTTATTACACTCAAGGGAAATTTTAGTCCATAGGTCGAATTGTGTGATTAGTTCCTGGACCGGACCCATTGGTGGTGATAGAAGAAGATCTCAGCTTCATTTTGATATACATTTTATTTATCGCTATAGTTTTTGGTGGAACAAAGTTTTCAAAAAAATATTTTTTCATATTTCACTCAACGGAAATTTTTTTTCCATAGGTCGAATTGAGTGATTTGTTCCCGGACCGGACCACCTGGTAGTGATAGAAGAAGGCCTCAGCTTCATTTTGATATACATTTTATTTATCGCTATAGTTTTTGGTAGAACAATGTTTTCAAAAAAAATATTTTTTCATATTTCACTCTAAGGGACATTTTGGACCCTACGTCGAATTGAGTGATTTGTTCCTGTACCGGACCACCTGGCGGTGATAGAAGAAGGTCTCAGCCTCATTTTGATATACATTTTATTTATCGCTTTAGTTTTTGGTAGAACAAACTTTTCAAAAAAAGATTTTTTCTTATTTCACTCAAGGGAAATTTTGGACCCTAGGTCGAATTGGGCGATATCTTCCTGGACTGGACAACTTGGAGGTGATAGTGGAAGGTCTCAGCTTCATTTTGATATTCATTTTATTTATCGCTATGGTTTTTGGTAGAACAAAGTTTTCAAAAAAAGATTTTTTCATATTTCACTTAAGGGACATTTTGGACCCTACGTCGCATTGAGTGATCTGTTCCTGGACCGGACCACTTGTAGGTGATAGTGGAAGGTCTCAGCTTCATTTTGATATACATTTTATTTATCGCTATAGTTTTTGGTAGAACAAAGTTTTCAAAAAAAGATTTTTTCATATTTTACTCAAGGTACATTTTGGACACTAGGTCGAATTGGGCGATTTGTTCCTGGACTGGACAACCTGGAGGTGATAGTGGTAGGTCTCAGCTTCATTTTGATATACATTTTATTTATCGCTATAGTTTTTGGTAGAACAATGTTTTCAAAAAAAGATTTTTTCATATTTCACTCTAAGGGACATTTTGGACCTTACGTCAAATTCCGTGATCTGCTCCTGTACCGGACCCCCTGATAGTGATAGAAGAAGGTCTCGGCTTCCTTTTGATATACATTTTATTTATCGCTATAGTTTTTGGTAGAAAAAAGTTTTCACAAAAAAGTTTTTTCTTATTTCACTCAAGGGAAATTTTAGTCCATAGGTCAAATTGAGTGATTTTTTCCTGGACCGGACCACTTGGTAGTGATAGAAGAAGGTCTCACCTTCATCTTGATATACATCTTACTCACCGCTATAGTTTTTAGTACAACAAAGTTTTCAAAATAAATTTTTTCCTATTTCACTCAAGGGAAATTTTAGTCCATAGGTCGAATTGAGTGACTGGTTCCTGGACCGGACCACTTAGTAGTGATAGAAGAAGGTTTCGGCTTCATTTTGATATACATTTTATTTATCGCTATAGTTTTTGGTAGAAAAAAGTTTTCAAAAAAAAATTTTTTCTTATTTCACTCAAGGGAAACTTTAGTCCATAGGTCGAATTGAGTGACTTGTTCCTAGACCGGACCACTTGGAGATGATAGTGGAAGGTCTCAGATTCATTTTGATATACATTTTATTCACCGCTATAGTTTTTGGTAGAACAAAGTTTTCAAAAAAAAATATTTTTTCATATTTCACTCTAAGGGACATTTTGGACACTAGGTCGAATTGAGTGATTTTTTCCTGAACCGGACCACTTGGTTGTGATAGAAGAAGGTCTCAGCTTCATTTTGATATACATTTTATTCATCGCTATAGTTTTTGGTAGAACAAAGTTTTCAAAAAGAGATTTTTTCTTATTTCACTCAAAGGGAAATTATAGTCCATAGGTCGAATTGAGTGATTTGTTCCTGGACCGGACCACATGGTAGTGATAGAAGAAGATCTCAGCTTAATTTTGATTTATATTTTATTTATCGCTATAGTTTTTGGTAGAAAAATATTTTCAAAAAAAGATTTTTTCATGTTTCACTCTAAGGGACATTTTTGACCCTACGTCGAATTGAGTGATTTTTTCCTGTACCGGACCACCTGGTGGTGATAGAAGAAGGCGTCGGCTTCATTTTGATATTCATCTTATTTATCGCTATAGTTTTTGGTAGAACAAAGTTTTCAAAAAAAAATTTTTTCATATTTTACTCAAGGTACATTTTGGACCCTAGGTCGAATTGGGCGATTTGTGCCTAGACTGAACAACCTGGAGGTGATAGTGGTAGGCCTCAACTTCATTCTGATATACATTTTATTTATCGCTTTAGTTTCTGGTAGAACAAAGTTTTCAAAAAAATATTTTTTCATATTTTACTCAAGGTACATTTTTGACGCTAGGTCGAACTGGGTGATTTGTTCTTGGACCGCACCACTTGTAGGTGATAGAGGAGAGTCTCAGCTTCATTCTGATATACATTTTATTCATCGCTATAGTTTTTGGTAGAACAAAGTTTCCAAAAAAAGATTTTTTCTTATTTCACTCAAGGGAATTTTAGTCCATAGGTCGAATTGTGTGATTTGTTCCTAGACCGGACCCCTTGGTAGTGATAGAAGAAGGTCTCAGCTTCATTTTGGTTTTCTTTTCTTTTATCGCTATGGTTTTTGGTAGAACAAAGTTTTCAAAAAAAGATTTTTTCATATTTTACTTAAGGGACGTTTTGGACCCTACGTGGAATTGAGTGATTTGTTCCTGGACCGCACCACATGGAGGTGATAGTGGAAGGTCTTAGCTTCATTCTTATAGACATCTTGTTTATCGCTATAGTTTTTGGTAGAACAATGTTTTCGAAAAAAGATTTTTTTATATTTCACTCTAAGGAACATTTTAGAACCTACGTCAAATTGCGTGATCTGTTCCTATACCGGACCACCTGATAGTGATAGAAGAAGGTCTCGGCTTCCTTTTGATATATATTTTATTTATCGCTATAGTTTTTGGTAGAACAAAGTTTTCAAAAAAAAATTTTTTCTTATTTCACTCTAGGGAAAATTTAGTCCATAGGTCGAATTGAGTGACTTTTTCCTGGACCGGACCACTTGGTAGTGATAGAAGAAGGTCTCAGCTTCATTCTGATATATATTTTATTTATCGCTATAGTTTTTAGTACAACAAAGTTTTCAAAATAAATTTTTTCCTATTTCACTCAAGGGAAATTTTAGTCCATAGGTCGAATTGAGTGACTTTTTTCTGGACCGGACCGCTTGGTAGTGATAGAAGAAGGTCTCAGCTTCATTCTGATATATATTTTATTTATCGCTATAGTTTTTGGTAGAACAAAGTTTTCAAAAAAGTTTTTTTCATATTTCACTCAAGGGACTTTTTTGACCCTAGATCGAATTGACTGATTTGTTCCTGGATCGGACTACTTGGAAGTGATAGAGGAGAGTCTCAGCTTCATTTTGATATACATTTTATTTATCGCTATAGTTTTTGGTAGAACAAAGTTTTCAAAAAAAGATTTTTTCTTATTTCACTCAAGGGAAGTTTTAGTAAATAGGTCGAATTGAGTGATCTGTTCCTGGACCGGACCACTCGGAGGTGATAGTGGAGGGTTTCACCTTCATCTTGATATACATCTTACTCACCGCTATAGCTTTTGGTAAAACAAAGTTTTCAAAAAAATTTTTTTCTTATTTCACTCAAGGGAAATTTTAGTCCATAGGTCGAATTGAGTGATTTGTTCCTAGACCGGACCACTTGAAGATGATAGTTTTTGGTAGAACAAAGTTTTCAAAAAAAAAATATTTTTTCATATTTCATTCAAGGGAAATTTTAGTCCATAGGTCAAATTGAGTGATTTGTTCCTGGATCGGACCACCTGGAGGTCGTAGAAGAAGGTCTCAGCTTCATTTTGATATACATTTTATTCATCACTATAGTTTTTGGTAGAACAAAGTTTTCAAAAGAATTTTTTTCTTATTTCACTCAAGGGAAATTTTAGTCCATAGGTCGAATTGAGTGATTTGTTCCCGGACCGGACCACTTGGAGGTCGTAGAAGAAGGTCTCAGCTTCATTTTGATATACATTTTATTTATCGCTATAGTTTTTGGTATAACAATGTTTTCTAAAAAAGATTTTTTCATATTTCACTCTAAGGGACATTTTGGACACTAGGTCGCATTGAGTGATTTGTTCCTGAACCGGACCACTTGGCAGTGATAGAAGAAGGTCTCAGCTTCATTTTGATATACATTTTATTCATCACTATAGTTTTTGGTAGAACAAATTTTCAAAAAGAGATTTTTTCTTATTTCACTCAAAGGGAAATTATAGTCCATAGGTCGAATTGAGTGATTTGTTCCTGGACCGGACCACATGGTGGTGATAGAAGAAGATCTCAGCTTAATTTTGATATATATTTTATTTATCGCTATAGTTTTTGGTAAAACAATATTTTCAAAAAAAGATTTTTTCATGTTTCACTCTAAGGGACATTTTGGACACTAGGTCGAATTGAGTGACTTGTTCCTGAACCGGACCACTTGGTAGTCATAGAAGAAGATCTCAGCTTCATTTTTATATACATTTTATTTATCGCTATAGTTTTTGGTAGAACAAAGTTTTCAAAAGAATTTTTTTCTTATTTCACTCAAGGGAAATTTTAGTCCATAGGTCGAATTGAGTGATTTGTTCCCGGACCGGACCACTTGGAGGTCGTAGAAGAAGGTCTCAGCTTCATTTTGATATACATTTTATTTATCGCTATAGTTTTTGGTATAACAATGTTTTCTAAAAAAGATTTTTTCATATTTCACTCTAAGGGACATTTTGGACACTAGGTCGAATTGAGTGATTTGTTCCTGAACCGGACCACTTGGCAGTGATAGAAGAAGGTCTCAGCTTCATTTTGATATACATTTTATTCATCACTATAGTTTTTGGTAGAACAAATTTTCAAAAAGAGATTTTTTCTTATTTCACTCAAAGGGAAATTATAGTCCATAGGTCGAATTGAGTGATTTGTTCCTGGACCGGACCACATGGTGGTGATAGAAGAAGATCTCAGCTTAATTTTGATATATATTTTATTTATCGCTATAGTTTTTGGTAAAACAATATTTTCAAAAAAAGATTTTTTCATGTTTCACTCTAAGGGACATTTTGGACACTAGGTCGAATTGAGTGACTTGTTCCTGAACCGGACCACTTGGTAGTCATAGAAGAAGATCTCAGCTTCATTTTTATATACATTTTATTTATCGCTATAGTTTTTGGTAGAACAAAGTTTTAAAAAAAATATTTTTTCATATTTCACTCAAGGGAAATTTTTTTTCCATAGGTCGAATTGAGTGATTTGTTCCTGGATCGGACCACTTGGAGGTCGTAGAAGAAGGTCTCAGCTTCATTTTGATATACATTTTATTTATCGCTATAGTGTTTGGTAGAACAATGTTTTCTAAAAAAGATTTTTTCATATTTCACTCTAAGGGACATTTTGGACACTAGGTCGAATTGAGTGATTTGTTCCTAAACCGGACCACATGGCAGTGATAGAAGAAGGTCTCAGCTTCATTTTGATATACATTTTATTCACCGCTATAGTTTTTGGGTAGAACAATGTTTTCTAAAAAAGATTTTTTCATATTTCACTATAAGGGACATTTTTGACCCTACGTCGAATTGAGTGATTTTTTCCTGTACCGGACCACCTGGTGGTGATAGAAGAAGGCGTCGGCTTCATTTTGATATTCATCTTATTTATCGCTATGGTTTTTGGTAGAACAAAGTTTTCAAAAAATATTTTTTCTTATTTCACTCAAAGGAAAATTTTAGTTCATAGGTCGAATTGAGTAATGTTTTCCTGGACCGGACTACTTGGTAGTCATAGAAGAAGGTCTCAGCTTTATTCTGATATTCATTCTATTTTTCGCTATGGTTTTTGGTAGAACAAAGTTTTCAAAAAAAATATTTTTTCTTATTTCACTCAAGGGAAATTTTAGTCCATAGGTCGAATTGAGTGATTTGTTCCCGGACCGGACCACTTGGAGGTCTCAGCTTCATTTTGATATACATTTTATTTATCGTTATAGTTTTTGGTAGAACAATGTTTTCTAAAAAAGATTTTTTCATATTTCACTATAAGGGACATTTTTGACCCTACGTCGAATTGAGTGATTTTTTCCTGTACCGGACCACCTGGTGGTGATAGAAGAAGGCGTCGGCTTCATTTTGATATTCATCTTATTTATCGCTATGGTTTTTGGTAGAACAAAGTTTTCAAAAAATATTTTTTCTTATTTCACTCAAAGGGAAATTTTAGTTCATAGGTCGAATTGAGTAATGTTTTCCTGGACCGGACTACTTGGTAGTCATAGAAGAAGGTCTCAGCTTTATTCTGATATTCATTCTATTTTTCGCTATGGTTTTTGGTAGAACAAAGTTTTCAAAAAAAATATTTTTTCTTATTTCACTCAAGGGAAACTTTAGTCCATAGGTCGAATTAAGTGATTTTTTCCCGGAACGGAACACCAGTTGTGATAGAAGAAGGTCTCAGCTTCATTTTGATATACATTTTATTTAACGCTATAGTTTTTGGTAGAACAAAGTTTTCAAAAAAAGATTTTTTCATATTTTACTCAAGGTACATTTTGGACCTTAGGTCGAATTGGGCTATTTGTGCCTGGACTGGACAACCTGGAGGTGATAGTGGTAGGCCTCAGCTTCATTCTGATATACATTTTATTTATCGCTATAGTTTCTGGTAGAACAAAGTTTTCAAAAAAATATTTTTTCATATTTTACTCAAGGTACATTTTGGACCTTAGGTCGAATTGGGCTATTTGTGCCTGGACTGGACAACCTGGAGGTGATAGTGGTAGGCATCAGCTTCATTCTGATATACATTTTATTTATCGCTATAATTTTTGGTAGAAAAAAGTTTTCAAAAAAAAATTTTTTCTTATTTCACTCATGGGAAACTTTAGTCCATAGGTCGAATTGAGTGACTTGTTCCTAGACCGGACCACTTGGAGATGATAGTGGAAGGTCTCAGATTCATTTTGATATACATTTTATTCACCGCTATAGTTTTTGGTAGAACAAAGTTTTCAAAAAAAAATATTTTTTCATATTTCACTCTAAGGGACATTTTGGACACTAGGTCGAATTGAGTGATTTTTTCCTGAACCGGACCACTTGGTTGTGATAGAAGAAGGTCTCAGCTTCATTTTGATATACATTTTATTCATCGCTATAGTTTTTGGTAGAACAAAGTTTTCAAAAAGAGATTTTTTCTTATTTCACTCAAAGGGAAATTATAGTCCATAGGTCGAATTGAGTGATTTGTTCCTGGACCGGACCACATGGTAGTGATAGAAGAAGATCTCAGCTTAATTTTGATTTATATTTTATTTATCGCTATAGTTTTTGGTAGAAAAATATTTTCAAAAAAAGATTTTTTCATGTTTCACTCTAAGGGACATTTTTGACCCTACGTCGAATTGAGTGATTTTTTCCTGTACCGGACCACCTGGTGGTGATAGAAGAAGGCGTCGGCTTCATTTTGATATTCATCTTATTTATCGCTATAGTTTTTGGTAGAACAAAGTTTTCAAAAAAAGATTTTTTCATATTTTACTCAAGGTACATTTTGGACCCTAGGTCGAATTGGGCGATTTGTGCCTAGACTGAACAACCTGGAGGTGATAGTGGTAGGCCTCAACTTCATTCTGATATACATTTTATTTATCGCTTTAGTTTCTGGTAGAACAAAGTTTTCAAAAAAATATTTTTTCATATTTTACTCAAGGTACATTTTTGACGCTAGGTCGAACTGGGTGATTTGTTCTTGGACCGCACCACTTGGAGGTGATAGAGGAGAGTCTCAGCTTCATTCTGATATACATTTTATTCATCGCTATAGTTTTTGGTAGAACAAAGTTTCCAAAAAAAGATTTTTTCTTATTTCACTCAAGGGAATTTTAGTCCATAGGTCGAATTGTGTGATTTGTTCCTAGACCGGACCCCTTGGTAGTGATAGAAGAAGGTCTCAGCTTCATTTTGGTTTTCTTTTCTTTTATCGCTATGGTTTTTGGTAGAACAAAGTTTTCAAAAAAAGATTTTTTCATATTTTACTTAAGGGACGTTTTGGACCCTACGTGGAATTGAGTGATTTGTTCCTGGACCGTACCACATGGAGGTGATAGTGGAAGGTCTTAGCTTCATTCTTATATACATTTTGTTTATTGCTATAGTTTTTGGTAGAACAATGTTTTCGAAAAAAGATTTTTTTATATTTCACTCTAAGGAACATTTTAGAACCTACGTCAAATTGCGTGATCTGTTCCTATACCGGACCACCTGATAGTGACAGAAGAAGGTCTCGGCTTCCTTTTGATATATATTTTATTTATCGCTATAGTTTTTGGTAGAACAAAGTTTTCAAAAAAAAATTTTTTCTTATTTCACTCAAGGGAAAATTTAGTCCATAGGTCGAATTGAGTGACTTTTTCCTGGACCGGACCACTTGGTAGTGATAGAAGAAGGTCTCAGCTTCATTCTGATATATATTTTATTTATCGCTATAGTTTTTAGTACAACAAAGTTTTCAAAATAAATTTTTTCCTATTTCACTCAAGGGAAATTTTAGTCCATAGGTCGAATTGAGTGACTTTTTTCTGGACCGGACCACTTGGTAGTGATAGAAGAAGGTCTCAGCTTCATTCTGATATATATTTTATTTATCGCTATAGTTTTTGGTAGAACAAAGTTTTCAAAAAGGTTTTTTTCATATTTCACTCAAGGGACTTTTTTGACCCTAGATCGAATTGACTGATTTGTTCCTGGATCGGACTACTTGGAAGTGATAGAGGAGAGTCTCAGCTTCATTTTGATATACATTTTATTTATCGCTATAGTTTTTGGTAGAACAAAGTTTTCAAAAAAAGATTTTTTCTTATTTCACTCAAGGGAAGTTTTAGTAAATAGGTCGAATTGAGTGATCTGTTCCTGGACCGGACCACTCGGAGGTGATAGTGGAGGGTTTCACCTTCATCTTGATATACATCTTACTCACCGCTATAGCTTTTGGTAAAACAAAGTTTTCAAAAAAATTTTTTTCTTATTTCACTCAAGGGAAATTTTAGTCCATAGGTCGAATTGAGTGATTTGTTCCTAGACCGGACCACTTGAAGATGATAGTTTTTGGTAGAACAAAGTTTTCAAAAAAAAAATATTTTTTCATATTTCACTCAAGGGAAATTATAGTCCATAGGTCGAATTGAGTGATTTGTTCCTGGACCGGACCACATGGTGGTGATAGAAGAAGATCTCAGCTTAATTTTGATATATATTTTATTTATCGCTATAGTTTTTGGTAAAACAATGTTTTCTAAAAAAGATTTTATCATATTTCACTCTAAGGGACATTTTGGACACTAGGTCGAATTGAGTGATTTGTTCCTAAACCGGACCACATGGCAGTGATAGAAGAAGGTCTCAGCTTCATTTTGATATACATTTTATTCATCACTATAGTTTTTGGTAGAACAAAGTTTTCAAAAGAATTTTTTTCTTATTTCACTCAAGGGAAATTTTAGTCCATAGGTCGAATTGAGTGATTTGTTCCCGGACCGGATCACTTGGAGGTCGTAGAAGAAGGTCTCAGCTTCATTTTGATATACATTTTATTCATCACTATAGTTTTTGGTAGAACAAAGTTTTCAAAAGAATTTTTTTCTTATTTCACTCAAGGGAAATTTTAGTCCATAGGTCGAATTGAGTGATTTGTTCCCGGACCGGACCACTTGGAGGTCGTAGAAGAAGGTCTCAGCTTCATTTTGATATACATTTTATTCATCACTATAGTTTTTGGTAGAACAAAGTTTTCAAAAGAATTTTTTTCTTATTTCACTCAAGGGAAATTTTAGTCCATAGGTCGAATTGAGTGATTTGTTCCTAGACCGGACCACTTGAAGATGATAGTTTTTGGTAGAACAAAGTTTTCAAAAAAAAAATATTTTTTCATATTTCATTCAAGGGAAATTTTAGTCCATAGGTCAAATTGAGTGATTTGTTCCTGGATCGGACCACCTGGAGGTCGTAGAAGAAGGTCTCAGCTTCATTTTGATATACATTTTATTCATCACTATAGTTTTTGGTAGAACAAAGTTTTCAAAAGAATTTTTTTCTTATTTCACTCAAGGGAAATTTTAGTCCATAGGTCGAATTGAGTGATTTGTTCCCGGACCGGACCACTTGGAGGTCGTAGAAGAAGGTCTCAGCTTCATTTTGATATACATTTTATTTATCGCTATAGTTTTTGGTATAACAATGTTTTCTAAAAAAGATTTTTTCATATTTCACTCTAAGGGACATTTTGGACACTAGGTCGAATTGAGTGATTTGTTCCTGAACCGGACCACTTGGCAGTGATAGAAGAAGGTCTCAGCTTCATTTTGATATACATTTTATTCATCACTATAGTTTTTGGTAGAACAAATTTTCAAAAAGAGATTTTTTCTTATTTCACTCAAAGGGAAATTATAGTCCATAGGTCGAATTGAGTGATTTGTTCCTGGACCGGACCACATGGTGGTGATAGAAGAAGATCTCAGCTTAATTTTGATATATATTTTATTTATCGCTATAGTTTTTGGTAAAACAATATTTTCAAAAAAAGATTTTTTCATGTTTCACTCTAAGGGACATTTTGGACACTAGGTCGAATTGAGTGACTTGTTCCTGAACCGGACCACTTGGTAGTCATAGAAGAAGATCTCAGCTTCATTTTTATATACATTTTATTTATCGCTATAGTTTTTGGTAGAACAAAGTTTTCAAAAAAAAAATATTTTTTCATATTTCACTCAAGGGAAATTATAGTCCATAGGTCGAATTGAGTGATTTGTTCCTGGACCGGACCACTTGGTAGTGATAGAAGAAGGTCTCAGCTTCATTCTGATATATATTTTATTTATCGCTATAGTTTTTGGTAGAACAAAATTTTCAAAAAGGTTTTTTTCATATTTCACTCAAGGGACTTTTTTGACCCTAGATCGAATTGACTGATTTGTTCCTGGATCGGACTACTTGGAAGTGATAGAGGAGAGTCTCAGCTTCATTTTGATATACATTTTATTTATCGCTATAGTTTTTGGTAGAACAAAGTTTTCAAAAAAAGATTTTTTCTTATTTCACTCAAGGGAAGTTTTAGTAAATAGGTCGAATTGAGTGATCTGTTCCTGGACCGGACCACTCGGAGGTGATAGTGGAGGGTTTCACCTTCATCTTGATATACATCTTACTCACCGCTATAGCTTTTGGTAAAACAAAGTTTTCAAAAAAATTTTTTTCTTATTTCACTCAAGGGAAATTTTAGTCCATAGGTCGAATTGAGTGATTTGTTCCTAGACCGGACCACTTGAAGATGATAGTTTTTGGTAGAACAAAGTTTTCAAAAAAAAAATATTTTTTCATATTTCACTCAAGGGAAATTATAGTCCATAGGTCGAATTGAGTGATTTGTTCCTGGACCGGACCACATGGTGGTGATAGAAGAAGATCTCAGCTTAATTTTGATATATATTTTATTTATCGCTATAGTTTTTGGTAAAACAATGTTTTCTAAAAAAGATTTTATCATATTTCACTCTAAGGGACATTTTGGACACTAGGTCGAATTGAGTGATTTGTTCCTAAACCGGACCACATGGCAGTGATAGAAGAAGGTCTCAGCTTCATTTTGATATACATTTTATTCATCACTATAGTTTTTGGTAGAACAAAGTTTTCAAAAGAATTTTTTTCTTATTTCACTCAAGGGAAATTTTAGTCCATAGGTCGAATTGAGTGATTTGTTCCCGGACCGGATCACTTGGAGGTCGTAGAAGAAGGTCTCAGCTTCATTTTGATATACATTTTATTCATCACTATAGTTTTTGGTAGAACAAAGTTTTCAAAAGAATTTTTTTCTTATTTCACTCAAGGGAAATTTTAGTCCATAGGTCGAATTGAGTGATTTGTTCCCGGACCGGACCACTTGGAGGTCGTAGAAGAAGGTCTCAGCTTCATTTTGATATACATTTTATTCATCACTATAGTTTTTGGTAGAACAAAGTTTTCAAAAGAATTTTTTTCTTATTTCACTCAAGGGAAATTTTAGTCCATAGGTCGAATTGAGTGATTTGTTCCTAGACCGGACCACTTGAAGATGATAGTTTTTGGTAGAACAAAGTTTTCAAAAAAAAAATATTTTTTCATATTTCATTCAAGGGAAATTTTAGTCCATAGGTCAAATTGAGTGATTTGTTCCTGGATCGGACCACCTGGAGGTCGTAGAAGAAGGTCTCAGCTTCATTTTGATATACATTTTATTCATCACTATAGTTTTTGGTAGAACAAAGTTTTCAAAAGAATTTTTTTCTTATTTCACTCAAGGGAAATTTTAGTCCATAGGTCGAATTGAGTGATTTGTTCCCGGACCGGACCACTTGGAGGTCGTAGAAGAAGGTCTCAGCTTCATTTTGATATACATTTTATTTATCGCTATAGTTTTTGGTATAACAATGTTTTCTAAAAAAGATTTTTTCATATTTCACTCTAAGGGACATTTTGGACACTAGGTCGAATTGAGTGATTTGTTCCTGAACCGGACCACTTGGCAGTGATAGAAGAAGGTCTCAGCTTCATTTTGATATACATTTTATTCATCACTATAGTTTTTGGTAGAACAAATTTTCAAAAAGAGATTTTTTCTTATTTCACTCAAAGGGAAATTATAGTCCATAGGTCGAATTGAGTGATTTGTTCCTGGACCGGACCACATGGTGGTGATAGAAGAAGATCTCAGCTTAATTTTGATATATATTTTATTTATCGCTATAGTTTTTGGTAAAACAATATTTTCAAAAAAAGATTTTTTCATGTTTCACTCTAAGGGACATTTTGGACACTAGGTCGAATTGAGTGACTTGTTCCTGAACCGGACCACTTGGTAGTCATAGAAGAAGATCTCAGCTTCATTTTTATATACATTTTATTTATCGCTATAGTTTTTGGTAGAACAAAGTTTTCAAAAGAATTTTTTTCTTATTTCACTCAAGGGAAATTTTAGTCCATAGGTCGAATTGAGTGATTTGTTCCCGGACCGGACCACTTGGAGGTCGTAGAAGAAGGTCTCAGCTTCATTTTGATATACATTTTATTTATCGCTATAGTTTTTGGTATAACAATGTTTTCTAAAAAAGATTTTTTCATATTTCACTCTAAGGGACATTTTGGACACTAGGTCGAATTGAGTGATTTGTTCCTGAACCGGACCACTTGGCAGTGATAGAAGAAGGTCTCAGCTTCATTTTGATATACATTTTATTCATCACTATAGTTTTTGGTAGAACAAATTTTCAAAAAGAGATTTTTTCTTATTTCACTCAAAGGGAAATTATAGTCCATAGGTCGAATTGAGTGATTTGTTCCTGGACCGGACCACATGGTGGTGATAGAAGAAGATCTCAGCTTAATTTTGATATATATTTTATTTATCGCTATAGTTTTTGGTAAAACAATATTTTCAAAAAAAGATTTTTTCATGTTTCACTCTAAGGGACATTTTGGACACTAGGTCGAATTGAGTGACTTGTTCCTGAACCGGACCACTTGGTAGTCATAGAAGAAGATCTCAGCTTCATTTTTATATACATTTTATTTATCGCTATAGTTTTTGGTAGAACAAAGTTTTAAAAAAAATATTTTTTCATATTTCACTCAAGGGAAATTTTTTTTCCATAGGTCGAATTGAGTGATTTGTTCCTGGATCGGACCACTTGGAGGTCGTAGAAGAAGGTCTCAGCTTCATTTTGATATACATTTTATTTATCGCTATAGTGTTTGGTAGAACAATGTTTTCTAAAAAAGATTTTTTCATATTTCACTCTAAGGGACATTTTGGACACTAGGTCGAATTGAGTGATTTGTTCCTAAACCGGACCACATGGCAGTGATAGAAGAAGGTCTCAGCTTCATTTTGATATACATTTTATTCACCGCTATAGTTTTTGGGTAGAACAATGTTTTCTAAAAAAGATTTTTTCATATTTCACTATAAGGGACATTTTTGACCCTACGTCGAATTGAGTGATTTTTTCCTGTACCGGACCACCTGGTGGTGATAGAAGAAGGCGTCGGCTTCATTTTGATATTCATCTTATTTATCGCTATGGTTTTTGGTAGAACAAAGTTTTCAAAAAATATTTTTTCTTATTTCACTCAAAGGGAAATTTTAGTTCATAGGTCGAATTGAGTAATGTTTTCCTGGACCGGACTACTTGGTAGTCATAGAAGAAGGTCTCAGCTTTATTCTGATATTCATTCTATTTTTCGCTATGGTTTTTGGTAGAACAAAGTTTTCAAAAAAAATATTTTTTCTTATTTCACTCAAGGGAAATTTTAGTCCATAGGTCGAATTGAGTGATTTGTTCCCGGACCGGACCACTTGGAGGTCTCAGCTTCATTTTGATATACATTTTATTTATCGTTATAGTTTTTGGTAGAACAATGTTTTCTAAAAAAGATTTTTTCATATTTCACTATAAGGGACATTTTTGACCCTACGTCGAATTGAGTGATTTTTTCCTGTACCGGACCACCTGGTGGTGATAGAAGAAGGCGTCGGCTTCATTTTGATATTCATCTTATTTATCGCTATGGTTTTTGGTAGAACAAAGTTTTCAAAAAATATTTTTTCTTATTTCACTCAAAGGGAAATTTTAGTTCATAGGTCGAATTGAGTAATGTTTTCCTGGACCGGACTACTTGGTAGTCATAGAAGAAGGTCTCAGCTTTATTCTGATATTCATTCTATTTTTCGCTATGGTTTTTGGTAGAACAAAGTTTTCAAAAAAAATATTTTTTCTTATTTCACTCAAGGGAAACTTTAGTCCATAGGTCGAATTAAGTGATTTTTTCCCGGAACGGAACACCAGTTGTGATAGAAGAAGGTCTCAGCTTCATTTTGATATACATTTTATTTAACGCTATAGTTTTTGGTAGAACAAAGTTTTCAAAAAAAGATTTTTTCATATTTTACTCAAGGTACATTTTGGACCTTAGGTCGAATTGGGCTATTTGTGCCTGGACTGGACAACCTGGAGGTGATAGTGGTAGGCCTCAGCTTCATTCTGATATACATTTTATTTATCGCTATAGTTTCTGGTAGAACAAAGTTTTCAAAAAAATATTTTTTCATATTTTACTCAAGGTACATTTTGGACCTTAGGTCGAATTGGGCTATTTGTGCCTGGACTGGACAACCTGGAGGTGATAGTGGTAGGCATCAGCTTCATTCTGATATACATTTTATTTATCGCTATAATTTTTGGTAGAAAAAAGTTTTCAAAAAAAAATTTTTTCTTATTTCACTCATGGGAAACTTTAGTCCATAGGTCGAATTGAGTGACTTGTTCCTAGACCGGACCACTTGGAGATGATAGTGGAAGGTCTCAGATTCATTTTGATATACATTTTATTCACCGCTATAGTTTTTGGTAGAACAAAGTTTTCAAAAAAAAATATTTTTTCATATTTCACTCTAAGGGACATTTTGGACACTAGGTCGAATTGAGTGATTTTTTCCTGAACCGGACCACTTGGTTGTGATAGAAGAAGGTCTCAGCTTCATTTTGATATACATTTTATTCATCGCTATAGTTTTTGGTAGAACAAAGTTTTCAAAAAGAGATTTTTTCTTATTTCACTCAAAGGGAAATTATAGTCCATAGGTCGAATTGAGTGATTTGTTCCTGGACCGGACCACATGGTAGTGATAGAAGAAGATCTCAGCTTAATTTTGATTTATATTTTATTTATCGCTATAGTTTTTGGTAGAAAAATATTTTCAAAAAAAGATTTTTTCATGTTTCACTCTAAGGGACATTTTTGACCCTACGTCGAATTGAGTGATTTTTTCCTGTACCGGACCACCTGGTGGTGATAGAAGAAGGCGTCGGCTTCATTTTGATATTCATCTTATTTATCGCTATAGTTTTTGGTAGAACAAAGTTTTCAAAAAAAGATTTTTTCATATTTTACTCAAGGTACATTTTGGACCCTAGGTCGAATTGGGCGATTTGTGCCTAGACTGAACAACCTGGAGGTGATAGTGGTAGGCCTCAACTTCATTCTGATATACATTTTATTTATCGCTTTAGTTTCTGGTAGAACAAAGTTTTCAAAAAAATATTTTTTCATATTTTACTCAAGGTACATTTTTGACGCTAGGTCGAACTGGGTGATTTGTTCTTGGACCGCACCACTTGGAGGTGATAGAGGAGAGTCTCAGCTTCATTCTGATATACATTTTATTCATCGCTATAGTTTTTGGTAGAACAAAGTTTCCAAAAAAAGATTTTTTCTTATTTCACTCAAGGGAATTTTAGTCCATAGGTCGAATTGTGTGATTTGTTCCTAGACCGGACCCCTTGGTAGTGATAGAAGAAGGTCTCAGCTTCATTTTGGTTTTCTTTTCTTTTATCGCTATGGTTTTTGGTAGAACAAAGTTTTCAAAAAAAGATTTTTTCATATTTTACTTAAGGGACGTTTTGGACCCTACGTGGAATTGAGTGATTTGTTCCTGGACCGTACCACATGGAGGTGATAGTGGAAGGTCTTAGCTTCATTCTTATATACATTTTGTTTATTGCTATAGTTTTTGGTAGAACAATGTTTTCGAAAAAAGATTTTTTTATATTTCACTCTAAGGAACATTTTAGAACCTACGTCAAATTGCGTGATCTGTTCCTATACCGGACCACCTGATAGTGACAGAAGAAGGTCTCGGCTTCCTTTTGATATATATTTTATTTATCGCTATAGTTTTTGGTAGAACAAAGTTTTCAAAAAAAAATTTTTTCTTATTTCACTCAAGGGAAAATTTAGTCCATAGGTCGAATTGAGTGACTTTTTCCTGGACCGGACCACTTGGTAGTGATAGAAGAAGGTCTCAGCTTCATTCTGATATATATTTTATTTATCGCTATAGTTTTTAGTACAACAAAGTTTTCAAAATAAATTTTTTCCTATTTCACTCAAGGGAAATTTTAGTCCATAGGTCGAATTGAGTGACTTTTTTCTGGACCGGACCACTTGGTAGTGATAGAAGAAGGTCTCAGCTTCATTCTGATATATATTTTATTTATCGCTATAGTTTTTGGTAGAACAAAGTTTTCAAAAAGGTTTTTTTCATATTTCACTCAAGGGACTTTTTTGACCCTAGATCGAATTGACTGATTTGTTCCTGGATCGGACTACTTGGAAGTGATAGAGGAGAGTCTCAGCTTCATTTTGATATACATTTTATTTATCGCTATAGTTTTTGGTAGAACAAAGTTTTCAAAAAAAGATTTTTTCTTATTTCACTCAAGGGAAGTTTTAGTAAATAGGTCGAATTGAGTGATCTGTTCCTGGACCGGACCACTCGGAGGTGATAGTGGAGGGTTTCACCTTCATCTTGATATACATCTTACTCACCGCTATAGCTTTTGGTAAAACAAAGTTTTCAAAAAAATTTTTTTCTTATTTCACTCAAGGGAAATTTTAGTCCATAGGTCGAATTGAGTGATTTGTTCCTAGACCGGACCACTTGAAGATGATAGTTTTTGGTAGAACAAAGTTTTCAAAAAAAAAATATTTTTTCATATTTCACTCAAGGGAAATTATAGTCCATAGGTCGAATTGAGTGATTTGTTCCTGGACCGGACCACATGGTGGTGATAGAAGAAGATCTCAGCTTAATTTTGATATATATTTTATTTATCGCTATAGTTTTTGGTAAAACAATGTTTTCTAAAAAAGATTTTATCATATTTCACTCTAAGGGACATTTTGGACACTAGGTCGAATTGAGTGATTTGTTCCTAAACCGGACCACATGGCAGTGATAGAAGAAGGTCTCAGCTTCATTTTGATATACATTTTATTCATCACTATAGTTTTTGGTAGAACAAAGTTTTCAAAAGAATTTTTTTCTTATTTCACTCAAGGGAAATTTTAGTCCATAGGTCGAATTGAGTGATTTGTTCCCGGACCGGATCACTTGGAGGTCGTAGAAGAAGGTCTCAGCTTCATTTTGATATACATTTTATTTATCGCTATAGTTTTTGGTATAACAATGTTTTCTAAAAAAGATTTTTTCATATTTCACTCTAAGGGACATTTTGGACACTAGGTCGAATTGAGTGATTTGTTCCTGAACCGGACCACTTGGCAGTGATAGAAGAAGGTCTCAGCTTCATTTTGATATACATTTTATTCATCACTATAGTTTTTGGTAGAACAAATTTTCAAAAAGAGATTTTTTCTTATTTCACTCAAAGGGAAATTATAGTCCATAGGTCGAATTGAGTGATTTGTTCCTGGACCGGACCACATGGTGGTGATAGAAGAAGATCTCAGCTTAATTTTGATATATATTTTATTTATCGCTATAGTTTTTGGTAAAACAATATTTTCAAAAAAAATTTTTTCATGTTTCACTCTAAGGGACATTTTGGACACTAGGTCGAATTGAGTGACTTGTTCCTGAACCGGACCACTTGGTAGTGATAGAAGAAGATCTCAGCTTCATTTTTATATACATTTTATTTATCGCTATAGTTTTTGGTAGAACAAAGTTTTAAAAAAAATATTTTTTCATATTTCACTCAAGGGAAATTTTTTTTCCATAGGTCGAATTGAGTGATTTGTTCCTGGATCGGACCACTTGGAGGTCGTAGAAGAAGGTCTCAGCTTCATTTTGATATACATTTTATTTATCGCTATAGTGTTTGGTAGAACAATGTTTTCTAAAAAAGATTTTTTCATATTTCACTCTAAGGGACATTTTGGACACTAGGTCGAATTGAGTGATTTGTTCCTAAACCGGACCACATGGCAGTGATAGAAGAAGGTCTCAGCTTCATTTTGATATACATTTTATTCATCACTATAGTTTTTGGTAGAACAAAGTTTTCAAAAAAATTTTTTTCTTATTTCACTCAAGGGAAATTTTAGTCCATAGGTCGAATTGAGTGATTTGTTCCCGGACCGGACCACTTGGAGGTCTCAGCTTCATTTTGATATACATTTTATTTATCGTTATAGTTTTTGGTAGAACAATGTTTTCTAAAAAAGATTTTTTCATATTTCACTATAAGGGACATTTTTGACCCTACGTCGAATTGAGTGATTTTTTCCTGTACCGGACCACCTGGTGGTGATAGAAGAAGGCGTCGGCTTCATTTTGATATTCATCTTATTTATCGCTATGGTTTTTGGTAGAACAAAGTTTTCAAAAAATATTTTTTCTTATTTCACTCAAAGGGAAATTTTAGTTCATAGGTCGAATTGAGTGATGTTTTCCTGGACCGGACTACTTGGTAGTCATAGAAGAAGGTCTCAGCTTTATTCTGATATTCATTCTATTTTTCACTATGGTTTTTGGTAGAACAAAGTTTTCAAAAAAAATATTTTTTCTTATTTCACTCAAGGGAAACTTTAGTCCATAGGTCGAATTAAGTGATTTTTTCCCGGAACGGACCACCAGTTGTGATAGAAGAAGGTCTCAGCTTCATTTTGATATACATTTTATTTAACGCTATAGTTTTTGGTAGAACAAAGTTTTCAAAAAAAGATTTTTTCATATTTTACTCAAGGTACATTTTGGACCTTAGGTCGAATTGGGCTATTTGTGCCTGGACTGGACAACCTGGAGGTGATAGTGGTAGGCCTCAGCTTCATTCTGATATACATTTTATTTATCGCTATAGTTTCTGGTAGAACAAAGTTTTCAAAAAAATATTTTTTCATATTTTACTCAAGGTACATTTTTGACGCTAGGTCGAACTGGGTGATTTGTTCTTGGACCGCACCACCTGGAGGTGATAGAGGAGAGTCTCAGCTTGATTCTGATATACATTTTATTCATCGCTATAGTTTTTGGTAGAACAAAGTTTCCAAAAAAAGATTTTTTCTTATTTCACTCAAGGGAAATTTTAGTCCATAGGTCGAATTGTGTGATTTGTTCCTAGACCGGACCCCTTGGTAGTGATAGAAGAAGGTCTCAGCTTCATTTTGGTTTTCTTTTCTTTTATCGCTATGGTTTTTGGTAGAACAAAGTTTTCAAAAAAAGATTTTTTCATATTTTACTTAAGGGACGTTTTGAACCCTACGTGGAATTGAGTGATTTGTTCCTGGACCGTACCACTTGGAGGTGATAGTGGAAGGTCTCAGCTTAATTTTGATATACATTTTATTTATCGCTATAGTGTTTGGTAGAACAATGTTTTCTAAAAAAGATTTTTTTCATATTTCACTCTAAGGGACATTTTGGACACTAGGTCGAATTGAGTGATTTGTTCCTAAACCGGACCACATGGCAGTGATAGAAGAAGGTCTCAGCTTCATTTTGATATACATTTTATTCATCACTATAGTTTTGGTAGAACAAAGTTTTCAAAAAATTTTTTTCTTATTTCACTCAAGGGAAATTTTAGTCCATAGGTCGAATTGAGTGATTTGTTCCCGGACCGGACCACTTGGAGGTCGTAGAAGAAGGTCTCAGCTTCATTTTGATATACATTTTATTTATCGCTATAGTTTTTGGTAGAACAATGTTTTCTAAAAAAGGTTTTTTCATATTTCACTCTAAGGGACATTTTGGACACTAGGTCGAATTGAGTGATTTGTTCCTGAACCGGACCACTTGGCAGTGATAGAACAAGGCCTCAGCTTCATTTTGATATACATTTTATTCATCACTATAGTTTTTGGTAGAACAAAGTTTTCAAAAAGAGATTTTTTCTTATTTCACTCAAAGGGAAATTATAGTCCATAGGTCAAATTGAGTGATTTGTTCCTGGACCGGACCACATGGTAGTGATAGAAGAAGATCTCAGCTTAATTTTGATATATATTTTATTTATCGCTATAGTTTTTGGTAAAACAATATTTTCAAAAAAAGATTTTTTCATGTTTCACTCTAAGGGACATTTTTGACCCTACGTCGAATTGAGTGATTTGTTCCTGTACCGGACCACCTGGCGGTGATAGAAGAAGGCCTCGGCTTCATTTTGATATACTTTTTATTTATCGCTATAGTTTTTGGTAGAACAAAGTTTTAAAAATAAATTTTTTTCTTATTTCACTCAAGGGAAATTTTTTTTCCATAGGTCGAATTGAGTGATTTTTTCCTGGACCGGAGCACTTGGTGGTTATAGAAGAAGGTCTCGGCTTCATTTTGATATACATTTTATTTATCGGTATATTTTTTGGTAGAACAAAGTTTTCAAAAAAAATTTTTTTTCTTATTTCACTCGAGGGAAATTTTAGTCCATAGGTCAAATTGAGTGATTTGTTCCTAGACCGGACCACTTGGAGATGATAGTGGAAGGTCTCAGATTCATTTTGGTATACAGTTTATTCACCGCTATAGTTTTTGGTAGAACAAAGTTTTCAAAAAAAAAATATTTTTTCATATTTCACTCTAAGGGACATTTTGGACACTAGGTCGAATTGAGTGATTTGTTCCTGAACCGGACCACTTGGTAGTGATAGAAGAAGATCTCAGCTTCATTTTGATATACATTTTATTTATCGCTATAGTTTTTGGTAGAACAAAGTTTTCAAAAAAATATTTTTTCATATTTCACTCAAGGGAAATCTTTTTTCCATAGGTCGAATTGAGTGATTCGTTCCCGGACCGGACCACCTGGTAGTGATAGAAGAAGGCCTCAGCTTCATTTTGATATACATTTTATTTATCGGTATATTTTTTGGTAGAACAAAGTTTTCAAAAAAAATTTTTTTCTTATTTCACTCAAGGGAAATTTTAGTCCATAGGTCAAATTGAGTGATTTGTTCCTAGACCGGACCACTTTGAGATGATAGTGGAAGGTCTCAGATTCATTTTGGTATACATTTTATTCACCGCTATAGTTTTTGGTAGAACAAAGTTTTCAAAAAAAGATTTTTTCATATTTTACTCAAGGTACATTTTGGACCTTAGGTCGAATTGGGCTATTTGTGCCTGGACTGGACAACCTGGAGGTGATAGTGGTAGGCCTCAGCTTCATTCTGATATACATTTTATTCATCACTATAGTTTTGGTAGAACAAAGTTTTCAAAAAATTTTTTTCTTATTTCACTCAAGGGAAATTTTAGTCCATAGGTCGAATTGAGTGATTTGTTCCCGGACCGGACCACTTGGAGGTCGTAGAAGAAGGTCTCAGCTTCATTTTGATATACATTTTATTTATCGCTATAGTTTTTGGTAGAACAATGTTTTCTAAAAAAGGTTTTTTCATATTTCACACTAAGGGACATTTTGGACACTAGGTCGAATTGAGTGATTTGTTCCTGAACCGGACCACTTGGCAGTGATACAACAAGGCCTCAGCTTCATTTTGATATACATTTTATTTAACGCTATAGTTTTTGGTAGAACAAAGTTTTCAAAAAAAGATTTTTTCATATTTTACTCAAGGTACATTTTGGACCTTAGGTCGAATTGGGCTATTTGTGCCTGGACTGGACAACCTGGAGGTGATAGTGGTAGGCCTCAGCTTCATTCTGATATACATTTTATTTATCGCTATAGTTTCTGGTAGAACAAAGTTTTCAAAAAAATATTTTTTCATATTTTACTCAAGGTACATTTTTGACGCTAGGTCGAACTGGGTGATTTGTTCTTGGACCGCACCACCTGGAGGTGATAGAGGAGAGTCTCAGCTTCATTCTGATATACATTTTATTCATCGCTATAGTTTTTGGTAGAACAAAGTTTCCAAAAAAAGATTTTTTCTTATTTCACTCAAGGGAAATTTTAGTCCATAGGTCGAATTGTGTGATTTGTTCCTAGACCGGACCCCTTGGTAGTGATAGAAGAAGGTCTCAGCTTCATTTTGGTTTTCTTTTCTTTTATCGCTATGGTTTTTGGTAGAACAAAGTTTTCAAAAAAAGATTTTTTCATATTTTACTTAAGGGACGTTTTGAACCCTACGTGGAATTGAGTGATTTGTTCCTGGACCGTACCACTTGGAGGTGATAGTGGAAGGTCTCAGCTTAATTTTGATATACATTTTATTTATCGCTATAGTGTTTGGTAGAACAATATTTTCAAAAAAAGATTTTTTCATGTTTCACTCTAAGGGACATTTTTGACCCTACGTCGAATTGAGTGATTTGTTCCTGTACCGGACCACCTGGCGGTGATAGAAGAAGGCCTCGGCTTCATTTTGATATACTTTTTATTTATCGCTATAGTTTTTGGTAGAACAAAGTTTTAAAAATAAATTTTTTTCTTATTTCACTCAAGGGAAATTTTTTTTCCATAGGTCGAATTGAGTGATTTTTTCCTGGACCGGAGCACTTGGTGGTTATAGAAGAAGGTCTCGGCTTCATTTTGATATACATTTTATTTATCGGTATATTTTTTGGTAGAACAAAGTTTTCAAAAAAAATTTTTTTTCTTATTTCACTCAAGGGAAATTTTAGTCCATAGGTCAAATTGAGTGATTTGTTCCTAGACCGGACCACTTGGAGATGATAGTGGAAGGTCTCAGATTCATTTTGGTATACAGTTTATTCACCGCTATAGTTTTTGGTAGAACAAAGTTTTCAAAAAAAAATATTTTTTCATATTTCACTCTAAGGGACATTTTGGACACTAGGTCGAATTGAGTGATTTGTTCCTGAACCGGACCACTTGGTAGTGATAGAAGAAGATCTCAGCTTCATTTTGATATACATTTTATTTATCGCTATAGTTTTTGGTAGAACAAAGTTTTCAAAAAAATATTTTTTCATATTTCACTCAAGGGAAATCTTTTTTCCATAGGTCGAATTGAGTGATTCGTTCCCGGACCGGACCACCTGGTAGTGATAGAAGAAGGCCTCAGCTTCATTTTGATATACATTTTATTTATCGGTATATTTTTTGGTAGAACAAAGTTTTCAAAAAAAATTTTTTTCTTATTTCACTCAAGGGAAATTTTAGTCCATAGGTCAAATTGAGTGATTTGTTCCTAGACCGGACCACTTTGAGATGATAGTGGAAGGTCTCAGATTCATTTTGGTATACATTTTATTCACCGCTATAGTTTTTGGTAGAACAAAGTTTTCAAAAAAAAAAAATATTTTTTCATATTTCACTCTAAGGGACATTTTGGACACTAGGTCGAATTGAGTGATTTGTTCCTGAACCGGACCACTTGGCAGTGATAGAGGAAGGTCTCAGCTTCATTTTGATATACATTTTATTTAACGCTATAGTTTTTGGTAGAACAAAGTTTTCAAAAAAAGATTTTTTCATATTTTACTCAAGGTACATTTTGGACCTTAGGTCGAATTGGGCTATTTGTGCCTGGACTGGACAACCTGGAGGTGATAGTGGTAGGCCTCAGCTTCATTCTGATATACATTTTATTTATCGCTTTAGTTTCTGGTAGAACAAAGTTTTCAAAAAAATATTTTTTCATATTTTACTCAAGGTACATTTTTGACGCTAGGTCGAACTGGGTGATTTGTTCTTGGACCGCACCACTTGGAGGTGATAGAGGAGAGTCTCAGCTTCATTCTGATATACATTTTATTCATCGCTATAGTTTTTGGTAGAACAAAGTTTCCAAAAAAAGATTTTTTCTTATTTCACTCAAGGGAATTTTAGTCCATAGGTCGAATTGTGTGATTTGTTCCTAGACCGGACCCCTTGGTAGTGATAGAAGAAGGTCTCAGCTTCATTTTGGTTTTCTTTTCTTTTATCGCTATGGTTTTTGGTAGAACAAAGTTTTCAAAAAAAGATTTTTTCATATTTTACTTAAGGGACGTTTTGAACCCTACGTGGAATTGAGTGATTTGTTCCTGGACCGTACCACTTGGAGGTGATAGTGGAAGGTCTCAGCTTAATTTTGATATACATTTTATTTATCGCTATAGTGTTTGGTAGAACAATGTTTTCTAAAAAAGATTTTTTTCATATTTCACTCTAAGGGACATTTTGGACACTAGATCGAATTGAGTGATTTGTTCCTAAACCGGACCACATGGCAGTGATAGAAGAAGGTCTCAGCTTCATTTTGATATACATTTTATTCATCACTATAGTTTTGGTAGAACAAAGTTTTCAAAAAAATTTTTTTCTTATTTCACTCAAGGGAAATTTTAGTCCATAGGTCGAATTGAGTGATTTGTTCCCGGACCGGACCACTTGGAGGTCGTAGAAGAAGGTCTCAGCTTCATTTTGATATACATTTTATTTATCGCTATAGTTTTTGGTAGAACAATGTTTTCTAAAAAAGGTTTTTTCATATTTCACTCTAAGGGACATTTTGGACACTAGGTCGAATTGAGTGATTTGTTCCTGAACCGGACCACTTGGCAGTGATAGAACAAGGCCTCAGCTTCATTTTGATATACATTTTATTCATCACTATAGTTTTTGGTAGAACAAAGTTTTCAAAAAGAGATTTTTTCTTATTTCACTCAAAGGGAAATTATAGTCCATAGGTCAAATTGAGTGATTTGTTCCTGGACCGGACCACATGGTAGTGATAGAAGAAGATCTCAGCTTAATTTTGATATATATTTTATTTATCGCTATAGTTTTTGGTAAAACAATATTTTCAAAAAAAGATTTTTTCATGTTTCACTCTAAGGGACATTTTTGACCCTACGTCGAATTGAGTGATTTGTTCCTGTACCGGACCACCTGGCGGTGATAGAAGAAGGCCTCGGCTTCATTCTGATATACTTTTTATTTATCGCTATAGTTTTTGGTAGAACAAAGTTTTAAAAATAAATTTTTTTCTTATTTCACTCAAGGGAAATTTTTTTTCCATAGGTCGAATTGAGTGATTTTTTCCTGGACCGGAGCACTTGGTGGTTATAGAAGAAGATCTCAGCTTCATTTTGATATACATTTTATTTATCGCTATAGTTTTTGGTAGAACAAAGTTTTCAAAAAAATATTTTTTCATATTTCACTCAAGGGAAATCTTTTTTCCATAGGTCGAATTGAGTGATTCGTTCCCGGACCGGACCACCTGGTAGTGATAGAAGAAGGCCTCAGCTTCATTTTGATATACATTTTATTTATCGGTATATTTTTTGGTAGAACAAAGTTTTCAAAAAAAATTTTTTTCTTATTTCACTCAAGGGAAATTTTAGTCCATAGGTCAAATTGAGTGATTTGTTCCTAGACCGGACCACTTTGAGATGATAGTGGAAGGTCTCAGATTCATTTTGGTATACATTTTATTCACCGCTATAGTTTTTGGTAGAACAAAGTTTTCAAAAAAAAAAATATTTTTTCATATTTCACTCTAAGGGACATTTTGGACACTAGGTCGAATTGAGTGATTTGTTCCTGAACCGGACCACTTGGTAGTGATAGAAGAAGATCTCAGCTTCATTTTGATATACATTTTATTTATCGCTATAGTTTTTGGTAGAACAATGTTTTCAAAAAAAAATAGTTTTTCATATTTCACTCTAAGGGACATTTTGGACCCTACGTCGAATTGAGTGATTTGTTCCTACACCGGACCACCTGGCGGTGATAGAAGAAGGTCTCAGCCTCATTTTGATATACATTTTATTTATCGCTGTAGTTTTTGATAGAACAAACTTTTCAAAAAAAGATTTTTTCTTATTTCACTCAAGGGAAATTTTGGACCCTAGGTCGAATTGGGCGATATCTTCCTGGACTGGACAACTTGGAGGTGATAGTGGAAGGTCTCAGCTTCATTTTGATATACATTTTATTTATCGCTATAGTTTTTGGTAGAACAATTTTTTCAAAAAGAGATTTGTTCATATTTCACTCTAAGGGACATTTTGGACCCTACGTCAAATTGCGTGATCTGTTCCTATACCGGACCACCTGATAGTGATAGAAGAAGGTCTCAGCTTCCTTTAGATATACATTTTATTTATCGCTATAGTTTTTGGTAGAACAAAGTTTTAAAAAAAAAAAATTTTCTTATTTCACTCAAGGGAAATTTTAGTCCATAGGTCGAATTGAGTGATTTGTTCCTAGACCGGACTACTTGGAGATGATAGTGGAAGGTCTCAGCTTCATTTTGATATACATTTTATTCACCGCTATAGTTTTTGGTAAAACAAAGTTTTCAAAAAAAAAATATTTTTTCATATTTCACTCTAAGGGACATTTTGGACACTAGGTCGAATTGAGTGATTTGTTCCTGAACCGGACCACTTGGTAGTGATAGAAGAAGGTCTCAGCTTCATTTTGATATACATTTTATTCATCGCTATAGTTTTTGGTAGAACAAAGTTTTCAAAAAGAGATTTTTTTCTTATTTCACTCAAAGGGAAATTATAGTCCATAGGTCGAATTGAGTGATTTGTTCCTGGACCGGACCACATGATAGTGATAGAAAAAGATCTTAGCTTAATTTTGATATATATTTTATTTATCGCTATAGTTTTTGGTAGAACAATATTTTCAAAAAAAATTTTTCTATGTTTCACTCTAAGGGACATTTTTGACCCTACGTCGAATTGAGTGATTTGTTCCTGTACGGGACTACCTGGTGGTGATAGAAGAAGGCGTCGGCTTCATTTTGATATTCATTTTATTTATCGCTATGGTTTTTGGTAGAACAAAGTTTTCAAAAATATTTTTTCTTATTTCACTCAAAGGGAAATTTTAGTCCATAGGTCGAACTGAGTGATGTTTTCCTGGACCGGACTACTTGGTAGTCATAGAAGAAGGTCTCAGCTTTATTCTGATATTCATTCTATTTTTCGCTATGGTTTTTGGTAGAACAAAGTTTTCAAAAAAAGATTTTTTCTTATTTCACTCAAGGGAAACTTTAGTCCATAGGTCGAATTGAGTGATTTTTTCCCGGACCGGACCACCAGTAGTAATAGAAGAAGGTCTCGGCTTCCTTTTGATATACATTTTATTTATCGCTATAGTTTTTGGTAGAACAATATTTTCAAAAAAATATTTTTTTCATATTTCACTCTAAGGGACATTTTGGACCCTACGTCGAATTGAATGATCTGTTCCTGTACCGGACCACCTGGTGGTGATAGAAGAAGGTCTCGGCTTCATTTTGATATACATTTTATTTATCGCTATAGTTTTTGGTAGAACAAAGTTTTCAAAAAAAAATTTTTCTTATTTCACTCAAGGGAAATTTTAGTCCATAGGTCGAATTGAGTGATTTTTTCCTAGACCGGAGCACTTGGAGATGATAGTGGAAGGTCTCAGATTAATTTTGATATACATTTTATTCACCGCTATAGTTTTTGGGTAGAACAAAGTTTTCAAAAAAAAATATTTTTTCATATTTCACTCTAAGGGACATTTTGGACACTAGGTCGAATTGAGTGATTTGTTCCTGAACCGGACCACTTGGTGGTGATAGAAGAAGGTCTCAGCTTCATTTTGATATACATTTTATTCATCGCTATAGTTTTTGGTAGAACAAAGTTTTCAAAAAGAGATTTTTTCTTATTTCACTCAAAGGGAAATTATAGTCCATAGGTCGAATTGAGTGATTTGTTCCTGGACCGGACCACATGGTAGTGATAGAAGAAGATCTCAGCTTAATTTTGATATATATTTTATTTATCGCTATAGTTTTTGGTAGAACAATATTTTCAAAAAAAGATTTTTTCATGTTTCACTCTAAGGGACATTTTTGACCCTACGTCGAATTGAGTGATTTGTTCCTGTACCGGACCACCTGGTTGTGATAGAAGAAGGCGTCGGCTTCATTTTGATATTCATCTTATTTATCGCTATGGTTTTTGGTAGAACAAAGTTTTCAAAAAATATTTTTTCTTATTTCACTCAAAGGGAAATTTTAGTCCATAGGTCGAACTGAGTGATGTTTTCCTGGACCGGACTACTTGGTAGTCATAGAAGAAGGTCTCAGCTTTATTCTGATATTCATTCTATTTTTCGCTATGGTTTTTGGTAGAACAAAGTTTTCAAAAAAAGATTTTTTCTTATTTCACTCAAGGGAAACTTTAGTCCATAGGTCGAATTGAGTGATTTGTTCCTAGACCGGACCACTTGGAGATGATAGTGGAAGGTCTCAGATTCATTTTGATATACATTTTATTCACCGCTATAGTTTTTGGTAGAACAAAGTTTTTAAAAAAAAAATATTTTTTCATATTTCACTCTAAGGGACATTTTGGACACTAGGTCGAATTGAGTGATTTGTTCCTGAACCGGACCACTTGGTAGTGATAGAAGAAGGTCTCAGTTTCATTTTGATATACATTTTATTTATCGCTATAGTTTTTGGTAGAACAAAGTTCTCAAAAAAATATTTTTTCATATTTCACTCAAGGGAAATTTTTTTTCCATAGGTCGAATTGAGTGATTTGTTCCCGGACCGGACCACCTGGTAGTGATAGAAGAAGGCCTCAGCTTCATTTTGATATACATTTTATTTATCGCTATAGTTTTTGGTAGAACAATGTTTTCAAAAAAAGATTTTTTTCATATTTCACTCTAAGGGACATTTTGGACCCTACGTCGAATTGAATGATCTGTTCCTGTACCGGACCACGTGGTGGTGATAGAAGAAGGTCTCGGCTTCATTTTGATATACATTTTATTTATCGCTATAGTTTTTGGTAGAACAAAGTTTTCAAAAAAATTTTTTTCTTATTTCACTCAAGGGAAATTTTAGTCCATAGGTCGAATTGAGTTATTTGTTCCTAGACCGGACCACTTGGAGATGATAGTGGAAGGTCTCAAATTCATTTTGATATACATTTTATTCACCGCTATAGTTTTTGGTAGAACAAAGTTTTCAAAAAAAAAAATATTTTTTCATATTTCACTCTAAGGAACATTTTGGACACTAGGTCGAATTGAATGATTTGTTCCTGAACCGGACCACTTGGTAGTGATAGAAGAAGGTCTCAGTTTCATTTTGATATACATTTTATTTATCGCTATAGTTTTTGGTAGAACAAAGTTCTCAAAAAAATATTTTTTCATATTTCACTCAAGGGAAATTTTTTTTCCATAGGTCGAATTGAGTGATTTGTTCCCAGACCGGACCACCTGGTAGTGATAGAAGAAGGCCTCAGCTTCATTTTGATATACATTTTATTTATCGCTATAGTTTTTGGTAGAACAATGTTTTCAAAAAAAGATTTTTTTCATATTTCACTCTAAGGGACATTTTGGACCCTACGTCGAATTGAATGATCTGTTCCTGTACCGGATCACCTGGTGGTGATAGAAGAAGGTCTCGGCTTCATTTTGATATACATTTTATTTATCGCTATAGTTTTTGGTAGAACAAAGTTTTCAAAAAAATTTTTTTCTTATTTCACTCAAGGGAAATTTTAGTCCATAGGTCGAATTGAGTGATTTGTTCCTAGACCGGACCACTTGGAGATGATAATGGAAGGTCTCAGATTCATTTTGATATACATTTTATTCACCGCTATAGTTTTTGGGTAGAACAAAGTTTTCAAAAAAAAAATATTTTTTCATATTTCACTCTAAGGGACATTTTGGACACTAGGTCGAATTGAGTGATTTGTTCCTGAACCGGACCACTTGGTAGTGATAGAGGAAGGTCTCAGCTTCATTTTGATATACATTTTATTCATCGCTATAATTTTTGGTAGAACAAAGTTTTCAAAAAGAGATTTTTTCTTATTTCACTCAAAGGGAAATTATAGTCCATAGGTCGAATTGAGTAATTTGTTCCTGGACCGGACCACATGGTAGTGATAGAAGAAGATCTCAGCTTAATTTTGATATATATTTTATTTATCGCTATAGTTTTTGGTAGAACAAAGTTTTCAAAAAAGGTTTTTTCATATTTCACTCAAGGGACTTTTTTGACCCTAGATCGAATTGACTGAATTGTTCCTGGATCGGACTACTTGGAAGTGATAGAGGAGAGTCTCAGCTTCATTTTGATATACATTTTATTTATCGCTATAGTTTTTGGTAGAACAAAGTTTTCAAAAAAAGATTTTTTCTTATTTCACTCAAGGGAAGTTTTAGTAAATAGGTCGAATTGAGTGCTCTGTTCCTGGACCGGACCACTTGGAGGTGATAGTGGAGGGTTTCACCTTCATCTTGATATACATCTTACTCACCGCTATAGCTTTCGGTAAAACAAAGTTTTCAAAAAAATTTTTTTCTTATTTCACTCAAGGGAAATTTTAGTCCATAGGTCGAATTGAGTGATTTGTTCCTAGACCGGACCACATGGAGATGATAGTTTTTGGTAGAACAAAGTTTTCAAAAAAAAAAAAAATATTTTTTCATATTTCACTCAAGGGAAATTTTTTTTCCATAGGTCGAATTGAGTGATTTGTTCCTGGATCGGACCACTTGGAGGTCGTAGAAGAAGGTCTCAGCTTCATTTTGATATACATTTTAATTATCGCTATAGTGTTTGGTAGAACAATGTTTTCTAAAAAAGATTTTTTCATATTTCACTCTAAGGGACATTTTGGACACTAGGTCGAATTGAGTGATTTGTTCCTAAACCGGACCACATGGCAGTGATAGAAGAAGGTCTCAGCTTCATTTTGATATACATTTTAATCATCACTATAGTTTTTGGTAGAACAAAGTTTTCAAAAAAATTTTTTTCTTATTTCACTCAAGGGAAATTTTAGTCCATAGGTCGAATTGAGTGATTTGTTCCCGGACCGGACCACATGGTAGTGATAGAAGAAGGTCTCAGCTTCATTTTGATATACATTTTATTTATCGCTATAGTTTTTGGTAGAACAATGTTTTCTAAAAAAGATTTTTTCATATTTCACTCTAAGGGACATTTTGGACACTAGGTCGAATTGAGTGATTTGTTCCTGAACCGGACCACTTGGCAGTGATAGAAAAAGGTCTCAGCTTCATTTTGATATACATTTTATTCATCACTATAGTTTTTGGTAGAACAAAGTTTTCAAAAAGAGATTTTTTCTTATTTCACTCAAAGGGAAATTATAGTCCATAGGTCGAATTGAGTGATTTGTTCCTGGACCGGACCACATGGTAGTGATAGAAGAAGATCTCAGCTTTATTTTGATATATATTTTATTTATCGCTATAGTTTTTGGTAAAACAATATTTTCAAAAAAAGATTTTTTCATGTTTCACTCTAAGGGACATTTTTGACCCTACGTCGAACTAAGTGATTTGTTCCTGTACCGGACCACCTGGCGGTGATAGAAGAAAGCCTCGGCTTCATTTTGATATACATTTATCGCTATAGTTTTTGGTAGAACAAAGTTTTCAAAAAAAATTTTTTTCTTATTTCACTCAAGGGAAATTTTTTTTCCATAGGTCGAATTGAGTGATTTTTTCCTGGACCGGACCACTTGGTGGTTATAGAAGAAGGTCTCGGCTTCATTTTGATATACATTTTATTTATCGGTATATTTTTTGGTAGAACAAAGTTTTCAAAAAAAAATTTTTTTCTTATTTCACTCAAGGGAAATTTTAGTCCATAGGTCAAATTGAGTGATTTGTTCCTAGACCGGACCACTTAGAGATGATAGTGGAAGGTCTCAGATTCATTTTGGTATACATTTTTTTCACCGCTATAGTTTTTGGTAGAACAAAGTTTTCAAAAAAAAAAAATATTTTTTCATATTTCACTCTAAGGGACATTTTGGACACTAGGTCGAATTGAGTGATTTGTTCCTGAACCGGACCACTTGGTAGTGATAGAAGAAGATCTCAGCTTCATTTTGATATACATTTTATTTATCGCTATAGTTTTTGGTAGAACAAAGTTTTCAAAAAAATATTTTTTCAAATCTCACTCAAGGGAAATTTTTTTTCCATAGGTCGAATTGAGTGATTTGTTCCCTGAGCGGACCACCTGGTAGTGATAGAAGAAGGCCTCAGCTTCATTTTGATATACATTTTATTTATCGGTATATTTTTTGGTAGAACAAAGTTTTCAAAAAAAAAATTTTTTCTTATTTCACTCAAGGGAAATTTTAGTCCATAGGTCGAATTGAGTGATTTGTTCCTAGACCGGACCACTTGGAGATGATAGTGGAAGGTCTCAGATTCATTTTGATATACATTTTATTCACCGCTATAGTTTTTGGGTAGAACAAAGTTTTCAAAAAAAAAAATATTTTTTCATATTTCACTCTAAGGGACATTTTGGACACTAGGTCGAATTGAGTGATTTGTTCCTGAACCAGACCACTTGGTAGTGATAGAGGAAGGTCTCAGCTTCATTTTGATATACATTTTATTCATCGCTATAATTTTTGGTAGAACAAAGTTTTCAAAAAGAGATTTTTTCTTATTTCACTCAAAGGGAAATTATAGTCCATAGGTCGAATTGAGTAATTTGTTCCTGGACCGGACCACATGGTAGTGATAGAAGAAGATCTCAGCTTAATTTTGATATATATTTTATTTATCGCTATAGTTTTTGGTAGAACTAAGTTTTCAAAAAAGGTTTTTTCATATTTCACTCAAGGGACTTTTTTGACCCTAGATCGAATTGACGGAATTGTTCCTGGATCGGACTACTTGGAAGTGATAGAGGAGAGTCTCAGCTTCATTTTGATATACATTTTATTTATCGCTATAGTTTTTGGTAGAACAAAGTTTTCAAAAAAAGATTTTTTCTTATTTCACTCAAGGGAAGTTTTAGTAAATAGGTCGAATTGAGTGATCTGTTCCTGGACCGGACCACTTGGAGGTGATAGTGGAGGGTTTCACCTTCATCTTGATATACATCTTACTCACCGCTATAGCTTTCGGTAAAACAAAGTTTTCAAAAAAATTTTTTTCTTATTTCACTCAAGGGAAATTTTAGTCCATAGGTCGAATTGAGTGATTTGTTCCTAGACCGGACCACTTGGAGATGATAGTTTTTGGTAGAACAAAGTTTTCAAAAAAAAAAATATTTTTTCATATTTCACTCAAGGGAAATTTTTTTTCCATAGGTCGAATTGAGTGATTTGTTCCCGGACCGGACCACATGGTAGTGATAGAAGAAGGTCTCAGCTTCATTTTGATATACATTTTATTTATCGCTATAGTTTTTGGTAGAACAATGTTTTCTAAAAAAGATTTTTTCATATTTCACTCTAAGGGACATTTTGGACACTAGGTCGAATTGAGTGATTTGTTCCTGAACCGGACCACTTGGCAGTGATAGAAGAAGGTCTCAGCTTCATTTTGATATACATTTTATTCATCACTATAGTTTTTGGTAGAACAAAGTTTTCAAAAAGAGATTTTTTCTTATTTCACTCAAAGGGAAATTATAGTCCATAGGTCGAATTGAGTGATTTGTTCCTGGACCGGACCACATGGTAGTGATAGAAGAAGATCTCAGCTTTATTTTGATATATATTTTATTTATCGCTATAGTTTTTGGTAAAACAATATTTTCAAAAAAAGATTTTTTCATGTTTCACTCTAAGGGACATTTTTGACCCTACGTCGAACTAAGTGATTTGTTCCTGTACCGGACCACCTGGCGGTGATAGAAGAAGGCCTCGGCTTCATTTTGATATACATTTATCGCTATAGTTTTTGGTAGAACAAAGTTTTCAAAAAAAATTTTTTTCTTATTTCACTCAAGGGAAATTTTTTTTCCATAGGTCGAATTGAGTGATTTTTTCCTGGACCGGACCACTTGGTGGTTATAGAAGAAGGTCTCGGCTTCATTTTGATATACATTTTATTTATCGGTATATTTTTTGGTAGAACAAAGTTTTCAAAAAAAATTTTTTTTCTTATTTCACTCAAGGGAAATTTTAGTCCATAGGTCAAATTGAGTGATTTGTTCCTAGACCGGACCACTTGGAGATGATAGTGGAAGGTCTCAGATTCATTTTGGTATAAATTTTATTCACCGCTATAGTTTTTGGTAGAACAAAGTTTTCAAAAAAAAAAATATTTTTTCATATTTCACTCTAAGGGACATTTTGGACACTAGGTCGAATTGAGTGATTTGTTCCTGAACCGGACCACTTGGTAGTGATAGAAGAAGATCTCAGCTTCATTTTGATATACATTTTATTTATCGCTATAGTTTTTGGTAGAACAAAGTTTTCAAAAAAATATTTTTTCATATTTCACTCAAGGGAAATTTTTTTTCCATAGGTCGAATTGAGTGATTTGTTCCCGGACCACCTGGTAGTGATAGAAGAAGGCCTCAGCTTCATTTTGATATACATTTTATTTATCGGTATATTTTTTGGTAGAACAAAGTTTTCAAAAAAAAATTTTTTTCTTATTTCACTCAAGGGAAATTTTAGTCCATAGGTCAAATTGAGTGATTTGTTCCTAGACCGGACCACTTGGAGATGATACTGGAAGGTCTCAGATTCATTTTGGTATACATTTTATTCACCGATATATTTTTTGGTAGAACAAAGTTTTCAAAAAAAAATATTTTTTCATATTTCACTCTAAGGGACATTTTGGACACTAGGTCGAATTGAGTGATTTGTTCCTGAACCGGACCACTTGGTAGTGATAGAAGAAGATCTCAGCTTCATTTTGATATACATTTTATTTATCGCTATAGTTTTTGGTAGAACAATGTTTTCAAAAAAAAATATTTTTTCATATTTCACTCTAAGGGACATATTGGACCCTACGTTGAATTGAGTGATTTGTTCCTATACCGGACCACCTGGCGGTGATAGAAGAAAGTCTCAGCCTCATTTTGATATATATTTTATTTATCGCTGTAGTTTTTGGTAGAACAAACTTTTAAAAAAAAATTTTTTCTTATTTCACTCAAGGGAAATTTTGGACCCTAGGTCGAATTGGGCGATATCTTCCTGGACTGGACAACTTGGAGGTGATAGTGGAAGGTCTCAGCTTCATTTTGATATACATTTTATTTATCGCTATAGTTTTTGGTAGAACAATTTTTTCAAAAAGAGATTTTTTCATATTTCACTCTAAGGGACATTTTGGACCCTACGTCAAATTGCGTGATCTGTTCCTATACCGGACTACCTGATAGTGATAGAAGAAGGTCTCGGCTTCCTTCTGATATACATTTTATTTATCGCTATAGTTTTTGGTAGAACAATATTTTCAAAAAAATATTTTTTTTATATTTCACTCTTAGGGACATTTTGGACCCTACGTCGAATTGAGTGATTTGTTCCTATACCGGACCACCTGGCGGTGATAGAAGAAAGTCTCAGCCTCATTTTGATATATATTTTATTTATCGCTGTAGTTTTTGGTAGAACAAACTTTTCAAAAAAAATTTTTTCTTATTTCACTCAAGGGAAATTTTGGACCCTAGGTCGAATTGGGCGATATCTTCCTGGACTGGACAACTTGGAGGTGATAGTGGAAGGTCTCAGCTTCATTTTGGTATACATTTTATTTATCGCTATAGTTTTTGGTAGAACAATTTTTTCAAAAAGAGATTTTTTCATATTTCACTCTAAGGGACATTTTGGACCCTACGTCAAATTGCGTGATCTGTTCCTATACCGGACCACCTGATAGTGATAGAAGAAGGTCTCGGCTTCCTTTAGATATACATTTTGTTTATCGCTATAGTTTTTGGTAGAACAAAGTTTTCAAAAAAAAAAAATTTCTTATTTCACTCAAGGGAAATTTTAGTCCATAGGTCGAATTGAGTGATTTGTTCCTAGACCGGACCACTTGGAGATGATAGTGGAAGGTCTCAGCTTCATTTTGATATACATTCTATTCACCGCTATAGTTTTTGGTGGAACAAAGTTTTCAAAAAAAAAATATTTTTTCATATTTCACTCTAAGGGACATTTTGGACACTAGGTCGAATTGAGTGATTTGTTCCTGAACCGGACCACTTGGTAGTGATAGAAGAAGGTCTCAGCTTCATTTTGATATACATTTTCTTCATCGCTATAGTTTTTGGTAGAACAAAGTTTTCAAAAAGAGATTTTTTCTTATTTCACTCAAACGGAAATTATAGTCCATAGGTCGAATTGAGTGATTTGTTCCTAGACCGGACCACTTGGAGATGATAGAGGAAAGTCTCAGCTTCATTTTGATATACATTTTATTCATCGCTATAGTTTTTGGTAGAACAAAGTTTTCAAAAAGAGATTTTTTCTTATTTCACTCAAAGGGAAATTATAGTCCATAGGTCGAATTGAGTGATTTGTTCCTGGACCGGACCACATGGTAGTGATAGAAGAAGATCTCAGCTTAATTTTGATATATATTTTATTTATCGCTATAGTTTTTGGTAGAACAATATTTTCAAAAAAAGATTTTTTCATGTTTCACTCTAAGGGACATTTTTGACCCTACGTCGAATTGAGTGATTTGTTCCTGTACCGGACCACCTGGTTGTGATAGAAGAAGGCGTCGGCTTCATTTTGATATTCATCTTATTTATCGCTATGGTTTTTGGTAGAACAAAGTTTTCAAAAAATATTTTTTCTTATTTCACTCAAAGGGAAATTTTAGTCCATAGGTCGAACTGAGTGATGTTTTCCTGGACCGGACTACTTGGTAGTCATAGAAGAAGGTCTCAGCTTTATTCTGATATTCATTCTATTTTTCGCTATGGTTTTTGGTAGAACAAAGTTTTCAAAAAAAGATTTTTTCTTATTTCACTCAAGGGAAACTTTAGTCCATAGGTCGAATTGAGTGATTTGTTCCTAGACCGGACCAATTTGAGATGATAGTGGAAGGTCTCAGATTCATTTTGATATACATTTTATTCACCGCTATAGTTTTTGGTAGAACAAAGTTTTCAAAAAAAAAAATATTTTTTCATATTTCACTCTAAGGGACATTTTGGACACTAGGTCGAATTGAGTGATTTGTTCCTGAACCGGACCACTTGGAAGTGATAGAAGAAGGTCTCAGTATCATTTTGATATACATTTTATTTATCGCTATAGTTTTTGGTAGAACAAAGTTCTCAAAAAAATATTTTTTCATATTTCACTCAAGGGAAATTTTTTTTCCATAGGTCGAATTGAGTGATTTGTTGCCGGACCGGACCACCTGGTAGTGATAGAAGAAGGCCTCAGCTTCATTTTGATATACATTTTATTTATCGCTATAGTTTTTGGTAGAACAATGTTTTCAAAAAAAGATTTTTTTCATATTTCACTCTAAGGGACATTTTGGACCCTACGTCGAATTGAATGATCTGTTCCTGTACCGGACCACCTGGTGGTGATAGAAGAAGGTCTCGGCTTCATTTTGATATACATTTTATTTATCGCTATAGTTTTTGGTAGAACAAAGTTTTCAAAAAAATTTTTTTCTTATTTCACTCAAGGGAAATTTTAGTCCATAGGTCGAATTGAGTGATTTGTTCCTAGACCGGACCACTTGGAGATGATAGTGGAAGGTCTCAGATTCATTTTGATATACATTTTATGCACCGCTATAGTTTTTGGGTAGAACAAAGTTTTCAAAAAAAAAATATTTTTTCATATTTCACTCTAAGGGACATTTTGGACACTAGGTCGAATTGAGTGATTTGTTCCTGAACCGGAAGGTCTCAGCTTCATTTTGATATACATTTTATTCATCGCTATAATTTTTGGTAGAACAAAGTTTTCAAAAAGAGATTTTTCCTTATTTCACTCAAAGGGAAATTATAGTCCATAGGTCGAATTGAGTGATTTGTTCCTGGACCGGACCACATGATAGCGATAGAAGAAGATCTCAGCTTAATTTTGATATATATTTTATTTATCGCTATAGTTTTTGGTAGAACAAAGTTTTCAAAAAAGGTTTTTTCATATTTCACTCAAGGGACTTTTTTGACCCTAGATCGAATTGACTGAATTGTTCCTGGATCGGACTACTTGGAAGTGATAGAGGAGAGTCTCAGCGTCATTTTGATATACATTTTATTCATCGCTATAGTTTTTGGTAGAACAAAGTTTTCAAAAAGAGATTTTTTCTTATTTCACTCATAGGGAAATTATAGTCCATAGGTCGAATTGAGTGATTTGTTCCTGGACCGGACCACATGGTAGTGATAGAAGAAGATCTCAGCTTAATTTTGATATATATTTTATTTATCGCTATAGTTTTTGGTAGAACAATATTTTCAAAAAAAGATTTTTTCATGTTTCACTCTAAGGGACATTTTTGACCCTACGTTGAATTGAGTGATTTGTTCCTAAACCGGACCACTTGGTAGTGATAGAAGAAGGTCTCAGCTTCATTTTGATATACATTTTATTCATCGCTATAGTTTTTGGTAGAACAAAGTTTTCAAAAAGAGATTTTTTTTAATTTCACTCAAAGGGAAATTATAGTCCATAGGTCGAATTGAGTGATTTATTCCTGGACCGGACCACATGCTAGTGATAGAAGAAGATCTCAGCTTAATTTTGATTTATATTTTATTTATCGCTATAGTTTTTGGTAGAACAATATTTTCAAAAAAAGATTTTTTCATGTTTCACTCTAAGGGACATTTTTGACCCTACGTCGAATTGAGTGACTTTTTCCTGTACCGGACCACCTGGTGGTGGTAGAAGAAGGCGTCGGCTTCATTTTGATATTCATTTTATTTATTGCTATGGTTTTTGGTAGAACAAAGTTTTCAAAAAATATTTTTTCTTATTTCACTCAAAGGGAAATTTTAGTCCATAGGTCGAACTGAGTGATGTTTTCCTGTACCGGACTACTTGGTACTCATAGAAGAAGGTCTCAGCTTTATTCTGATATTCATTCTATTTTTCGCTATGGTTTTTGGTAGAACAAAGTTTTCAAAAAAAGATTTTTTCTTATTTCACTCAAGGGAAGTTTTATAAATAGGTCGAATTGAGTGATCTGTTCCTGGACCGGACCACTTGGAGGTGATAGTGGAGGGTTTCACCTTCATCTTGATATACATCTTACTCACCGCTATAGCTTTTGGTAAAACAAAGTTTTCAAAAAAATTTTTTTCTTATTTCACTCAAGGGAAATTTTAGTCCATAGGTCGAATTGAGTGATTTGTTCCTAGACCGGACCACTTGGAGATGATAGTTTTTGGTAGAACAAAGTTTTCAAAAAAAAAATATTTTTTCATATTTCACTCAAGGGAAATTTTTTTTCCATAGGTCGAATTGAGTGATTTGTTCCTGGATCGGACCACTTGGAGGTCGTAGAAGAAGGTCTCAGCTTCATTTTGATATACATTTGATTTATCGCTATAGTGTTTGGTAGAACAAAGTTTTCAAAAAAATATTTTTTCAAATCTCACTCAAGGGAAATTTTTTTTCCATAGGTCGAATTGAGTGATTTGTTCCCGGACCGGACCACCTGGTAGTGATAGAAGAAGGCCTCAGCTTCATTTTGATATACATTTTATTTATCGGTATATTTTTTGGTAGAACAAAGTTTTCAAAAAAAAAATTTTTTCTTATTTCACTCAAGGGAAATTTTAGTCCATAGGTCGAATTGAGTGATTTGTTCCTAGACCGGACCACTTGGAGATGATAGTGGAAGGTCTCAGATTCATTTTGATATACATTTTATTCACCGCTATAGTTTTTGGGTAGAACAAAGTTTTCAAAAAAAAAAATATTTTTTCATATTTCACTCTAAAGGACATTTTGGACACTAGGTCGAATTGAGTGATTTGTTCCTGAACCGGACCACTTGGTAGTGATAGAAGAAGATCTCAGCTTCATTTTGATATACATTTTATTTATCGCTATAGTTTTTGGTAGAACAATGTTTTCAAAAAAAAATATTTTTTCATATTTCACTCTAAGGGAGATATTGGACCCTACGTTGAATTGAGTGATTTGTTCCTATACCGGACCACCTGGCGGTGATAGAAGAAAGTCTCAGCCTCATTTTGATATATATTTTATTTATCGCTGTAGTTTTTGGTAGAACAAACTTTTAAAAAAAAATTTTTTCTTATTTCACTCAAGGGAAATTTTGGACCCTAGGTCGAATTGGGCGATATCTTCCTGGACTGGACAACTTGGAGGTGATAGTGGAAGGTCTCAGCTTCATTTTGATATACATTTTATTTATCGCTATAGTTTTTGGTAGAACAATTTTTTCAAAAAGAGATTTTTTCATATTTCACTCTAAGGGACATTTTGGACCCTACGTCAAATTGCGTGATCTGTTCCTATACCGGACCACCTGAAAGTGATAGAAGAAGGTCTCGGCTTCCTTTAGATATACATTTTGTTTATCGCTATAGTTTTTGGTAGAACAAAGTTTTCAAAAAAAAAAATTTTCTTATTTCACTCAAGGGAAATTTTAGTCCATAGGTCGAATTGAGTGATTTGTTCCTAGACCGGACCACTTGGAGATGATAGTGGAAGGTCTCAGCTTCATTTTGATATACATTCTATTCACCGCTATAGTTTTTGGTAGAACAAAGTTTTCAAAAAAAAAATATTTTTTCATATTTCACTCTAAGGGACATTTTGGACACTAGGTCGAATTGAGTGATTTGTTCCTGAACCGGACCACTTGGAGGTCGTAGAAGAAGGTCTCAGCTTCATTTTGATATACATTTGATTTATCGCTATAGTGTTTGGTAGAACAATGTTTTCTAAAAAAGATTTTTTCATATTTCACTCTAAGGGACATTTTGGACACTAGGTCGAATTGAGTGATTTTTTCCCGGACCGGACCACCAGTAGTAATAGAAGAAGGTCTCGGCTTCCTTTTGATATACATTTTATTTATCGCTATAGTTTTTGGTAGAACAATATTTTCAAAAAAATATTTTTTTCATATTTCACTCTTAGGGACATTTTGGACCCTACGTCGAATTGAATGATCTGTTCCTGTACCGGACCACCTGGTGGTGATGGAAGAAGGTCTCGGCTTCATTTTGATATACATTTTATTTATCGCTATAGTTTTTGGTAGAACAAAGTTTTCAAAAAAAATTTTTTCTTATTTCACTCAAGGGAAATTTTAGTCCATAGGTCGAATTGAGTGATTTGTTCCTAGACCGGACCACTTGGAGATGATAGTGGAAGGTCTCAGCTTCACTTTGATATACATTTTATTCATCGCTATAGTTCTTGGTAGAACAAAGTTTTCAAAAAGAGATTTTTTCTTATTTCACTCAAAGGGAAATTATAGTCCATAGATCGAATTGAGTGATTTGTTCCTTGACCGGACCACTTGGAGATGATAGTGGAAGGTCTCAGCTTCATTTTGATATACATTTTATTCACCGCTATAGTTTTTGGGTAGAACAAAGTTTTCAAAAAAAAATATTTTTTCATATTTCACTATAAGGGACATTTTGGACACTAGGTCGAATTGAGTGATTTGTTCCTGAACCGGACCACTTGGTGGTGATAGAGGAAGGTCTCAGCTTCATTTTGATATATATTTTATTTATCGCTATAGTTTTTGGTAGAACAATATTTTCAAAAAAAGATTTTTTCATGTTTCACTCTAAGCGACATTTTTGACCCTACGTCGAATTGAGTGATTTGTTCCTGTACCGGACCACATGGTAGTGATAGAAGAAGATCTCAGCTTAATTTTGATATATATTTTATTTATCGCTATAGTTTTTGGTAGAACAATATTTTCAAAAAAAGATTTTTTCATGTTTCACTCTAGGCGACATTTTTGACCCTACGTCGAATTGAGTGATTTGTTCCTGTACCGGACCACCTGATGGTGATAGAAGAAGGCGTCGGCTTCATTTTGATATTCATCTTATTTATCGCTATGGTTTTTGGTAGAACAAAGTTTTCAAAAAATATTTTTTCTTATTTCACTCAAAGGGAAATTTTAGTCCATAGGTCGAACTGAGTGATGTTTTCCTGGACCGGACTACTTGGTCGTCATAGAAGAAGGTCTCAGCTTTATTCTGATATTCATTCTATTTTTCGCTATAGTTTTTGGTAGAACAAAGTTTTCAAAAAAAGATTTTTTCTTATTTCACTCAAGGGAAACTTTAGTCCATAGGTCGAATTGAGTGATTTGTTCCTAGACCGGACCACTTGAAGATGATAGTGGAAGGTCTCAGATTCATTTTGATATACATGTTATTCACCGCTATAGTTTTTGGTAGAACAAAGTTTTCAAAAAAAAAATATTTTTTCATATTTCACTCTAAGGGACATTTTGGACACTAGGTCGAATTGAGTGATTTGTTCCTGAACCGGACCACTTGGTAGTGATAGAAGAAGGTCTCAGCTTCATTTTGATATACATTTTATTTATCGCTATAGTTTTTGGTAGAACAAAGTTTTCAAAAAAATATTTTTTCATATTTCACTCAAGGGAAATTTTTTTTCCATAGGTCGAATTCAGTGATTTGTTCACGGACCGGACCACCTGGTAGTGATAGAAGAAGGCCTCAGCTTCATTTTGATATACATTTTATTTATCGCTATAGTTTTTGGTAGAACAAAGTTTTCAAAAAAATATTTTTTCTTATTTCACTCAAAGGGAAATTTTAGTCCATAGGTCGAACTGAGTGATGTTTTCCTGTACCGGACTACTTGGTAGTCATAGAAGAAGGTCTCAGCTTTATTCTGATATTCATTCTATTTTTCGCTATGGTTTTTGGTAGAACAAAGTTTTCAAAAAAAGATTTTTTCTTATTTCACTCAAGGGAAACTTTAGTCCATAGGTCGAATTGAGTGATTTGTTCCTGTACCGGATCACATGGTGGTGATAGAAGAAGGTCTCGGCTTCATTTTGATATACATTTTATTTATCGCTATAGTTTTTGGTAGAACAAAGTTTTCAAAAAAATTTTTTTCTTATTTCACTCAAGGGAAATTTTAGTCCATAGGTCGAATTGAGTGATTTGTTCCTAGACCGGACCACTTGGAGATGATAGTGGAAGGTCTCAGATTCATTTTGATATACATTTTATTCACCGCTATAGTGTTTGGTAGAACAAAGTTTTCAAAAAAAAATATTTTTTCATATTTCACTCTAAGGGACATTTTGGACACTAGGTCGAATTGAGTGATTTGTTCCTGAACCGGACCACTTGGTAGTGATAGAAGAAGGTCTCAGCTTCATTTTGATATATATTTTATTCATCGCTATAGTTTTCGGTAGAACAAAGTTTTCAAAAAGAGATTTTTTTTAATTTCACTCAAAGGGAAATTATAGTCCATAGGTCGAATTGAGTGATTTGTTCCTGGACCGGACCACATGCTAGTGATAGAAGAAGATCTCAGCTTAATTTTGATTTATATTTTATTTATCGCTATAGTTTTTGGTAGAAAAATGTTTTCAAAAAAAGGTTTTTTTCATATTTCACTCTAAGGGACATTTTGGACCCTACGTCGAATTGAATGATCTGTTCCTGTACCGGAACACCTGGTGGTGATAGAAGAAGGTCTCGGCTTAATTTTGATATACATTTTATTTATCGCTATAGTTTTTGGTAGAACAAAGTTTTCAAAAAAAATTTTTTCTTATTTCACTCAAGGGAAATTTTAGTCCATAGGTCGAATTGAGTGATTTGTTCCTAGACCGGACCACTTGGAGATGATAGTGGAAGGTCTCAGATTCATTTTGATATACATTTTATTCACCGCTATAGTTTTTGGGTAGAACAAAGTTTTCAAAAAAAAAAATATTTTTTCATATTTCACTCTAAGGGACATTTTGGACACTAGGTCGAATTGAGTGATTTGTTCCTGAACCGGACCACTTGGTAGTGATAGAGGAAGGTCTCAGCTTCATTTTGATATACATTTTATTCATCGCTATAGTTTTTGGTAGAACAAAGTTTTCAAAAAGAGATTTTTTCTTATTTCACTCAAAGGGAAATTATAGTCCATAGGTCGAATTGAGTGATTTGTTCCTGGACCGGACCACATGGTAGTGATAGAAGAAGATCTCAGCTTAATTTTGATATATATTTTATTTATCGCTATAGTTTTTGGTAGAACAATATTTTCAAAAAAAGATTTTTTCATGTTTCACTCTAAGGGACATTTTTGACCCTACGTCGAATTGAGTGATTTGTTCCTGTACCGGACCACCTGGTGGTGATAGAGGAAGGCGTCGGCTTCATTTTGGTATTCATTTAATTTATTGCTATGGTTTTTGGTAGAACAAAGTTTTCAAAAAATATTTTTTCTTATTTCACTCAAAGGGAAATTTTAGTCCATAGGTCGAACTGAGTGATGTTTTCCTGTACCGGACTACTTGGTAGTCATAGAAGAAGGTCTCAGCTTTATTCTGATATTCATTCTATTTTTCGCTATGGTTTTTGGTAGAACAAAGTTTTCAAAAAAAGATTTTTTCTTATTTCACTCAAGGGAAACTTTAGTCCATAGGTCGAATTGAGTGATTTGTTCCTGTACCGGATCACATGGTGGTGATAGAAGAAGGTCTCGGCTTCATTTTGATATACATTTTATTTATCGCTATAGTTTTTGGTAGAACAAAGTTTTCAAAAAAATTTTTTTCTTATTTCACTCAAGGGAAATTTTAGTCCATAGGTCGAATTGAGTGATTTGTTCCTAGACCGGACCACTTGGAGATGATAGTGGAAGGTCTCAGATTCATTTTGATATACATTTTATTCACCGCTATAGTGTTTGGTAGAACAAAGTTTTCAAAAAAAAAATATTTTTTCATATTTCACTCTAAGGGACATTTTGGACACTAGGTCGAATTCAGTGATTTGTTCCTGAACCGGACCACTTGGTATTTATAGAAGAAGGTCTCAGCTTCATTTTGATATATATTTTATTCATCGCTATAGTTTTCGGTAGAACAAAGTTTTCAAAAAGAGATTTTTTTTAATTTCACTCAAAGGGAAATTATAGTCCATAGGTCGAATTGAGTGATTTGTTCCTGGACCGGACCACATGCTAGTGATAGAAGAAGATCTCAGCTTAATTTTGATTTATATTTTATTTATCGCTATAGTTTTTGGTAGAACAATGTTTTCAAAAAAAGGTTTTTTTCATATTTCACTCTAAGGGACATTTTGGACCCTACGTCGAATTGAATGATCTGTTCCTGTACCGGAACACCTGGTGGTGATAGAAGAAGGTCTCGGCTTAATTTTGATATACATTTTATTTATCGCTATAGTTTTTGGTAGAACAAAGTTTTCAAAAAAAATTTTTTCATATTTCACTCAAGGGAAATTTTAGTCCATAGGTCGAATTGAGTGATTTGTTCCTAGACCGGACCACTTGGAGATGATAGTGGAAGGTCTCAGATTCATTTTGATATACATTTTATTCACCGCTGTAGTTTTTGGGTAGAACAAAGTTTTCAAAAAAAAAAATATTTTTTCATATTTCACTCTAAGGGACATTTTGGACACTAGGTCGAATTGAGTGATTTGTTCCTGAACCGGACCACTTGGTAGTGATAGAGGAAGGTCTCAGCTTCATTTTGATATACATTTTATTCATCGCTATAGTTTTTGGTAGAACAAAGTTTTCAAAAAGAGATTTTTTCTTATTTCACTCATAGGGAAATTATAGTCCATAGGTCGAATTGAGTGATTTGTTCCTGGACCGGACCACATGGTAGTGATAGAAGAAGATCTCAGCTTAATTTTGATATATATTTTATTTATCGCTATAGTTTTTGGTAGAACAATATTTTCAAAAAAAGATTTTTTCATGTTTCACTCTAAGGGACATTTTTGACCCTACGTCGAATTGAGTGATTTGTTCCTGTACCGGACCACCTGGTGGTGATAGAAGAAGGCGTCGGCTTCATTTTGATATTCATTTTGTTTATTGCTATGGTTTTTGGTAGAACAAAGTTTTCAAAAAATATTTTTTCTTATTTCACTCAAAGGGAAATTTTAGTCCATAGGTCGAACTGAGTGATGTTTTCCTGTACCGGACTACTTGGTAGTCATAGAAGAAGGTCTCAGCTTTATTCTGATATTCATTCTATTTTTCGCTATGGTTTTTGGTAGAACAAAGTTTTCAAAAAAAGATTTTTTCTTATTTCACTCAAGGGAAACTTTAGTCCATAGGTCGAATTGAGTGATTTGTTCCTAGACCGGACCACTTGGAGATGATAGTGGAAGGTCTCAGATTCATTTTGATATACATTTTATTCACCGCTATAGTTTTTGGTAGAACAAAGTTTTCAAAAAAAAATATTTTTTCATATTTCACTCTAAGGGACATTTTGGACACTAGGTCGAATTGAGTGATTTGTTCCTGAACCGGACCACTTGGTAGTGATAGAAGAAGGTCTCAGCTTCATTTTGATATACATTTTATTCATCGCTATAGTTTTTGGTAGAACAAAGTTTTCAAAAAGAGATTTTTTTTAATTTTACTCAAAGGGAAATTATAGTCCATAGGTCGAATTGAGTGATTTGTTCCTGGACCGGACCACATGCTAGTGATAGAAGAAGATCTCAGCTTAATTTTGATTTATATTTTATTTATCGCTATAGTTTTTGGTAGAACAATGTTTTCAAAAAAAGATTTTTTTCATATTTCACTCTAAGGGACATTTTGGACCCTACGTCGAATTGAATGATCTGTTCCTGTACCGGACCACATGGTGGTGATAGAAGAAGGTCTCAGCTTCATTTCGATATACATTTTATTTATCGTTATAGTTTTTGGTAGAACAAAGTTTTCAAAAAAAATTTTTTCTTATTTCACTCAAGGGAAATTTTAGTCCATAGGTCGAATTGAGTGATTTGTTCCTGGACCGGACCACATGGTAGTGATAGAAGAAGATCTCAGCTTAATTTTGATATATATTTTATTTATCGCTATAGTTTTTGGTAGAACAATATTTTCAAAAAAAGATTTTTTCATGTTTCACTCTAAGGGACATTTTTGACCCTACGTCGAATTGAGTGATTTGTTCCTGTACCGGACCACCTGGTGGTGATAGAAGAAGGCGTCGGCTTCATTTTGATATTCATTTTATTTATTGCTATGGTTTTTGGTAGAACAAAGTTTTCAAAAAATATTTTTTCTTATTTCACTCAAAGGGAAATTTTAGTCCATAGGTCGAACTGAGTGATGTTTTCCTGTACCGGACTACTTGGTAGTCATAGAAGAAGGTCTCAGCTTTATTCTGATATTCATTCTATTTTTCGCTATGGTTTTTGGTAGAACAAAGTTTTCAAAAAAAGATTTTTTCTTATTTCACTCAAGGGAAACTTTAGTCCATAGGTCGAATTGAGTGATTTGTTCCTAGACCGGACCACTTGGAGATGATAGTGGAAGGTCTCAGGTTCATTTTGATATACATTTTATTCACCGCTATAGTTTTTGGTAGAACAAAGTTTTCAAAAAAAAATATTTTTTCATATTTCACTCTAAGGGACATTTTGGACACTAGGTCGAATTGAGTGATTTGTTCCTGAACCGGACCACTTGGTAGTGATAGAAGAAGGTCTCAGCTTCATTTTGATATACATTTTATTCATCGCTATAGTTTTTGGTAGAACAAAGTTTTCAAAAAGAGATTTTTTTTAATTTCACTCAAAGGGAAATTATAGTCCATAGGTCGAATTGAGTGATTTGTTCCTGGACCGGACCACATGCTAGTGATAGAAGAAGATCTCAGCTTAATTTTGATTTATATTTTATTTATCGCTATAGTTTTTGGTAGAACAATATTTTCAAAAAAAGATTTTTTCATGTTTCACTCTAAGGGACATTTTTGACCCTACGTCGAATTGAGTGATTTTTTCCTGTACCGGACCACCTGGTGATGATAGAAAAAGACGTCGGCTTCATTTTGATATTCATCTTATTTATCGCTATGGTTTTTGGTAGAACAAAGTTTTCAAAAAATATATTTTCTTATTTCACTCAAAGGGAAATTTTAGTTCATAGGTCGAATTGAGTGATGTTTTCCTGGACCGGACTACTTGGTATTTATAGAAGAAGGTCGCAGCTTTATTCTGATATTCATCTTATTTATCGCTATGGTTTTTGGTAGAACAAAGTTTTCAAAAAAAGATTTTTTTCATATTTCACTCTAAGGGACATTTTGGACCCTACGTCGAATTGAATGATCTGTTCCTGTACCGGACCACATGGTGGTGATAGAAGAAGGTCTCAGCTTCATTTTGATATACATTTTATTCATCGCTATAGTTTTTGGTAGAACAAAGTTTTCAAAAAGAGATTTTTTTTAATTTCACTCAAAGGGAAATTATAGTCCATAGGTCGAATTGAGTGATTTGTTCCTGGACCGGACCACATGCTAGTGATAGAAGAAGCTCTCAGCTTAATTTTGATTTATATTTTATTTATCGCTATAGTTTTTGGTAGAACAATATTTTCAAAAAAAGATTTTTTCATGTTTCACTCTAAGGGACATTTTTGACCCTACGTCGAATTGAGTGATTTTTTCCTGTACCGGACCACCTGGTCGTGATAGAAGAAGGCGTCGGCTTCATTTTGATATTCATTTTATTTATTGCTATGGTTTTTGGTAGAACAAAGTTTTCAAAAAATATTTTTTCTTATTTCACTCAAAGGGAAATTTTAGTCCATAGGTCGAACTGAGTGATGTTTTCCTGTACCGGACTACTTGGTAGTCATAGAAGAAGGTCTCAGCTTTATTCTGATATTCATTCTATTTTTCGCTATGGTTTTTGGTAGAACAAAGTTTTCAAAAAAAGATTTTTTCTTATTTCACTCAAGGGAAACTTTAGTCCATAGGTCGAATTGAGTGATTTGTTCCTAGACCGGACCACTTGGAGATGATAGTGGAAGGTCTCAGATTCATTTTGATATACATTTTATTCACCGCTATAGTTTTTGGTAGAACAAAGTTTTCAAAAAAAAATATTTTTTCATATTTCACTCTAAGGGACATTTTGGACACTAGGTCGAATTGAGTGATTTGTTCCTGAACCGGACCACTTGGTAGTGATAGAAGAAGGTCTCAGCTTCATTTTGATATACATTTTATTCATCGCTATAGTTTTTGGTAGAACAAAGTTTTCAAAAAGAGATTTTTTTTTAATTTCACTCAAAGGGAAATTATAGTCCATAGGTCGAATTGAGTGATTTGTTCCTGGACCGGACCACATGCTAGTGATAGAAGAAGATCTCAGCTTAATTTTGATTTATATTTTATTTATCGCTATAGTTTTTGGTAGAACAATATTTTCAAAAAAAGATTTTTTCATGTTTCACTCTAAGGGACATTTTTGACCCTACGTCGAATTGAGTGATTTTTTCCTGTACCGGACCACCTGGTGATGATAGAAAAAGACGTCGGCTTCATTTTGATATTCATCTTATTTATCGCTATGGTTTTTGGTAGAACAAAGTTTTCAAAAAATATTTTTTCTTATTTCACTCAAAGGGAAATTTTAGTTCATAGGTCGAATTGAGTGATGTTTTCCTGGACCGGACTACTTGGTATTTATAGAAGAAGGTCGCAGCTTTATTCTGATATTCATCTTATTTATCGCTATGGTTTTTGGTAGAACAAAGTTTTCAAAAAATATTTTTTCTTATTTCACTCAAGGGAAACTTTAGTCCATAGGTCGAATTGAGTGATTTGTTCTTAGACCGGACCCCTTGGTATTTATAGAAGAAGGTCTCAGCTTCATTTTGGTATACATTTTATTTATCGCTATAGTTTTTGGTAGAACAAAGTTTTCAAAAAAAAAAAATTTTCTTATTTCACTCAAGGGAAATTTTTTTTCCATAGGTCGAATTAAGTGATTTTTTCCCGGACCGGACCACCAGTAGTGATAGAAGAAGGTCTCAGCTTCATTTTGGTATATATTTTATTTATCGCTATAGTTTTTTGTAGAACAAAGTTTTCAAAAAAAATTTTTTTCTTATTTCACTCAAGGGAAATTTTTTTTCCATAGGTCGAATTAAGTGATTTGTTCCTGGACCGGACTACTTGGTATTTATAGAAGAAGGTCTCAGCTTCATTTTGATATACATTTTATTTATCGCTATAGTTTTTGGTAGAACAATGTGTTCAAAAAGAGATTTTTTCTTATTTCACTCAAAGGGAAATTATAGTCCATAGGTCGAATTGAGTGATTTGTTCCTGAACCGGACTACCTGGTGGTGATAGAAGAAGGTCTCGGCTTCATTTTGATATTCATTCTATTTTTCGCTATGGTTTTTGGTAGAACAAAGTTTTCAAAAAAAGATTTTTTCTTATTTCACTCAAGGGAAACTTTAGTCCATAGGTCGAATTGAGTGATTTGTTCCTAGACCGGACCACTTGGAGATGATAGTGGAAGGTCTCAGATTCATTTTGATATACATTTTATTCACCGCTATAGTTTTTGGTAGAACAAAGTTTTCAAAAAAAAATATTTTTTCATATTTCACTCTAAGGGACATTTTGGACACTAGGTCGAATTGAGTGATTTGTTCCTGAACCGGACCACTTGGTAGTGATAGAAGAAGGTCTCAGCTTCATTTTGATATACATTTTATTCATCGCTATAGTTTTTGGTAGAACAAAGTTTTCAAAAAGAGATTTTTTTTAATTTCACTCAAAGGGAAATTATAGTCCATAGGTCGAATTGAGTGATTTGTTCCTGGACCGGACCACATGCTAGTGATAGAAGAAGATCTCAGCTTAATTTTGATTTATATTTTATTTATCGCTATAGTTTTTGGTAGAACAATATTTTCAAAAAAAGATTTTTTCATGTTTCACTCTAAGGGACATTTTTGACCCTACGTCGAATTGAGTGATTTTTTCCTGTACCGGACCACCTGGTGGTGATAGAAGAAGGCGTCGGCTTCATTTCGATATTCATTTTATTTATTGCTATGGTTTTTGGTAGAACAAAGTTTTCAAAAAATATTTTTTCTTATTTCACTCAAAGGGAAATTTTAGTCCATAGGTCGAACTGAGTGATGTTTTCCTGTACCGGACTACTTGGTAGTCATAGAAGAAGGTCTCAGCTTTATTCTGATATTCATTCTATTTTTCGCTATGGTTTTTGGTAGAACAAAGTTTTCAAAAAAAGATTTTTTCTTATTTCACTCAAGGGAAACTTTAGTCCATAGGTCGAATTGAGTGATTTGTTCCTAGACCGGACCACTTGGAGATGATAGTGGAAGGTCTCAGATTCATTTTGATATACATTTTATTCACCGCTATAGTTTTTGGTACAACAAAGTTTTCAAAAAAAAATATTTTTTCATATTTCACTCTAAGGGACATTTTGGACACTAGGTCGAATTGAGTGATTTGTTCCTGAACCGGACCACTTGGTAGTGATAGAAGAAGATCTCAGCTTCATTTTGATATACATTTTATTCATCGCTATAGTTTTTGGTAGAACAAAGTTTTCACAAAGAGATTTTTTTTAATTTCACTCAAAGGGAAATTATAGTCCATAGGTCGAATTGAGTGATTTGTTCCTGGACCGGACCACATGCTAGTGATAGAAGAAGATCTCAGCTTAATTTTAATTTATATTTTATTTATCGCTATAGTTTTTGGTAGAACAATATTTTCAAAAAAAGATTTTTTCATGTTTCACTCTAAGGGACATTTTTGACCCTACGTCGAATTGAGTGATTTTTTCCTGTACCGGACCACCTGGTGATGATAGAAAAAGACGTCGGCTTCATTTTGATATTCATCTTATTTATCGCTATGGTTTTTGGTAGAACAAAGTTTTCAAAAAATATTTTTTCTTATTTCACTCAAAGGGAAATTTTAGTTCATAGGTCGAATTGAGTGATGTTTTCCTGGACCGGACTACTTGGTGTTTATAGAAGAAGGTCTCAGCTTTATTCTGATATTCATCTTATTTATCGCTATGGTTTTTGGTAGAACAAAGTTTTCAAAAAATATTTTTTCTTATTTCACTCATGGGAAACTTTAGTCCATAGGTCGAATTGAGTGATTTGTTCTTGGACCGGACCCCTTGGTATTTATAGAAGAAGGTCTCAGCTTCATTTTGGTATACATTTTATTTATCGCTATAGTTTTTGGTAGAACAAAGTTTTCAAAAAAAAAATTTTTTCTTATTTCACTCAAGGGAAATTTTTTTTCCATAGGTCGAATTAAGTGATTTTTTCCCGGACCGGACCACCAGTAGTGATAGAAGAAGGTCTCAGCTTCATTTTGGTATATATTTTATTTATCGCTATAGTTTTTTGTAGAACAAAGTTTTCAAAAAAAATTTTTTTCTTATTTCACTCAAGGGAAATTTTTTTTCCATAGGTCGAATTAAGTGATTTGTTCCTGGACCGGACCACTTGGTGTTTATAGAAGAAGGTCTCAGCTTCATTTTGATATACATTTTATTTATCGCTATAGTTTTTGGTAGAACAATGTTTTCAAAAAGAGATTTTTTCTTATTTCACTCAAAGGGAAGTTATAGTCCATAGGTCGAATTGAGTGATTTGTTCCTGAACCGGACTACCTGGTGGTGATAGAAGAAGGTCTCGGCTTCATTTTGATATACATTTTATTTATCGCTATAGTTTTTGGTAGAACAAATTTTTTCATATTTTACTCAAGGTACATTTTGGACCCTAGGTCGAATTGAATGATCTGTTCCTGTACCGGACCAGCTGGTGGTGATAGAAGAAGGCGTCGGCTTCATTTTGATATTCATCTTATTTATCGCTATGGTTTTTGGTAGAACAAAGTTTTCAAAAAAAGATTTTTTCTTATTTCACTCAAGGGAAACTTTAGTCCATAGGTCGAATTGAGTGATTTGTTCCTAGACCGGACCACTTGGAGATGATAGTGGAAGGTCTCGGATTCATTTTGATATACATTTTATTCACCGCTATAGTTTTTGGTAGAACAAAGTTTTCCAAAAAAAATATTTTTTCATATTTCACTCTAAGGGACATTTTGGACACTAGGTCGAATTCAGTGATTTGTTCCTGAACCGGACCACTTGGTAGTGATAGAAGAAGGCGTCGGCTTCATTTTGATATTCATTTTATTTATTGCTATGGTTTTTGGTAGAACAAAGTTTTCAAAAAGAGATTTTTTTTAATTTCACTCAAAGGGAAATTATAGTCCATAGGTCGAATTGAGTGATTTACTCCTGGACCGGACCACATGCTGGTGATAGAAGAAGATCTCAGCTTAATTTTGATTTATATTTTATTTATCGCTATAGTTTTTGGTAGAACAATATTTTCAAAAAAAGATTTTTTCATGTTTCACTCTAAGGGACATTTTTGACCCTACGTCGAATTGAGTGATTTTTTCCTGTACCGGACCACCTGGTGGTGATAGAAGAAGGCGTCGGCTTCATTTTGATATTCATTTTATTTATTGCTATGGTTTTTGGTAGAACAAAGTTTTCAAAAAATATTTTTTCTTATTTCACTCAAAGGGAAATTTTAGTCCATAGGTCGAACTGAGTGACGTTTTCCTGTACCGGACTACCTGGTGGTCATAGAAGAAGGTCTCAGCTTTATTCTGATATTCATCTTATTTATCGCTATGGTTTTTGGTAGAACAAAGTTTTCAAAAAATATTTTTTCTTATTTAACTCAAGGGAAACTTTAGTCCATAGGTCGAATTGAGTGATTTGTTCCTGGACCGGACCCCTTGGTATTTATAGAAGAAGGTCTCAGCTTCATTTTGGTATACATTTTATTTATCGCTATAGTTTTTGGTAGAACAAAGTTTTCAAAAAAAAAATTTTTCTTATTTCACTCAAGGGAAATTTTTTTTCCATAGGTCGAATTAAGTGATTTTTTCCCGGACCGGACCACCAGTAGTGATAGAAGAAGGTCTCAGCTTCATTTTGATATACATTTTATTTATCGCTATAGTTTTTGGTAGAACAATGTTTTCAAAAAAAGATTTTTTCATATTTTACTCAAGGTACATTTTGGACCCTAGGTCGAATTGAATGATGTGTTCCTGTACCGGACCAGCTGGTGGTGATAGAAGAAGGCGTCGGCTTCATTTTGATATTCATCTTATTTATCGCTATGGTTTTTGGTAGAACAAAGTTTTCAAAAAATATTTTTTCTTATTTCACTCAAAGGGAAATTTTAGTTCATAGGTCGAATTGAGTGATTTTTTCCTGTACCGGACCACCTGGTGGTGATAGAAAAAGGCGTCGGCTTCATTTTGATATTCATCTTATTTATCGCTATGGTTTTTGGTAGAACAAAGTTTTCAAAAAATATTTTTTCTTATTTCACTCAAGGGAAACTTTAGTCCATAGGTCGAATTGAGTGATTTGTTCCTGGACCGGACCACTTGGTATTTATAGAAGAAGGTCTCAGCTTTATTCTGATATTCATCTTATTTATCGCTATGGTTTTTGGTAGAACAAAGTTTTCAAAAAATATTTTTTCTTATTTCACTCAAGGGAAACTTTAGTCCATAGGTCGAATTGAGTGATTTGTTCCTAGACCGGACCACTTGGAGATGATAGTGGAAGGTCTCAGCTTCATTTTGATATACATCTTATTCACCGCTATTGTTTTTGGTAAAACAAAGTTTTCAAAAAAAATTTTTTCTTATTTCACTCTAGGGAAATTTTAGTCCATAGGTCGAATTGAGTGATTTGTTCCTAGACCGGACCACTTGGAGATGATAGTGGAAGGTCTCAGCTTCATTTTGATATACATTTTATTTATGGCTATTGTTTTTGGTAGAACAAAGTTTTCAAAAAGAGTTTTTTTCTTATTTCACTCAAGGGAAATTTTAGTCCATAGGTCGAATTGTGCGATTTGTTCCTGGACCGGACCACCTGGTAGTGATAGAGGAGAGTCTCAACTTCATTCTGATATACACTTTATTCATCGCTATAGTTTTTGGTAGAACAAAGTTTTCAAAAAGAGATTTTTTTTAATTTCACTCAAAGGGAAATTATAGTCCATAGGTCGAATTGAGTGATTTGTTCCTGGACCGGACCACATGCTAGTGATAGAAGAAGATCTCAGCTTAATTTTGATTTATATTTTATTTATCGCTATAGTTTTTGGTAGAACAATATTTTCAAAAAAAGATTTTTTCATGTTTCACTCTAAGGGACATTTTTGACCCTACGTCGAATTGAGTGATTTTTTCCTGTACCGGACCACCTGGTGATGATAGAAAAAGACGTCGGCTTCATTTTGATATTCATCTTATTTATCGCTATGGTTTTTGGTAGAACAAAGTTTTCAAAAAATATTTTTTCTTATTTCACTCAAAGGGAAATTTTAGTTCATAGGTCGAATTGAGTGATGTTTTCCTGGACCGGACTACTTGGTGTTTATAGAAGAAGGTCTCAGCTTTATTCTGATATTCATCTTATTTATCGCTATGGTTTTTGGTAGAACAAAGTTTTCAAAAAATATTTTTTCTTATTTCACTCAAGGGAAACTTTAGTCCATAGGTCGAATTGAGTGATTTGTTCTTGGACCGGACCCCTTGGTATTTATAGAAGAAGGTCTCAGCTTCATTTTGGTATACATTTTATTTATCGCTATAGTTTTTGGTAGAACAAAGTTTTCAAAAAAAAAATTTTTTCTTATTTCACTCAAGGGAAATTTTTTTTCCATAGGTCGAATTAAGTGATTTTTTCCCGGACCGGACCACCAGTAGTGATAGAAGAAGGTCTCAGCTTCATTTTGGTATATATTTTATTTATCGCTATAGTTTTTTGTAGAACAAAGTTTTCAAAAAAAATTTTTTTCTTATTTCACTCAAGGGAAATTTTTTTTCCATAGGTCGAATTAAGTGATTTGTTCCTGGACCGGACCACTTGGTGTTTATAGAAGAAGGTCTCAGCTTCATTTTGATATACATTTTATTTATCGCTATAGTTTTTGGTAGAACAATGTTTTCAAAAAGAGATTTTTTCTTATTTCACTCAAAGGGAAGTTATAGTCCATAGGTCGAATTGAGTGATTTGTTCCTGAACCGGACTACCTGGTGGTGATAGAAGAAGGTCTCGGCTTCATTTTGATATACATTTTATTTATCGCTATAGTTTTTGGTAGAACAAATTTTTTCATATTTTACTCAAGGTACATTTTGGACCCTAGGTCGAATTGAATGATCTGTTCCTGTACCGGACCAGCTGGTGGTGATAGAAGAAGGCGTCGGCTTCATTTTGATATTCATCTTATTTATCGCTATGGTTTTTGGTAGAACAAAGTTTTCAAAAAAAGATTTTTTCTTATTTCACTCAAGGGAAACTTTAGTCCATAGGTCGAATTGAGTGATTTGTTCCTAGACCGGACCACTTGGAGATGATAGTGGAAGGTCTCAGATTCATTTTGATATACATTTTATTCACCGCTATAGTTTTTGGTAGAACAAAGTTTTCCAAAAAAAATATTTTTTCATATTTCACTCTAAGGGACATTTTGGACACTAGGTCGAATTCAGTGATTTGTTCCTGAACCGGACCACTTGGTAGTGATAGAAGAAGGCGTCGGCTTCATTTTTATATTCATTTTATTTATTGCTATGGTTTTTGGTAGAACAAAGTTTTCAAAAAGAGATTTTTTTTAATTTCACTCAAAGGGAAATTATAGTCCATAGGTCGAATTGAGTGATTTACTCCTGGACCGGACCACATGCTGGTGATAGAAGAAGATCTCAGCTTAATTTTGATTTATATTTTATTTATCGCTACAGTATTTGGTAGAACAATATTTTCAAAAAAAAATTTTTTCATGTTTCACTCTAAGGGACATTTTTGACCCTACGTCGAATTGAGTGATTTTTTCCTGTACCGGACCACCTGGTGGTGATAGAAGAAGGCGTCGGCTTCATTTTGATATTCATTTTATTTATTGCTATGGTTTTTGGTAGAACAAAGTTTTCAAAAAATATTTTTTCTTATTTCACTCAAAGGGAAATTTTAGTCCATAGGTCGAACTGAGTGACGTTTTCCTGTACCGGACTACTTGGTGGTCATAGAAGAAGGTCTCAGCTTTATTCTGATATTCATCTTATTTATCGCTATGGTTTTTGGTAGAACAAAGTTTTCAAAAAAATATTTTTTCTTATTTAACTCAAGGGAAACTTTAGTCCATAGGTCGAATTGAGTGATTTGTTCCTGGACCGGACCCCTTGGTATTTATAGAAGAAGGTCTCAGCTTCATTTTGGTATACATTTTATTTATCGCTATAGTTTTTGGTAGAACAAAGTTTTCAAAAAAAAAATTTTTCTTATTTCACTCAAGGGAAATTTTTTTTCCATAGGTCGAATTAAGTGATTTTTTCCCGGACCGGACCACCAGTAGTGATAGAAGAAGGTCTCAGCTTCATTTTGATATACATTTTATTTATCGCTATAGTTTTTGGTAGAACAATGTTTTCAAAAAAAGATTTTTTCATATTTTACTCAAGGTACATTTTGGACCCTAGGTCGAATTGAATGATGTGTTCCTGTACCGGACTAGCTGGTGGTGATAGAAGAAGGCGTCGGCTTCATTTTGATATTCATCTTATTTATCGCTATGGTTTTTGCTAGAACAAAGTTTTCAAAAAATATTTTTTCTTATTTCACTCAAAGGGAAATTTTAGTTCATAGGTCGAATTGAGTGATTTTTTCCTGTACCGGACCACCTGGTGGTGATAGAAAAAGGCGTCGGCTTCATTTTGATATTCATCTTATTTATCGCTATGGTTTTTGGTAGAACAAAGTTTTCAAAAAATATTTTTTCTTATTTCACTCAAGGGAAACTTTAGTCCATAGGTCGAATTGAGTGATTTGTTCCTGGACCGGACCACTTGGTATTTATAGAAGAAGGTCTCAGCTTTATTCTGATATTCATCTTATTTATCGCTATGGTTTTTGGTAGAACAAAGTTTTCAAAAAATATTTTTTCTTATTTCACTCAAGGGAAACTTTAGTCCATAGGTCGAATTGAGTGATTTGTTCCTAGACCGGACCACTTGGAGATGATAGTGGAAGGTCTCAGCTTCATTTTGATATACATCTTATTCACCGCTATTGTTTTTGGTAAAACAAAGTTTTCAAAAAAAATTTTTTCTTATTTCACTCTAGGGAAATTTTAGTCCATAGGTCGAATTGAGTGATTTGTTCCTAGACCGGACCACTTGGAGATGATAGTGGAAGGTCTCAGCTTCATTTTGATATACATTTTATTTATGGCTATTGTTTTTGGTAGAACAAAGTTTTCAAAAAGAGTTTTTTTCTTATTTCACTCAAGGGAAATTTTAGTCCATAGGTCGAATTGTGCGATTTGTTCCTGGACCGGACCACCTGGTAGTGATAGAGGAGAGTCTCAACTTCATTCTGATATACATTCTATTCATCGCTATGGTTTTTGGTAGAACAAAGTTTTCAAAAAAAAATTTTTTCTTATTTCACTCAAGGGAAATTTTAGTCCATAGGTCGAATTGAGTGATCTTTTCCTAGACCGGACCACTTGAAGGTGATAGTGGAGGGTCTCAGCTTCATTTTGATATACATTTTATTTACCGCTATAGTTTTTGGTAGAGCAAAGATTTAAAAAAAGATTTTTCATATTTCACTGTAGAGGACATTTTGGACCCTAGGTCGAACTGAGTGATTTGTTCCTGGACCGGACCACTTGGAGGTGATAGTGGAGGGTCTCAGCTTCATTTTGATATACATTTTATTCACCGCTATAGTTTTTGGTAGAACAAAGTTTTCAAAAAAAAATATTTTTTCATATTTCACTCTAAGGGACATTTTGGACACTAGGTCGAATTCAGTGATTTGTTCCTGAACCGGACCACCTGGTAGTGATAGAGGAAGGTCTCAGCTTCATTTTGATATACATTTTATTCATCGCTATAGTTTTTGGTAGAACAAAGTTTTCAAAAAGAGATTTTTTTTAATTTCACTCAAAGGGAAATTATAGTCCATAGGTCGAATTCAGTGATTTATTCCTGGACCGGACCACATGCTGGTGATAGAAGAAGATCTCAGCTTAATTTTGATTTATATTTTATTTATCGCTATAGTTTTTGGTAGAACAATATTTTCAAAAAAAGATTTTTTCATGTTTCACTCTAAGGGACATTTTTGACCCTACGTCGAATTGAGTGATTTTTTCCTGTACCGGACCACCTGGTGGTGATAGAAGAAGGCGTCGGCTTCATTTTGATATTCATTTTATTTATTGCTATGGTTTTTGGTAGAACAAAGTTTTCAAAAAATATTTTTTCTTATTTCACTCAAAGGGAAATTTTAGTCCATAGGTCGAACTGAGTGACGTTTTCCTGTACCGGACTACTTGGTAGTCATAGAAGAAGGTCTCAGCTTTATTCTGATATTCATTCTATTTTTCGCTATGGTTTTTGGTAGAACAAAGTTTTCAAAAAAAGATTTTTTCTTATTTCACTCAAGGGAAACTTTAGTCCATAGGTCGAATTGAGTGATTTGTTCCTGAACCGGACCACTTGGTGGTGATAGAAGAAGGTCTCAGCTTCATTTTGATATACATTTTATTCATCGCTATAGTTTTTGGTAGAACAAAGTTTTCAAAAAGAGATTTTTTTTAATTTCACTCAAAGGGAAATTATAGTCCATAGGTCGAATTGAGTGATTTGTTCCTGGACCGGACCACATGCTAGTGATAGAAGAAGATCTCAGCTTAATTTTGATTTATATTTTATTTATCGCTATAGTTTTTGGTAGAACAATATTTTCAAAAAAAGATTTTTTCATGTTTCACTCTAAGGGACATTTTTGACCCTACGTCGAATTGAGTGATTTTTTCCTGTACCGGACCACCTGGTGGTGATAGAAGAAGGCGTCGGCTTCATTTTGATATTCATCTTATTTATCGCTATGGTTTTTGGTAGAACAAAGTTTTCAAAAAATATTTTTTCTTATTTCACTCAAAGGGAAATTTTAGTTCATAGGTCGAATTGAGTGATGTTTTCCTGGACCGGACTACTTGGTAGTCATAGAAGAAGGTCTCAGCTTTATTCTGATATTCATCTTATTTATCGCTATGGTTTTTGGTAGAACAAAGTTTTCAAAAAATATTTTTTCTTATTTAACTCAAGGGAAACTTTAGTCCATAGGTCGAATTGAGTGATTTGTTCCTGGACCGGACCCCTTGGTATTTATAGAAGAAGGTCTCAGCTTCATTTTGATATACATTTTATTTATCGCTATAGTTTTTGGTAGAACAATGTTTTCAAAAAAAGATTTTTTCATATTTTACTCAAGGTACATTTTGGACCCTAGGTCGAATTGAATGATCTGTTCCTGTACCGGACCAGCTGGTGGTGATAGAAGAAGGCGTCGGCTTCATTTTGATATTCATCTTATTTATCGCTATGGTTTTTGGTAGAACAAAGTTTTCAAAAAATATTTTTTCTTATTTCACTCAAAGGGAAATTTTAGTTCATAGGTCGAATTGAGTGATTTTTTCCTGTACCGGACCACCTGGTGGTGATAGAAAAAGGCGTCGGCTTCATTTTGATATTCATCTTATTTATCGCTATGGTTTTTGGTAGAACAAAGTTTTCAAAAAATATTTTTTCTTATTTCACTCAAGGGAAACTTTAGTCCATAGGTCGAATTGAGTGATTTGTTCCTGGACCGGAGCACTTGGTATTTATAGAAGAAGGTCTCAGCTTTATTCTGATATTCATCTTATTTATCGCTATGGTTTTTGGTAGAACAAAGTTTTCAAAAAATATTTTTTCTTATTTCACTCAAGGGAAACTTTAGTCCATAGGTCGAATAGAGTGATTTGTTCCTGGACCGGACCCCTTGGTATTTATAGAAGAAGGTCTCAGCTTCATTTTGGTATACATTTTATTTATCGCTATAGTTTTTGGTAGAACAAAGTTTTCAAAAAAAAAATTTTTCTTATTTCACTCAAGGGAAATTTTTTTTCCATAGGTCGAATTAAGTGATTTTTTCCGGACCGGACCACCAGTAGTGATAGAAGAAGATCTCAGCTTCATTTTGGTATACATTTTATTTATCGCTATAGTTTTTTGTAGAACAAAGTTTTCAAAAAAAATTTTTTTCTTATTTCACTCAAGGGAAATTTTTTTTCCATAGGTCGAATTAAGTGATTTTTTCCTGGACCGGACCACTTGGTATTTATAGAAGAAGGTCTCAGCTTCATTTTGATATACATTTTATTTATCGCTATAGTTTTTGGTAGAACAATGTTTTCAAAAAGAGATTTTTTCTTATTTCACTCAAAGGGAATTTATAGTCCATAGGTCGAATTGAGTGATTTGTTCCTGAACCGGACTACCTGGTGGTGATAGAAGAAGGTCTCGGCTTCATTTTGATATACATTTTATTTATCGCTATAGTTTTTGGTAGAACAATGTTTTCAAAAAAAGATTTTTTCATATTTTACTCAAGGTACATTTTGGACCCTAGGTCGAATTGAATGATCTGTTCCTGTACCGGACCAGCTGGTGGTGATAGAAGAAGGTCTCGGCTTCATTTTGATATACATTTTATTTATCGCTATAGTTTTTGGTAGAACAAAGTTTTCAAAAAAAATTTTTTTCTTATTTCACTCAAGGGAAATTTTAGTCCATAGGTCGAATTGAATGATCTTTTCCTAGACCGGACCACCTGGAGGTGATAGTGGAAGGTCTCAGCTTCATTTTGATATACACTTTATTTACCGCTATAGTTTTTGGTAGAGCAAAGATTGCAAAAAAAATTTTCATATTTCACTCTAGAGGACATTTTGGACCCTAGGTCGAACTGAGTGATTTGTTCCTGGACGGGACCACTTGGAGGTGATAGTGGAGGGTCTCAGCTTCATTTTGATATACATTTTATTTACCGCTATAGCTTTTGGTAGAGCAAAGATTTAAAAAAAGATTTTTCATATTTCACTGTAGAGGACATTTTGGACCCTAGGTCGAACTGAGTGATTTGTTCCTGGACCGGACCACTTGGAGGTGATAGTGGAGGGTCTCAGCTTCATTTTGATATACATTTCATTTATCGCTATAGTTTTTGGTAGAACAAAGTTTTCAAAAAAAATTTTTTTTCTTATTTCACTCAAGGGAAATTTTTTTTCCATAGGTCGAATTGAGTAATTTTTTCCCGGACCGGACCAACAGTAGTGATAGAAGAAGGTCTCAGCTTCATTTTGATTATATTTTATTTATCGCTATAGTTTTTGGTAGAACAATGTTTTCAAAAAAAAATATTTTCATGTTTCACTCTAAGGGACATTTTTGACCCTACGTCGAATTGAGTGATATGTTCCTGTACCGGACCACCTGGTAGTGATAGAAGAAGGTCTCGGCTTCATTTTGATATACATTTTATTTATCGCTATGGTTTTTGGTAGAACAAAGTTTTCAAAAAAAGATTTTTTCATGTTTCACTCTAAGGGACATTTTTGACCCTACGTCGAATTGAGTGATTTGTTCCTGTACCGGGCCACCTGGTAGTGATAGAAGAATGTCTCGGCTACATTTTGATATACATCTTATTTATCGGTATAGTTTTTGGTAGAACAAAGTTTTCAAAAAAAATTTTTTTCTTATTTCACTCAAGGGAAATTTTAGTCCATAGGTCAAATTGAGTGATTTGTTCCTAGACCGGACCACTTGGAGATCATAGCGGAAGGTCTCAGATTCATTTTGATATGCATTTTATTCACCGCTATAGTTTTTGGTAGAACAAAGTTTTCAAAAAAAAAATATTTTTTCATATTTCACTCTAAGGGACATTTTGGACACTAGGTCGAATTGAGTGACTTGTTCCTGAACCGGACCACTTGGTGGTGATAGAAGAAGGTCTCAGCTTCATTTTGATATACATTTTATTTATCGCTATAGTTTTTGGTAGCAAAAAGTTTTCACAAAGAGATTTTTTCTTATTTCACTCAAAGGGAAACTTTAGTCCATAGGTCGAATTGAGTAATTTGTTACTGGACTTGACCACTTGGTGGTGATAGAGGAAGGTCTCAGCTTCATTTTGATATACATTTTATTCATCGCTATAGTTTTTGGTAGAACAAAGTTTTCAAAAAGAGATTTTTTCTTATTTCACTCAAAGGGAAATTATAGTCCATAGGTCGAATTGAGTGATTTGTTCCTGGACCGGACCACATGGTAGTGATAGAAGAAGATCTCAGCTTAATTTTGATATATATTTTATTTATCGCTATAGTTTTTGGTAGAACAATATTTTCAAAAAAAGATTTTTTCATGTTTCACTCTAAGCGACATTTTTGACCCTACGTCGAATTGAGTGATTTGTTCCTGTACCGGACCACCTGGTGGTGATAGAAGAAGGCGTCGGCTTCATTTTGATATTCATCTTATTTATCGCTATGGTTTTTGGTAGAACAAAGTTTTCAAAAAATATTTTTTCTTATTTCACTCAAAGGGAAATTTTAGTCCATAGGTCGAACTGAGTGATGTTTTCCTGGACCGGACTACTTGGTGGTCATAGAAGAAGGTCTCAGCTTTATTCTGATATTCATTCTATTTTTCGTATGGTTTTTGGTAGAACAAAGTTTTCAAAAAAAGATTTTTTCTTATTTCACTCAAGGGAAACTTTAGTCCATAGGTCGAATTGAGTGATTTGTTCCTAGACCGGACCACTTGGAGATGATAGTGGAAGGTCTCAGATTCATTTTGATATACATTTTATTCACCGCTATAGTTTTTGGTAGAACAAAGTTTTCAAAAAAAAATATTTTTTCATATTTCACTCTAAGGGACATTTTGGACACTAGGTCGAATTGAGTGATTTTTTCCTGAACCGGACCACTTGGTAGTGATAGAAGAAGGTCTCGGCTTAATTTTGATATACATTTTATTTATCGCTATAGTTTTTGGTAGAACAATATTTTCAAAAAAAGATTTTTTCATGTTTCACTCTAAGGGACATTTTTGACCCTACGTCGAATTGAGTGATTTGTTCCTGTACCGGACCACCTGGTGGTGATAGAAGAAGGCGTCGGCTTCATTTTGATATTCATTTTATTTATTGCTATGGTTTTTGGTAGAACAATGTTTTCAAAAAATATTTTTTCTTATTTCACTCAAAGGGAAATTTTAGTCCATAGGTCGAACTGAGTGATGTTTTCCTGGACCGGACTACTTGGTAGTCATAGAAGAAGGTCTCAGCTTTATTCTGATATTCATTCTATTTTTCGCTATGGTTTTTGGTAGAACAAAGTTTTCAAAAAAAGATTTTTTCTTATTTCACTCAAGGGAAACTTTAGTCCATAGGTCGAATTGAGTGATTTGTTCCTAGACCGGACCACTTGGAGATGATAGTGGAAGGTCTCAGATTCATTTTGATATACATTTTATTCACCGCTATAGTTTTTGGTAGAACAAAGTTTTCAAAAAAAAATATTTTTTCATATTTCACTCTAAGGGACATTTTGGACACTAGGTCGAATTGAGTGATTTGTTCCTGAACCGGACCACTTGGTGGTGATAGAGGAAGGTCTCAGCTTCATTTTGATATACATTTTATTCATCGCTATAGTTTTTGGTAGAACAAAGTTTTCAAAAAGAGATTTTTTCTTATTTCACTCAAAGGGAAATTATAGTCCATAGGTCGAATTGAGTGATTTGTTCCTGGACCGGACCACATGGTAGTGATAGAAGAAGATCTCAGCTTAATTTTGATATATATTTTATTTATCGCTATAGTTTTTGGTAGAACAATATTTTCAAAAAAAGATTTTTTCATGTTTCACTCTAAGGGACATTTTTGACCCTACGTCGAATTGAGTGATTTGTTCCTGTACCGGACCACCTGGTGGTGATAGAAGAAGGCGTCGGCTTCATTTTGATATTCATTTTATTTATTGCTATGGTTTTTGGTAGAACAATGTTTTCAAAAAATATTTTTTCTTATTTCACTCAAAGGGAAATTTTAGTCCATAGGTCGAACTGAGTGATGTTTTCCTGGACCGGACTACTTGGTAGTCATAGAAGAAGGTCTCAGCTTTATTCTGATATTCATTCTATTTTTCGCTATGGTTTTTGGTAGAACAAAGTTTTCAAAAAAAGATTTTTTCTTATTTCACTCAAGGGAAACTTTAGTCCATAGGTCGAATTGAGTGATTTGTTCCTAGACCGGACCACTTGGAGATGATAGTGGAAGGTCTCAGATTCATTTTGATATACATTTTATTCACCGCTATAGTTTTTGGTAGAACAAAGTTTTCAAAAAAAAATATTTTTTTATATTTCACTCTAAGGGACATTTTGGACACTAGGTCGAATTGAGTGATTTTTTCCTGAACCGGACTACTTGGTAGTGATAGAAGAAGGTCTCAGCTTCATTTTGATATACATTTTATTCACCGCTATAGTTTTTGGTAGAACAAAGTTTTCAAAAAAAAATATTTTTTCATATTTCACTCTAAGGGACATTTTGGACACTAGGTCGAATTGAGTGATTTGTTCCTGGACCGGACCACATGCTAGTGATAGAAGAAGATCTCAGCTTAATTTTGATTTATATTTTATTTATCGCTATAGTTTTTGGTAGAACAATATTTTCAAAAAAAGATTTTTTCATGTTTCACTCTAAGGGACATTTTTGACCCTACGTCGAATTGAGTGATTTTTTCCTGTACCGGACCACCTGGTGGTGATAGAAGAAGGCGTCGGCTTCATTTTGATATTCATCTTATTTATCGCTATGGTTTTTGGTAGAACAAAGTTTTCAAAAAATATTTTTTCTTATTTCACTCAAAGGGAAATTTTAGTTCATAGGTCGAATTGAGTGATGTTTTCCTGGACCGGACTACTTGGTAGTCATAGAAGAAGGTCTCAGCTTTATTCTGATATTCATCTTATTTATCGCTATGGTTTTTGGTAGAACAAAGTTTTCAAAAAATATTTTTTCTTATTTCACTCAAGGGAAACTTTAGTCCATAGGTCGAATTGAGTGATTTGTTCCTGGACCGGACCACTTGGTGGTGATAGAAGAAGGTCTCAGCTTCATTTTGGTATACATTTTATTTATCGCTATAGTTTTTGGTAGAACAAAGTTTTCAAAAAAAAAAATTTTTTTATTTCACGCAAGGGAAATTTTTTTCCATAGGTCGAATTAAGTGATTTTTTCCCGGACCGGACCACTTGGTATTTATAGAAGAAGGTCTCAGCTTCATTTTGATATACATTTTATTTATCGCTATAGTTTTTGGTAGAACAATGTTTTCAAAAAAAAATATTTTTTCATATTTCACTCTAAGGGACATTTTGGACCCTAGGTCGAACTGAGTGATTTGTTCCTGGACCGGACCACTTGGAGGTGATAGTGGAGGGTCTCAGCTTCATTTTGATATACAATTTATTTACCGCAATAGTTTTTGGTAGAGCAAAGATTTAAAAAAAGATTTTTCATATTTCACTCTAGAGGACATTTTGGACCCTAGGTCGAACTGAGTGATTTGTTCCTGGACCGGACCACTTGGAGGTGATAGTGGAGGGTCTCAGCTTCATTTTGATATACATTTTATTTATCTCTATAGTTGTTGGTAGAACAAAGTTTTCAAAAAGAGATTTTTTCTTATTTCACTCAAGGGAAATTTTAATCCATAGATCGAATTGAGTGATCTTTTCGTGGACCGGACTACTTGGTAGTGATAGAAGAAGGTCTCAGCTTCATTTTGATATACATTTTATTTATCGCTATAGTTTTTGGTAGAACAAAGTTTTCAAAAAGAGATTTTTTCTTATTTCACTCAAGGGAAACTTTAGTCCATAGGTCGAATTGAGTGATTTGTTCCTAGACCGGACCACTTGGAGATCATAGCGGAAGGTCTCAGATTCATTTTGATATGCATTTTATTCACCGCTATAGTTTTTGGTAGAACAAAGTTTTCAAAAAAAAAATATTTTTTCATATTTCACTCTAAAGGACATTTTGGACACTAGGTCGAATTGAGTGATTTTTTCCTGAACCGGACCACTTGGTAGTGATAGAAGAAGGTCTCAGCTTCATTTTGATATACATTTTATTCACCGCTATAGTTTTTGGTAGAACAAAGTTTTCAAAAAAAAATATTTTTTCATATTTCACTCTAAGGGACATTTTGGACACTAGGTCGAATTGAGTGATTTGTTCCTGGACCGGACCACATGCTAGTGATAGAAGAAGATCTCAGCTTAATTTTGATTTATATTTTATTTATCGCTATAGTTTTTGGTAGAACAATATTTTCAAAAAAAGATTTTTTCATGTTTCACTCTAAGGGACATTTTTGACCCTACGTCGAATTGAGTGATTTTTTCCTGTACCGGACCACCTGGTGGTGATAGAAGAAGGCGTCGGCTTCATTTTGATATTCATCTTATTTATCGCTATGGTTTTTGGTAGAACAAAGTTTTCAAAAAATATTTTTTCTTATTTCACTCAAAGGGAAATTTTAGTTCATAGGTCGAATTGAGTGATGTTTTCCTGGACCGGACTACTTGGTAGTCATAGAAGAAGGTCTCAGCTTTATTCTGATATTCATCTTATTTATCGCTATGGTTTTTGGTAGAACAAAGTTTTCAAAAAATATTTTTTCTTATTTCACTCAAGGGAAACTTTAGTCCATAGGTCGAATTGAGTGATTTGTTCCTGGACCGGACCACTTGGTGGTGATAGAAGAAGGTCTCAGCTTCATTTTGGTATACATTTTATTTATCGCTATAGTTTTTGGTAGAACAAAGTTTTCAAAAAAAAAATTTTTTTTTTTTCACGCAAGGGAAATTTTTTTCCATAGGTCGAATTAAGTGATTTTTTCCCGGACCGGACCACTTGGTATTTATAGAAGAAGGTCTCAGCTTCATTTTGATATACATTTTATTTATCGCTATAGTTTTTGGTAGAACAATGTTTTCAAAAAAAAATATTTTTTCATATTTCACTCTAAGGGACATTTTGGACCCTAGGTCGAACTGAGTGATTTGTTCCTGGACCGGACCACTTGGAGGTGATAGTGGAGGGTCTCAGCTTCATTTTGATATACAATTTATTTACCGCAATAGTTTTTGGTAGAGCAAAGATTTAAAAAAAGATTTTTCATATTTCACTCTAGAGGACATTTTGGACCCTAGGTCGAACTGAGTGATTTGTTCCTGGACCGGACCACTTGGAGGTGATAGTGGAGGGTCTCAGCTTCATTTTGATATACATTTTATTTATCTCTATAGTTGTTGGTAGAACAAAGTTTTCAAAAAGAGATTTTTTCTTATTTCACTCAAGGGAAATTTTAATCCATAGATCGAATTGAGTGATCTTTTCCTGGACCGGACCACTTGGTAGTGATAGAAGAAGGTCTCAGCTTCATTTTGATATACATTTTATTTATCGCTATAGTTTTTGGTAGAACAAAGTTTTCAAAAAGAGATTTTTTCTTATTTCACTCAAAGGGAAACTTTAGTCCATAGGTCGAATTCAGTGATTTGTTCCTGGATCTTACCCCTTTGTAGTTATAGAAGAAGGTCTCAGCTTCATTTTGATATACATTTTATTTATCGCTATAGTTTTTGGTAGAACAAAGTTTTCAAAAAGAGATTTTTTCTTATTTCACAAAAGGGAAACTTTAGTCCATAGGTCGAATTGAGTGATTTGTTCCTAGACCGGACCACTTGGAGATCATAGCGGAAGGTCTCAGATTCATTTTGATATGCATTTTATTCACCGCTATAGTTTTTGGTAGAACAAAGTTTTCAAAAAAAAAATATTTTTTCATATTTCACTCTAAGGGACATTTTGGACACTAGGTCGAATTGAGTGACTTGTTCCTGAACCGGACCACTTGGTGGTGATAGAAGAAGGTGTCAGCTTCATTTTGATATACATTTTATTTATCGCTATAGTTTTTGGTAGCAAAAAGTTTTCAAAAAGAGTTTTTTCTTATTTCACTCAAAGGGAAACTTTAGTCCATAGGTCGAATTGAGTAATTTGTTACTGGACCTGACCACTTGGTGGTGATAGAGGAAGGTCTCAGCTTCACTTTGATATACATTTTATTCATCGCTATAGTTTTTGGTAGAACAAAGTTTTCAAAAAGAGATTTTTTCTTATTTCACTCAAAGGGAAATTATAGTCCATAGGTCGAATTGAGTGATTTGTTCCTGGACCGGACCACATGGTAGTGATAGAAGAAGATCTCAGCTTAATTTTGATATATATTTTATTTATCGCTATAGTTTTTGGTAGAACAATATTTTCAAAAAAAGATTTTTTCATGTTTCACTCTAAGCGACATTTTTGACCCTACGTCGAATTGAGTGATTTGTTCCTGTACCGGACCACCTGGTGGTGATAGAAGAAGGCGTCGGCTTCATTTTGGTATTCATCTTATTTATCGCTATGGTTTTTGGTAGAACAAAGTTTTCAAAAAATATTTTTTCTTATTTCACTCAAAGGGAAATTTTAGTCCATAGGTCGAACTGAGTGATGTTTTCCTGGACCGGACTACTTGGTAGTCATAGAAGAAGGTCTCAGCTTTATTCTGATATTCATTCTATTTTTCGCTATGGTTTTTGGTAGAACAAAGTTTTCAAAAAAAGATTTTTTCTTATTTCACTCAAGGGAAACTTTAGTCCATAGGTCGAATTGAGTGATTTGTTCCTAGACCGGACCACTTGGAGATGATAGTGGAAGGTCTCAGATTCATTTTGATATACATTTTATTCACCGCTATAGTTTTTGGTAGAACAAAGTTTTCAAAAAAAAATATTTTTTCATATTTCACTCTAAGGGACATTTTGGACACTAGGTCGAATTGAGTGATTTTTTCCTGAACCGGACCACTTGGTAGTGATAGAAGAAGGTCTCGGCTTAATTTTGATATACATTTTATTTATCGCTATAGTTTTTGGTAGAACAATATTTTCAAAAAAAGATTTTTTCATGTTTCACTCTAAGGGACATTTTTGACCCTACGTCGAATCGAGTGATTTGTTCCTGTACCGGACCACCTGGTGGTGATAGAAGAAGGCGTCGGCTTCATTTTGATATTCATTTTATTTATTGCTATGGTTTTTGGTAGAACAATGTTTTCAAAAAATATTTTTTCTTATTTCACTCAAAGGGAAATTTTAGTCCATAGGTCGAACTGAGTGATGTTTTCCTGGACCGGACTACTTGGTAGTCATAGAAGAAGGTCTCAGCTTTATTCTGATATTCATTCTATTTTTCGCTATGGTTTTTGGTAGAACAAAGTTTTCAAAAAAAGATTTTTTCTTATTTCACTCAAGGGAAACTTTAGTCCATAGGTCGAATTGAGTGATTTGTTCCTAGACCGGACCACTTGGAGATGATAGTGGAAGGTCTCAGATTCATTTTGATATACATTTTATTCACCGCTATAGTTTTTGGTAGAACAAAGTTTTCAAAAAAAAATATTTTTTCATATTTCACTCTAAGGGACATTTTGGACACTAGGTCGAATTGAGTGATTTGTTCCTGAACCGGACCACTTGGTAGTGATAGAGGAAGGTCTCAGCTTCATTTTGATATACATTTTATTCATCGCTATAGTTTTTGGTAGAACAAAGTTTTCAAAAAGAGATTTTTTCTTATTTCACTCAAAGGGAAATTATAGTCCATAGGTCGAATTGAGTGATTTGTTCCTGGACCGGACCACATGGTAGTGATAGAAGAAGATCTCAGCTTAATTTTGATATATATTTTATTTATCGCTATAGTTTTTGGTAGAACAATATTTTCAAAAAAAGATTTTTTCATGTTTCACTCTAAGGGACATTTTTGACCCTACGTCGAATTGAGTGATTTGTTCCTGTACCGGACCACCTGGTGGTGATAGAAGAAGGCGTCGGCTTCATTTTGATATTCATTTTATTTATTGCTATGGTTTTTGGTAGAACAATGTTTTCAAAAAATATTTTTTCTTATTTCACTCAAAGGGAAATTTTAGTCCATAGGTCGAACTGAGTGATGTTTTCCTGGACCGGACTACTTGGTGGTCATAGAAGAAGGTCTCAGCTTTATTCTGTTATTCATTCTATTTTTCGCTATGGTTTTTGGTAGAACAAAGTTTTCAAAAAAAGATTTTTTCTTATTTCACTCAAGGGAAACTTTAGTCCATAGGTCGAATTGAGTGATTTGTTCCTAGACCGGACCACTTGGAGATGATAGTGGAAGGTCTCAGATTCATTTTGATATACATTTTATTCACCGCTATAGTTTTTGGTAGAACAAAGTTTTCAAAAAAAAATATTTTTTCATATTTCACTCTAAGGAACATTTTGGACACTAGGTCGAATTGAGTGATTTTTTCCTGAACCGGACCACTTGGTAGTGATAGAAGAAGGTCTCAGCTTCATTTTGATATACATTTTATTCACCGCTATAGTTTTTGGTAGAACAAAGTTTTCAAAAAAAATATTTTTTCATATTTCACTCTAAGGGACATTTTGGACACTAGGTCGAATTGAGTGATTTGTTCCTGGACCGGACCACATGGTAGTGATAGAAGAAGATCTCAGCTTAATTTTGATTTATATTTTATTTATCGCTATAGTTTTTGGTAGAACAATATTTTCAAAAAAAGATTTTTTCATGTTTCACTCTAAGGGACATTTTTGACCCTACGTCGAATTGATTGATTTTTTCCTGTACCGGACCACCTGGTGGTGATAGAAGAAGGCATCGGCTTCATTTTGATATTCATCTTATTTATCGCTATGGTTTTTGGTAGAACAAAGTTTTCAAAAAATATTTTTTCTTATTTCACTCAAAGGGAAATTTTAGTTCATAGGTCGAATTGAGTGATGTTTTCCTGGACCGGACTACTTGGTAGTCATAGAAGAAGGTCTCAGCTTTATTCTGATATTCATCTTATTTATCGCTATGGTTTTTGGTAGAACAAAGTTTTCAAAAAATATTTTTTCTTATTTCACTCAAGGGAAACTTTAGTCCATAGGTCGAATTGAGTGATTTGTTCCTGGACCGGACCACTTGGTGGTGATAGAAGAAGGTCTCAGCTTCATTTTGGTATACATTTTATTTATCGCTATAGTTTTTGGTAGAACAAAGTTTTCAAAAAAAAAATTTTTTTTATTTCACTCAAGGGAAATTTTTTTTCCATAGGTCGAATTAAGTGATTTTTTTCCGGACCGGACCACTTGGTATTTATAGAAGAAGGTCTCAGCTTCATTTTGATATACATTTTATTTATCGCTATAGTTTTTGGTAGAACAATGTTTTCAAAAAAAAAATATTTTTTCATATTTCACTCTAAGGGACATTTTGGACCCTAGGTCGAACTGAGTGATTTGTTCCTGGACCGGACCACTTGGAGGTGATAGTGGAGGGTCTCAGCTTCATTTTGATATACAATTTATTTACCACAATAGTTTTTGGTAGAGCAAAGATTTAAAAAAAGATTTTTCATATTTCACTCTAGAGGACATTTTGGACCCTAGGTCGAACTGAGTGATTTGTTCCTGGACCGGACCACTTGGAGGTGATAGTGGAGGGTCTCAGCTTCATTTTGATATACATTTTATTTATCTCTATAGTTGTTGGTAGAACAAAGTTTTCAAAAAGAGATTTTTTCTTATTTCACTCAAGGGAAATTTTAATCCATAGATCGAATTGAGTGATCTTTTCCTGGACCGGACCACTTGGTAGTGATAGAAGAAGGTCTCAGCTTCATTTTGATATACACTTTATTTATCGCTATAGTTTTTGGTAGAACAAAGTTTTCAAAAAGAGATTTTTTCTTATTTCACTCAAGGGAAACTTTAGTCCATAGGTCGAATTGAGTGATTTGTTACTGGACCGGACCACTTGGTGGTGATAGAAGAAGGTCTCAGCTTCATTCTGATATACATTTTATTCATCGCTATAGTTTTTGGTAGACCAAAGTTTTCAAAAAAAGATTTTTTCATGTTTCACTCTAAGGGACATTTTTGACCCTACGTCGAATTGAGTGATTTGTTCCTGTACCGGACCACCTGGTGGTGATAGAAGAAGGCGTCGGCTTCATTTTGATATTCATTTTATTTATTGCTATGGTTTTTGGTAGAACAATGTTTTCAAAAAATATTTTTTCTTATTTCACTCAAAGGGAAATTTTAGTCCATAGGTCGAACTGAGTGATGTTTTCCTGGACCGGACTACTTGGTAGTCATAGAAGAAGGTCTCAGCTTTATTCTGATATTCATTCTATTTTTCGCTATGGTTTTTGGTAGAACAAAGTTTTCAAAAAAAGATTTTTTCTTATTTCACTCAAGGGAAACTTTAGTCCATAGGTCGAATTGAGTGATTTGTTCCTAGACCGGACCACTTGGAGATGATAGTGGAAGGTCTCAGATTCATTTTGATATACATTTTATTCACCGCTATAGTTTTTGGTAGAACAAAGTTTTCAAAAAAAAAATATTTTTTCATATTTCACTCTAAGGGACATTTTGGACACTAGGTCGAATTGAGTGATTTGTTCCTGAACCGGACCACTTGGTAGTGATAGAGGAAGGTCTCAGCTTCATTTTGATATACATTTTATTCATCGCTATAGTTTTTGGTAGAACAAAGTTTTCAAAAAGAGATTTTTTCTTATTTCACTCAAAGGGAAATTATAGTCCATAGGTCGAATTGAGTGATTTGTTCCTGGACCGGACCACATGGTAGTGATAGAAGAAGATCTCAGCTTAATTTTGATATATATTTTATTTATCGCTATAGTTTTTGGTAGAACAATATTTTCAAAAAAAGATTTTTTCATGTTTCACTCTAAGGGACATTTTTGACCCTACGTCGAATTGAGTGATTTGTTCCTGTACCGGACCACCTGGTGGTGATAGAAGAAGGCGTCGGCTTCATTTTGATATTCATTTTATTTATTGCTATGGTTTTTGGTAGAACAATGTTTTCAAAAAATATTTTTTCTTATTTCACTCAAAGGGAAATTTTAGTCCATAGGTCGAACTGAGTGATGTTTTCCTGGACCGGACTACTTGGTGGTCATAGAAGAAGGTCTCAGCTTTATTCTGATATTCATTCTATTTTTCGCTATGGTTTTTGGTAGAACAAAGTTTTCAAAAAAAGATTTTTTCTTATTTCACTCAAGGGAAACTTTAGTCCATAGGTCGAATTGAGTGATTTGTTCCTAGACCGGACCACTTGGAGATGATAGTGGAAGGTCTCAGATTCATTTTGATATACATTTTATTCACCGCTATAGTTTTTGGTAGAACAAAGTTTTCAAAAAAAAATATTTTTTCATATTTCACTCTAAGGGACATTTTGGACACTAGGTCGAATTGAGTGATTTTTTCCTGAACCGGACCACTTGGTAGTGATAGAAGAAGGTCTCAGCTTCATTTTGATATACATTTTATTCACCGCTATAGTTTTTGGTAGAACAAAGTTTTCAAAAAAAATTATTTTTTCATATTTCACTCTAAGGGACATTTTGGACACTAGGTCGAATTGAGTGATTTGTTCCTGGACCGGACCACATGGTAGTGATAGAAGAAGATCTCAGCTTAATTTTGATTTATATTTTATTTATCGCTATAGTTTTTGGTAGAACAATATTTTCAAAAAAAGATTTTTTCATGTTTCACTCTAAGGGACATTTTTGACCCTACGTCGAATTGAGTGATTTTTTCCTGTACCGGACCACCTGGTGGTGATAGAAGAAGGCGTCGGCTTCATTTTGATATTCATCTTATTTATCGCTATGGTTTTTGGTAGAACAAAGTTTTCAAAAAATATTTTTTCTTATTTCACTCAAAGGGAAATTTTAGTTCATAGGTCGAATTGAGTGATGTTTTCCTGGACCGGACTACTTGGTAGTCATAGAAGAAGGTCTCAGCTTTATTCTGATATTCATCTTATTTATCGCTATGGTTTTTGGTAGAACAAAGTTTTCAAAAAATATTTTTTCTTATTTCACTCAAGGGAAACTTTAGTCCATAGGTCGAATTGAGTGATTTGTTCCTGGACCGGACCACTTGGTGGTGATAGAAGAAGGTCTCAGCTTCATTTTGGTATACATTTTATTTATCGCTATAGTTTTTGGTAGAACAAAGTTTTCAAAAAAAAAATTTTTTTTATTTCACTCAAGGGAAATTTTTTTTCCATAGGTCGAATTAAGTGATTTTTTCCCGGACCGGACCACTTGGTATTTATAGAAGAAGGTCTCAGCTTCATTTTGATATACATTTTATTTATCGCTATAGTTTTTGGTAGAACAATGTTTTCAAAAAAAAAAATATTTTTTCATATTTCACTCTAAGGGACATTTTGGACCCTAGGTCGAACTGAGTGATTTGTTCCTGGACCGGACCACTTGGAGGTGATAGTGGAGGGTCTCAGCTTCATTTTGATATACAATTTATTTACCGCAATAGTTTTTGGTAGAGCAAAGATTTAAAAAAAGATTTTTCATATTTCACTCTAGAGGACATTTTTGACCCTAGGTCGAACTGAGTGATTTGTTCCTGGACCGGACCACTTGGAGGTGATAGTGGAGGGTCTCAGCTTCATTTTGATATACATTTTATTTATCTCTATAGTTGTTGGTAGAACAAAGTTTTCAAAAAGAGATTTTTTCTTATTTCACTCAAGGGAAATTTTAATCCATAGATCGAATTGAGTGATCTTTTCCTGGACCGGACCACTTGGTAGTGATAGAAGAAGGTCTCAGCTTCATTTTGATATACATTTTATTTATCGCTATAGTTTTTGGTAGAACAAAGTTTTCAAAAAGAGATTTTTTCTTATTTCACTCAAGGGAAACTTTAGTCCATAGGTCGAATTGAGTGATTTGTTCCTGGACCGGACCACTTGGTATTTATAGAAGAAGGTCTCAGCTTCATTTTGGTATACATTTTATTTATCGCTATAGTTTTTGGTAGAACAAAGTTTTCAAAAAAAATTTTTTTTCTTATTTCACTCAAGGGAAATTTTTTTTCCATAGGTCGAATTGAGTAATTTTTTCCCGGACCGGACCACCAGTAGTGATAGAAGAAGGTCTCGACTTCATTTTGATATACATTTTATTTATCGCTATTGTTTTTGGTAGAACAAAGTTTTAAATAAAATTTTTTCTTATTTCACTCAAGGGAAATTTTAATCCATAGATCGAATTGAGTGATCTTTTCCTGGACCGGACCACTTGGTAGTGATAGAAGAAGGTCTCAGCTTCATTTTGATATACATTTTATTTATCGCTATAGTTTTTGGTAGAACAAAGTTTTCAAAAAGAGATTTTTTCTTATTTCACTCAAAGGGAAACTTTAGTCCATAGGTCGAATTCAGTGATTTGTTCCTGGATCTTACCCCTTTGTAGTTATAGAAGAAGGTCTCAGCTTCATTTTGGTATACATTTTGTTTATCGCTATAGTTTTTGGTAGAACAAAGTTTTCAAAAAAGTTTTTTTCATATTTCACTCAGGGGAAATTTTTTATCCATAGGTCGAATTGAGTGATTTGTTCCCGCACCGGACCACCTGGTAGTGATAGAAGAAGGTCTCAGCTTCATTTTGATATACATTTTATTTATCGCTATAGTTTTTGGTAGAACAATGTTTTCTAAAAAAGATTTTTTCTTATTTCACTCAAGGGAAATTTTAGTCCATCGGTCAAATTGAGTGATTTGTTCCTAGATCGGACCACTTGGAGATGATAGTGGAAGGTCTCAGATTCATTTTGATATGCATTTTATTCACCGCTATAGTTTTTGGTAGAACAAAGTTTTCAAAAAAAAAATATTTTTTCATATTTCACTCTAAGGGACATTTTGGACACTAGGTCGAATTGAGTGATTTGTTCCTGAACCGGACCACTTGGTAGTGATAGAAGAAGGTCTCAGCTTCATTTTGATATACATTTTATTTATCGCTATAGTTTTTGGTAGAACAAAGTTTTCAAAAAGAGATTTTTTCTTATTTCACTCAAAGGGAAACTTTAGTCCATAGGTCGAATTGAGTGATTTGTTACTGGACCGGACCACTTGGAGATGATAGTGGAAGGTCTCAGCTTCATTCTGATATACATTTTATTCATCGCTATAGTTTTTGGTAGACCAAAGTTTTCAAAAAGAGATTTTTTCTTATTTCACTCTAAGGGACATTTTGGACCCTAGGTCGAATTGAGTGATTTGTTCCTGAACCGGACCACTTGGTAGTGATAGAAGAAGGTCTCAGCTTCATTTTGCTATACATTTTATTTATCGCTATAATTTTTGGTAGAACAAAGTTTTCAAAAAGAGATTTTTTCTTATTTCACTCAAAGGGAAACTTTAGTCCATAGGTCGAATTGAGTGATTTGTTTCTGGACCGGACCACATGATAGTGACAGAAGAAGGTCTCAGCTTAATTTTGATATATATTTTATTTATCGCTATAGTTTTTGGTAGAACAATATTTTCAAAAAAAATTTTTTCATGTTTCACTCTAAGGGACATTTTTGACCCTACGTCGAATTGAGTGATTTGTTCCTGTACTGGACTACCTGGTGGTGATAGAAGAAGGCCTCGGCTTCATTTTGATATTCATCTTATTTATCGCTATGGTTTTTGGTAGAACAAAGTTTTCAAAAAATATTTTTTCTTATTTCACTCAAAGGGAAATTTTAGTCCATAGGTCGAACTGAGTGATTTTTTCCTGGACCGTACCACTTGGAGGTGATGGAAGAAGGTCTCAGCTGTATTCTGATATTCATTCTATTTTTCGCTATGGTTTTTGGTAGAACAAAGTTTTCAAAAAAAGATTTTTTCTTATTTCACTCAAGGGAAACTTTAGTCCATAGGTCGAATTGAGTGATTTGTTCCTGGACCGGACCACTTGCTAGTTGTAGAAGAAGGTCTCAGCTTCATTTTGATATACATTTTATTTATCGCTATAGTTTTTGATAGAACAAAGTTTTCAAAAAGAGATTTTTTCTTATTTCACTCTAGGGAAATTTTAGTCCATAGGTCGAATTGAGTGATTTGTTCCTGGACCTTACCCCTTTGTAGTTATAGAAGAAGGTCTCAGCTTCATTTTGGTATACATTTTGTTTATCGCTATAGTTTTTGGTAGAACAAAGTTTTCAAAAAAAATTTTTTTTCTTATTTCACTCAAGGGAAATTTTTTTTCCATAGGTCGAATTGAGTGATTTGTTCCCGGACCGGACCACCTGGTAGTGATAGAAGAAGGTCTCAGCTTCATTTTGATATACATTTTATTTATCGCTATAGTTTTTGGTAGAACAAAGTTTTCAAAAAAAAAATATTTTTTCATATTTCACTCTAAGGGACATTTTGGACACTAGGTCGAATTGAGTGATTTGTTTCTGAACCGGACCACTTTTAGGTAATAGTGGAAGGTCTCAGCTTCATTTTGATATACATCTTATTCACCGCTATTGTTTTTGGTAGAACAAAGTTTTCAAAAAGAGATTTTTTCTTATTTCACTCAAGGGAAATTTTAGTCCATAGGTCGAATTGTGCGATTTGTTCCTGGACCGGACCACCTAGTAGTGATAGAGGAGAGTTTCAACTTCATTCTGATATACATTCTATTCATCGCTATAGTTTTTGGTAGAACAAAGTTTTCAAAAAAAATTTTTTCTTATTTCACTCAAGGGAAATTTTAGTCCATCGGTCGAATTGAGTGATTTGTTCCTGGACCGGACCACCTGATAGTGATAGAAGAAGGTCTCAGCTTCATATTGATATACATTTTATTCATCGCTATAGTTTTTGGTAGAACAAAGTTTTCAAAAAGAGATTTTTTCTTATTTCACTCAAAGGGAAATTTTAGTCGATAGGTCGAATTGAGTGATTTGTTCCTGGACCGGGCCACTTGGTAGTGATAGAAGAAAGTCTCAGCTTCATTTTAATATACATTTTATTTATCGCTATAGTTTTTGGTAGAACAAAGTTTTCAAAAAAGTTTTTTTCACATTTCACTCAAGGGACATTTTAGACCCTAGGTCGAATTAAGTGATATGTTCCTGGACCGGACCACTTGGAGGTGGTAGCGGAAGGTCTCAGATTCATTTTGGTATACATTTTATTCACCGCTATAGTTTTTGGTAGAACAAAGTTTTCAAAAAAAAAAAATATTTTTTCATATTTCACTCTAAGGGACATTTTGGACACTAGGTCGAATTGAGTGATTTGTTCCTGAACCGGACCACCTGGTAGTGATAGAAGAAGGTGTCAGCTTCATTTTGATATACATTTTATTTATCGCTATAGTTTTTGGTAGAACAATGTTTTCAAAAAAAGAATTTTTCATATTTCACTCTAAGGGACATTTTGGACCCTACGTCGAATTGAGTGATTTGTTCCTGTACCGGACCACCTGGTAGTGATAGAAGAAGGTCTCAGCTTCATTTTGATATACATTTTATTTATCGCTGTAGTTTTTGGTAGAACAAAGTTTTCAAAAAAAGATTTTTTCTTATTTCACTCAAGGGAAATTTTTTTTCACAGGTCGAATTGAGTGATTTGTTCCCGGACCGGACCACCTGGTAGTGATAGAAGAAGGTCTCAGCTTCATTTTGATATACATTTTATTTATCGCTGTAGTTTTTGGTAGAACAAAGTTTTAAAAAAAAATTTTTTCTTATTTCACTCAAGGGAAATTTTGGACCCTAGGTCGAATTGGGCGATTTGTTCCTGGACTGGACAACTTGGAGGTGATAGGGGATAGTCTCAGCTTCATTTTGATATACATTTTATTTAACGCTATAGTTTTTGGTAGAACAAAGTTTTTAAAAAAGTTTTTTTCTTATTTCACTCAAGGGAAGTTTTTGTCCATAGGTCGAATTGAGTGACTTGTTCCTGGACCGGACCACATGGTAGTGATAGAAGAAGATCTCAGCTTAATTTTGATATATATTTTATTTATCGCTATAGTTTTTGGTAGAACAATATTTTCAAAAAAAGATTTTTTCATGTTTCACTCTAAGGGACATTTTTGACCCTACGTCGAATTGAGTGATTTGTTCCTGGACCGGACCACTTGGTAGTTATAGAAGAAGGTCTCAGCTTCATTTTGATATACATTTTATTTATCGCTATAGTTTTTGATAGAACAAAGTTTTCAAAAAGAGATTTTTTCTTATTTCACTCAAAGGGAAACTTTAGTCCATAGGTCGAATTGAGTGATTTGTTCCTGGACCTTACCCCTTTGTAGTTATAGAAGAAGGTCTCAGCTTCATTTTGGTATACATTTTGTTTATCGCTATAGTTTTTGGTAGAACAAAGTTTTCAAAAAAGTTTTTTTCATATTTCACTCAGGGGAAATTTTTTATCCATAGGTCGAATTGAGTGATTTGTTCCCGGACCGGACCACCTGGTAGTGATAGAAGAAGGTCTCAGCTTCATTTTGATATACATTTTATTTATCGCTATAGTTTTTGGTAGAACAAAGTTTTCAACAAAAAAAATATTTTTTCATATTTCACTCTAAGGGACATTTTGGACACTAGGTCGAATTGAGTGATTTGTTTCTGAACCGGACTACTTTTAGGTAATAGTGGAAGGTCTCAGCTTCATTTTGATATACATCTTATTCACCGCTATTGTTTTTGGTAAAACAAAGTTTTCAAAAAAAATTTTTTCTTATTTCACTCTAGGGAAATTTTTGTCCATAGGTCGAATTGAGTGATTTGTTCCTAGACCGGACCACTTGGAGATGATAGTGGAAGGTCTCAGCTTCATTTTGATATACATTTTATTTATGGCTATTGTTTTTGGTAGAACAAAGTTTTCAAAAAGAGTTTTTTTCTTATTTCACTCAAGGGAAATTTTAGTCCATAGGTCGAATTGTGCGATTTGTTCCTGGACCGGACCACCTGGTAGTGATAGAGGAGAGTCTCAACTTCATTCTGATATACATTCTATTCATCGCTATAGTTTTTGGTAGAACAAAGTTTTCAAAAAAAATTTTTTCTTATTTCACTCAAGGGAAATTTTAGTCCATCGGTCGAATTGAGTGATTTGTTCCTGGACCGGACCACTTGGTAGTGATAGAAGAAGGTCTCAGCTTCATTTTGATATACATTTTATTCATCGCTATAGTTTTTCGTAGAACAAAGTTTTCAAAAAAAGATTTTTTCTTATTTCACTCAAGGGAAATTTTAGTCCATAGGTCAAATTGAGTGATTTTTTCCTGGACCGGACCACTTGATAGTGATAGAAGAAGTTCTCTGATTCATTCTGATATACAGCTAATTCACCGCTATAGTATTTGGTAGAACAAAGTTTTCAAAAAAAGATTTTTTCTTATTTCACTCAAGGGAAATTTTAGCCCATAGGTCGAATTTTGTGATTTGTTCCTGGACCGGACCACTTGGTGGTGATAGAAGAAGGTCTCAGCTTTATTTTGATATTCATTTTATTTATTGCTATGGTTTTTGGTAGAACAATGTTTTGAAAAAAAGATTTTTTCTTATTTCACTCAAAGGGAAATTTTAGTCCATAGGTCGAATTGAGTGATTTGTTCCTGGACCGGACCACTTGTTGGTGATAGAAGAAGGTCTCAGCTTCATTTTGATATACATTTTATTTATTGCTATTGTTTTTGGTAGAACAAAGTTCTCAAAAAGAGATTTTTTCTTATTTCACTCAAGGGAAATTTTAGTCCGTAGGTCGAATTGAGTGATTTGTTCCTGGACCGGACCACCTGGTAGTGATAGAGGAGAGTCTCAGCTTCATTCTGATATACATTCTATTCATCGCTATAGTTTTTGGTAGAACAAAGTTTTAAAAAAAATTTTTTCTTATTTCACTCAAGGGAAATTTTAATCCATAGATCGAATTGAGTGATCTTTTCCTGGACCGGACCACTTGGTAGTGATAGAAGAAGGTCTCAGCTTCATTCTGATATACATTTTGTTTATCGCTGTAGTTTTTGGTAGAACAAAGTTTTCAAAAAAAAATCTTTCTTATTTCACTCAAGGGACATTTTAGACCCTAGGTCGAATTAAGTGATATGTTCCTGGACCGGACCACTTGGAGGTGGTAGCGGAAGGTCTCAGATTCATTTTGATATACATTTTATTTATTGCTATTGTTTTTGGTAGAACAAAGTTCTCAAAAAGAGATTTTTTCTTATTTCACTCAAGGGACATTTTAGACCCTAGGTCGAATTAAGTGATATGTTCCTGGACCGGACCACTTGGTGGTGATAGAAGAAGGTCTCAGCTTCATTTTGATATACATTTTATTTATTGCTATTGTTTTTGGTAGAACAAAGTTCTCAAAAAGAGATTTTTTCTTATTTCACTCAAGGGAAATTTTAGTCCGTAGGTCGAATTGAGTGATTTGTTCCTGGACCGGACCACCTGGTAGTGATAGAGGAGAGTCTCAGCTTCATTCTGATATACATTCTATTCATCGCTATAGTTTTTGGTAGAACAAAGTTTTAAAAAAAATTTTTTCTTATTTCACTCAAGGGAAATTTTAATCCATAGATCGAATTGAGTGATCTTTTCCTGGACCGGACCACTTGGTAGTGATAGAAGAAGGTCTCAGCTTCATTCTGATATACATTTTGTTTATCGCTGTAGTTTTTGGTAGAACAAAGTTTTCAAAAAAAAATCTTTCTTATTTCACTCAAGGGACATTTTAGACCCTACGTCGAATTGAGTGATTTGTTCCTGAACCGGACCACTTGGCAGTGATAGAAGAATGTCTCAGCTTCATTTTGATATACATTTTATTTATCGCTATAGTTTTTGGTAGAACAATGTTTTCAAAAAAAGATTTTTTCATATTTCACTCTAAGGGACATTTTGGACCCTACGTCGAATTGAGTGATTTGTTCTTGTACCGGACCACCTGGTAGTGATAGAAGAAGGTCTCAGCTTCATTTTGATATACATTTTATTTATCGCTGTAGTTTTTGGTAGAACAAAGTTTTCAAAAAAAGATTTTTTCTTATTTCACTCAAGGGAAATTTTTTTTCACAGGTCGAATTGAGTGATTTGTTCCCGGACCGGACCACCTGGTAGTGATAGAAGAAGGTCTCAGCTTCATTTTGATATACATTTTATTTATCGCTGTAGTTTTTGGTAGAACAAAGTTTTCAAAAAAAGATTTTTTCTTATTTCACTCAAGGGAAATTTTGGACCCTAGGTCGAATTGGGCGATTTGTTCCTGGACTGGACAACTTGGAGGTGATAGAGGATAGTCTCAGCTTCATTTTGATATACATTTTATTTAACGCTATAGTTTTTGGTAGAACAAAGTTTTCAAAAAAGTTTTTTTCTTATTTCACTCAAGGGAAGTTTTATGGCCTGATTCAGTACGACAATCAAATTGTTTGAAAATAAAATTTGTATGAAAATTACTCATTTTTTCAAATGTTTTTTGAGTAGTTTTCATACAAATTTTATTTTCAAACAATTTGATTGTCATACTGAATCAAGGCCTTAGTCCATAGGTCGAATTGAGTGACTTGTTCCTGGACCGGACCACTTGGTAGTGATAGAAGAAGCTCTCAGCTACATTTTGATATACATCTTATTGACCGTTGTAGTTTTTGGTAGAACAAAGATTTCAAAAAAAATTTTTTCTTATTTCACTCAAGGGAAATTTTTTTCCATAGGTCGAATTGAGTGCTTTGTTCCTAGACCGGACTACTGGGTAGTGATGGAAGAAGGTCTCAGCTTCCTTTTGATATACATTTTATTTATCGCTGTAGTTTCTGGTAGAACAAAGTTTTCAAAAAAAAATTTTTTCATATTTCATTTACCACTATAGTTTTTGGTAGAACAAAGTATTGAAAAAAACGGTGATGGCGGTGCCGGGACTGCAACGTACCAGTAAATGATCTGAGGGTGATGGTGGAGGGTCTCAGAATTGAAGTGGTCAAAAAAGATTATTTAAGAGGATTAGTTTAATAGGAATAGTTTATGGTTTTATTTGTCACCAAAGAAACAGCAGGGTAAGTGTTTTTTAATTGATTAAAAATATAATTTTTAAGTGATAATAATGATTTATAAAGTTAATATGTCTGAGTTTAAAGTGAGTGATTTAAAAAATAGTGATTTTTTCTCAAAAAAAAAATGTGTATGGTAATAGAGCTGCCGCGTAATAAAAAATAAATCTAAAAATGGGATTCTTTAAATTCCCAAATAAAAAAATTATTTTGTAATTTTGCAGAAATAAATATTTTTTTATTTTTATTTTTTTCTATCGCCATATCGAAAATTTATCGCGCAAAAGCAAAATAAAACGATCGCGAAAAATAACTCGGTACAAAAAAGAATACTATCGACATATCAAAAAAATAAAAAAAAAATTATCGATATATCGAAAAACTATCGCCATATTGGAAAAATATTAAGAAAAACTATCGCCTTATCGATAAAATATGAAATTACAAACGGATTGAGAAAATTATATAAAATTTAGAAAAAAAACATGAAATTTAAAATGGATTTTTATTTTTTATTTTTTTATTATATATTTTTTTTAAACGCGCAGAATGATCAAGCGAAGGAAGACCACTACCGATAGATGGAAGGCTCAATAGAAGGAAGACTAAGCTTAAGCCAAGGAAGACCATTAGAAGGAAGTCAAAAAACTTACACACTTGGAAGAACGGTAATAAATGTACATTTTCACTAATAACTTTTATTAACATTAATAATAGAATTATTTTAATACTAAATATAAAAATATTTAATAATAATTTAAATGTATTTTGTAAATTAATATATAATATAAGAATATATTAAGAATAATATATAATTAGATAAATTAGTTTAATGAAATATTGATTTCAAGAAATTTTACAAATAAAAAATTTTTAACAATATATAATTTTTAAACTTTGTTTCTGTTACATATAGATGCGAAATTTCATCATCATCGTTAAATGCTATTTGCAAAAAATCTAAATATAATAAGCTTCAAAATAATTAAAAAAATAGAAGAAGGATCTGTAGTATGGCAAAAAGGCCATACTGTTAAATTGCTCATTTTTAGAGGATTTGTAGATCATTTCTTCGAAAAATATTAAATTATTTGAAATTATTATTAAATCGTTAAATGCTATTTGCAAAAAATCTAAATATAATAAGCTTCAAAATAATTTAAAAAAAGAAGAAGGATCTGTAGTATGGCAAAAAAGTAGACACATTTAATAGTGCTACGAATTTTAAATCTGATGTATCAGAAAATAATACCTTATTAGAATGTAATAAAATTTCAAATCCAAATACTAATGGAATGAAAGTTAATTCTTTTCCAATGAATAATGATTCTATATCAGCCTCAATGGATGGTTCAGATAATACTTTGAAAATTGACAATGAAACTTCAATTGAATCAAAAAATTTTATTTTGGAAGATTTACAAAAATCTTACCAATTGATTAAAGAACCTTATGTAACTGAAAGCAAAGTTTTATTAGAATATTGTAAAATATTGGATTGGAGTACATTCCCAAAAAAAATATTTATTTCTGCAAAATTACAAAATAATTTTTTTTTATTTGGGAACCTAAAAAAATCCCATTTTTAGATTTATTTTTTATTACGCGACAGCTCTATTACCATACACAAAATTTAAAAAAAAAAAGAAAAAATTACTATTTTTTTTAAAACACCCACTTTAAACTCACACATATTAACTTTTTAATTTATTATTATCACTTAAAAATCATATTTTTAATCAATTAAAAAACACTTACCCTGTTGTTTCTTTGATGACAAATAAAATTTGGCAGTACCAAGCCAGATTTAATAAGGTTCGTTCCAAAATTTTTTATATATGCACTTTGACACTTCAGAAAACTGGAGGCTACATGTCCAACGGAAACCATCTTGTAAGAATTCGTCTTGGTGGCCATGTTAGTAGAAAAGGTGTGCCAAGTTTTTAAATTGTTAATATATTTATTTCTGGGCTGCCAGATCATTTACCGTTTTTTCTCAATACTTTGTTCTACGAAAAACTAAAAACTATTCCTATTAAACTATTCCTTTTAAATAATATTTTTTGACCTTTTCAATTCTGAAACCCTCCACTATCACCTCCAGATCATTTACTGGTACGTTGCAGTCCCGGCACCACCATCACCGTTTTTTTCAATACTTTGTTCTACCAAAAACTATAGCGGTAAATGAAATATGAAAAAATTTTTTTTGAAAACTTTATTCTACCAAAAACTATAGCGGTGAATAAACTGTATATCAGAATGAAGCTGAGACCTTCCACTATCACCTCCAAGTGATCCGGTCCAGGAACAAATCACTCAATTCGACCTAGGGTCCAAAATGTCCCTTATAGTGAATTATGAAAAAGTTTTTTTTTGAAAACTTTGTTCTACCAAAAACTATAGCGATGAATAAAATGTATATCAGAGTGAAGCTGAGACCTTCCACTATCACCTTCAAGTGGTCCGGTCTAGGAACAAATCACTCAATTCGACCTAGAGTTCAAAATAATATATAACTAAAATTTTAAAAATCGTTATTTTGCATTTTATGGAATTTAATTATAGTACCATCAATAAAACTACATTGTTTTATCTGAAAAAAGTATTTTAACCATATTTTAAATCTCTTAAAGTTTTTTTTTAATAAATTTTAAAACATTTTTCTAACGGATACAGTAGTTTGTTATCTTACATTATTAGTTTGTTAACAAAGTTGCGATTTTTAAACTTGGTAGCACTTTTACTTTGTTGACTGCGTGGTACTTTTAAATTAATTTTAGACTGCAATTAATTAACTTAACATAATGTCTACATTAGAGATTTTTTTATCAAGACAGACGTCAAACTTAACACGAATTTGTGGAAGGTAGCAACAGTTGCACAAAAACAACAGTATGGCGTATTCATTATTGTTTTTTATATGTGCAGCTTGACAACTGTAACAACCAAAATAATAATCAACTGTTTAACTAAGGTTACCTTGTAAATATTCGCACTGATTTTGACGTTTGTTTTAATATAAATTTGCCTAATGTAGACACTAGGTATGGGTTACACGAGAGATTTTCTATTATAACAAATGTCAAATTTTTATCATGATAAGAATTTATCACGTGTGTACCAAATTTATTTATATTATTGCAGCGTTATGATATAATTGTGAGAGCTGAAGTTAAGATAAATTCCTTTTGCTATCAAAATTCATCTTGTTGTTGTTTTTTTTACGTTTATTTGTTTTAAGAAGACGCGCAATTCTTCATAGCAATCTCAATCGTACCCAGTTTACATTTGCACTTGAAATCTCCTTTGAACGAGATTTCGAAAAAACAAATTATATTATGTAAGGTAGTTTAATTAGGCAGCGACATTGATGCAGCTGAGAATTTTTTTTTTGCAGTCTTTGTTTACTTTTGTGTTTTATTACCTGAGGGCGATCGGCTAATATTTATAGCCGATTGTTTTCTTTTAATTTGATTTTTTCGCATTTTTCGTAATGAATATTAACAAAAATATGCACTAAAATATTAAAAAGCGGTTGTTTTGTTTTTTTTATTACTTACGCATAATTACTTTGAAAAAATTGGCAAGTCACATGAGAACAGTATTAATAAGATTTTTTTATTTGCTGGAATTTGCATTAATGTAAAGAGAAGTGGACTAAAATATTGTTTTCGGCAAAATGAAGGCTAATATTATTTGTATTTATTTATTATAATTCAAGTAATATAAAAAGCCTTTATATGTCATTAAACTTACAGTCATAGTTATATATGTTTACACTTTTTAAAATTTTTGGAAAAGAAGTCAAATATTTGTTATAAAATATTTGAGAATAATTGTTTTTTTGCTGTAAAGCCTGAAATGTGTAGAGTGTATGTGAAAAAATCGAGGTATTTATTTCTGATATTAAAAGAAAAATTCGTATGCATTTTTCGCTTCAAAGTGTTTACTCACATTTTTATACTTTAAATTATTTACAAAGCTTCAAAAGTCAATTATTATCAATTAGATCGTTCTAAATCTTACCTATAAGATACTGTAAAATCTTGTGATATAAACTCAGTTTTAATAAGTGGAAAAAATCTAAAAATATGGCAAAAATAGTTTTAGAGTCAATGTGAGATTTAAATAAAGATTTAAAATGGCACATCAACTTTAACATTGGTAAAATAGTTTGCATAGGGTTAAAAATTCTTTAATATTTAATAAAAAGAATTCCTTATATGAAAATAGAAACATATGAAAGAGAAATTAGCAAAAATCTACCATAAAAATTTAACATTATTTAAAATATTTATAAGATTCTCAGTAGTCACTTGAATAAGGAATTCTTTTAATATTAATCAGGAAGGCTATGATTTGAATTTCTTTTAACATAAACGGATAGAGAATTTTTAATTTGATAGTTTTTAAATAGTTTTATTCAAAATAGGAAAAAATTATGATTTTGAAATCTCAGGGTCAGAATCCGGTCAAAATAGCCAAAAACATTAGTAGAGGAAAGACAGTTGTGTACAATTATTTAAATAACGTGGAAACATATGGAAAAACATGAAAGAGCGGAAGAAAATGGCAACAACTCCAAAAGAAAGACGAAAAATTCTTAGAATTGTATCAATTTCTGCCATGTCGGTATCAAAAATACGTGAAAAAAGTGGAGTCAGTGCCAGTCTAAGAACAGTGCACCGTATTTTAAAGTCGTGCCCATACATAGTCCGACGAAAACTGCAAAAAAAACACCATTTAATGAAAAACGCAAATCACAACGTCTACAGTTTGCCAAAAATACAATGAAATGGTCCGACAAATGGTTTAAAGTTGTATTTTCCGATGAAAAGAAGTGTAATATTGATGGTCCCGACGGGTATAACTATTACTTCCATGACTTAAATAAGGAGGAATTATTTTGAGCCGCAGACACAGCCAATAGGGCGGAATAATGGTATGGGGTGCCATTTCGTATTATGGTACCATAGAATTGGTGCAACGACTTACAAAACATTCTGGAGGAAACATTTCCAAAATTTAATGATTTCTTTGGACCCATATCTTGGACGTACCAACACGACAACGCTCCGATTCATACCGCCAGAGCAGTAAAACAATGGATTAATCAACAAAGTGTTCAACTTTTGGATTGGCCCCCATATTCACCACACCTGAATCCAATGGAAAATGTCTGGGGTTGGCTTGCAAGAAAAGTTTATGAAGGAGGAAAACAATTTGAGACGATAAAATCCTTAAGGGATGCAATAACGGAAGTATGGAGTTCAATTTCGCTAAATTACTTAGTCATTATACAAGTCGATGCCAAATCGCATTTTTGTGGTTATTTCTAAAAATGGTGGTGTTGTTACTCATTACTAATTGAATGCTAGAAGATAATAACTTTAATTTTTATAACCTAAAATTTAAAAATAAATTACAATTTGCTTAGTTTTAAAATATTCCTTATTCAAGTGACACACGAAAAAAGTACCATAGAAATAGACGTCTTTAAATAAATGGATAATTTTATTATAACAAATTATGTATATTTTTTGTTTCTTCAGGAAACTAAAGCCAACACTGAAATTTTGGTTGCGCAAAAAATTATTTTTTTCTGAACTTTAGTTTAGGAGATATCCTTAATTAAAGTTTAAAAAATATGATTCCTTATTCAAGTGGCAGGCAGTGTATGATATTGGTTCTATAAATGTTTTTTTTTTTGTAGCAAAACTCGTGATTTTAGAAAAAAAAATTTAAGTACAAAAATTTTTTATATTTGAATTACATAGAAAATTCAAAACAAAAATAAAATCAATAATAATGTAGTCTTGTAATAATTAGAAATCAAATATTATATTACAGAAAAACGACTACTGAATTACATTTTGTATAAAAATCATATATTCTTGCCGAACATATCAACGACTGCGGAAAATTTTGAAAATATTCTAAGCGATGTTAAATTTTTCTGACAGATTTTTCCTAATTTCCCTCTAATTTCTCTTTAATTTGTTTTTATTTTCATGTAATGACATTTTTTAACTAAGGATTATACCATTCCTTAACTATTCAAATTCCTTTTTCCAAACCATAATAAATATTTATTTAAATCTCAACTTGACTCAAATAAGTTTTTTCATAATTTTTGCCACTATTTTTACATTTTTCGACCTATTAATGTTGTGTTTGAATCTTTAGACTTTATACTATGTTAACGACAAGATTTTGAACCATTTTAGCAATGTTAACCGTAACTAAGTAATTTTTGAAGCGAACAAAACAAATATATCAAAATATTTTATAAAAACACAAATATTTGACTTCATTTCCAAAAAAAAAAAAATTAAAATAGTGTAAATATATATGACATATGACTATATATTACAAATGTGAATTCAGAAAAAAAAATTAGTTACAAACAAAATTTAATTTATTTATTTTTCTTAATTCTATTCTTAAAGAAAATATTTAATAACCACTACTAAAATGAAAAATTATTTTTTGTACTAAAGCTAAAGAACTGAATTATTTTTAAATTAAAACTAAATTTAATTTACTTACTTTTTTTTTGTCAGTTGTACTGTTAAAGAAAAAAAACACAATGAAAAATTTAAAATATAAATAAGACGTGTACATGTTAAAAAGGTCGGCTTTAAGCCGCCGTAGTATTTTTTCTAAGCCGACGCCGACAATTTTATCTAGACTTCGCCCTCTGCGTATTAATTTTTTATTACGTGAAATGTCAAAATTAAAGTTGATATACGAGATTTCAATGCAAAAACAAAATACATGGAGTTTTTTTTGTGTTGTAGTTGTTGTAGAGTTGTCGTCACCCTACTGGAGTCTGCGAGTAGCGTAGTGTCTATACTAGACAAATTTTTATCAAGACAAACGTGAAAATCATTAAAAATCTTTACACGACAAACTTAGTTAAACAACTGTATATTATTTTTGGTTGTTACAGCGTCAAACTGGATATATAAAAAACATATATTAATTAGCCTTATTGTTGTTTTTGCGCAACTGTTGCCAACTTCCACAAATTCAGGTTAATTTTACGTTTGTCTTGATAAAAAATTGTCAAATATAGACACTACATTAACAAACAAAAGAAAAGCGAATAAAAGCAGTGAAAATTTAATATCAACAAAGGTTTATCAGCGAAGTTATGGCAGACCGACTAACGCAATTACAGGACACGGTTAATATGGTTAGTATTTCAGAATTGTTTTTGGATATTTAATACTGTAAGTAACTAACTTTTAGCAAGCCGAGCACTTTTGTAATGCAATCGGTATAATACAGCAGACTTCATATCCGAGTAAATTCCCAAATTTTGACCGCACCGGTTCGCAAACACCAGTACAGAATACACAGCAGGAGGATTATGCTCAGCTGTTTGCACAACTTATATCGCGTTGTGCCAAAGATATCGATACTCTAATTGAATCATTACCAAACGAAGACAGCTCAACGGAACTGCAAAACCAAAGTCTGAAACGATTGGAGTTGGAAAATCAAGAAGCTGCAGAACGTTTAGAAGAAATTGCTCTGAAAGGAGAATTGCTTTTGGGTAAAATTCAAAACGCCCTAGAGGATATAGCCCAGGCTCAATTGGATATGCAAATAACATTGAAAAATAATAATAGCTAAAAACGACTTTTTTTCTGAATTAGAATTTAAGAAACATTTTAATATTACAAGTTACATGAACAATTATTATAATTATTATTTTTTTTTTGGAACAAATCAAGATTACCGGCACTGTTGAATTTTTAACAAATTTTCTTTTCGGCAAAAGCACTATTTTTGATTTAAAAAGGTTACATAAAAATCGTTCCCCGCTCTCTGTTAGTTTTCGAGTTATAGGTACTTTAAGTTATGACGTAAGAATGCAATTTTCTCCTTCCTCCTTTAATGAAGGCCTTTCGATTGATGTATAAAATGTGTCAAATCATTAACAATATGATATTTTATTACTTTTTATTTTAACTTTTTTTTGCAATAGTACCGTTATCTCAAAAATATATCGATATAACGGCATTCTCCTATACATCAAATCATTTAGAGAACATTTCAAGCTTTCATATAATCCCCATATTACACCCATAGCCCACTAAATAACAAAAATATAGCATTTTAAAAATTAATATTCAGAGAAATGAATCGATTTTTACTCGTAATATATTTGTTTATATTATAATTTATGACTATATATGTAATATGGATATCATTAGAAAGGTCTTGAAGAAGCCTATAGTCATATATATAATACAGATACAATTGGAAAGGTCTTCAAATCTAAAAAATAAATAAAGAAATACTTAGTAAATATAATTTAATTTACTTTTTTATTTGAATTATAGATAAAGAATTGAAACAAGAGTTTAAAAAATGTTGGGAACAAATCAAGGTTACCAGCACAGTTAGAATTAAAATATATTTTTTTTAAATGTTAAAGGTTTTTCTGCTTAGCCGGCCTTCGGCAGAGCTAAAGGACTTTCGAACACCGGCTTAGCTGAATAAACTTTTTTTGAAAACCAAAAATTTTTTGAAGTGCCGGTATTCTTTTTAAATAGTTTTTCATTTTTATTTAATTTTTCACAAAATTGTAAAAATGATAAAGAAATAAGACTTATTATACATTTAAATTATAATATTAACAAATATATTACTAGTAAAAATTGATTAATTTTTCTAAATATTAATTTTTAAAGTGCTATGTTTTTGTTATTTAATAGGCTAGGGGTGTGACATGGGGATCATATGAAAGCTTGAAATGTTCTTTAAATAATTTGATGTATAGGAGAATGCCGTTATATCGATATGTTTTTGATATAACGGTACTTTTGTAAAAAAAGTCAAAATAAAAATTAAAAAAAAAATCATATTGTCTCACCATGGGTTAATGATTTGTCACATTTTATATATTAATCGAAAGACCTTTCCTATGATACCCATATTGTTTATATTCATTATAGCAGGAAGGAGAAAATTGCATTTTTATATTATAACTTCAAGTACCTATAACTCGTAAACTAAGAGCGGGCAAAATTTTTTACATTGCTGTAATCATGAATACAAATGCTACTGAATCATTATCAAAATTATTTAAAAATCAAGTGTGCTGGTAATATTGATTTATGCCCATGATGTATATGTACCAAATGAGCTCCATCAACCAAATTGCCTCAAACTCTGACCAGCTAAAATATATTTGGCCTTGATTCAACAGATATCAAATCAAAGCTTAAGCTGCCGAATATACAGTAAAAGTTTTGCAGAAAATCGTACAAGTATTATTAAAACCAATAAGAAATTATTTAAAATTTAAAAATTTATTTCATAAAAAAACACAAATATTGGCATAATTTCTATAACCAGAATTTTATGCACTAGTTCCTTCGTGCTCACTTATAAGTATTTCAATCACAAAATATATTTTATTTTGGAAAGATATATATTATTTTGGAAATATATATTTTCAAATACGAGGATTAGGAATAAAATATTAAAGAAAGTTTTTTAAATAAGGTAAATCAAATAAATAAGAATAATTTCAAATAAAAAAATAAATAAATAATTTCTTTTTTTTTTTTTATTATTATTATTGACTTTATTGAAACCCTTATAAAGTAATTACATTGTTATGAGAATTTACTTAAAAGTATTACAACAATTAAAATCTAAATAATTAAATAAGGAAACTACTAATATGTCAAAAAAACCTTGTACATACTTAAACGTTATAAGAAATTTTAAAAACAACCATCAATTATAACTCTTTAAGTAAAAAAGAGTCTTAGTGATTGTTTAGCAAATTTCTTATTATTTCATATGTAGACGTTCTGCATTTTTCATTAAATGACAGAGTCAGTTCCCTTGCAAATGAATTAAACATTTTATGCTTAAAGTTTCTATGCAGTAGATCAGTAGAATATCTGGGGTGTAGGTTATGAATTATTTTCAGATTTTTATTTTGTATTATTTGTAATTTTCTTGTGTAAGTTTTAGCAGCTTTATTAAACCAGACTTGGCATCCGTAGGTCATAATTGGTCGAATACACATTTTGTAAATAAGGATCTTGTTTTTTAAATTAAGTTTAGATCTTCTGTTAAGTAAAGGGTAAAGTGCACGGCCACATTTAATTGCTTTATCACAAATATACTGTATGTGTTGTTTAAATGATAGTTTTTTTATCTAAGATAATACCTAGAATATAAATGTTTTGTAGGAATACGTTTCTGTGATCTATTATATGGAAATATAATAGCTTGTGTTTTACTAACATTAACTTTTATCTTCCATTTATCAAAGTATTTATTGGTAGATTTTAAACTATCTTCCATTTTTTTGATTATTGCGTTTGACACCTTACCGCAGCAAATAAAAGCACTGTCGTCAGCGTAAAAAGCTACTTCTTGATTCTTGCGAATAGTAAAATCGGAAATATATATTGAATAAAGAGTAGGTGATAATACCGATCCTTGCGGCAGACCCGCAGGGATTTGTCTATCACTAGATAGCGTGTTATGTATAGATACAGCAAATGAGCGCTTATCTAAAAAACTCTTTATTATCTTTTGCAAATACGTTGGATAATTGAAGGAATTTAGTTTAAAAACCAGGCCTTCATGCCATATTGAATCGAAGGCTTTTGCAATGTCAAGAAAAATATCTCCAGTGCTTTTACGATTTCTTTTGTTTGATTCAATAAAATTAACGACTCTTTTTAGTTGATGTACTATGGAGTGTTCCTTGCGGAATCCAAACTGTTGAGGGTTAATAATATTATTTTGGTTGGAAAAATCTAAAATTCTCTTATTAATTATTTTTTCAAATATTTTATCCTATAGGCTTAGGATGCTGATTGGTCTATAGCTAGACGGTAATTTAGGATCCTTTCCAGGCTTAGGAATTGGGATAACTTTTGCCTTCTTAAAAATAGTTGGAAAATTGCCTTCTATTAAACTAGAGTTAAAAGTTTACATAGAGTTTCAAAAAAGTAATCGGGCATCTTTTTAAGGATAATGCTATTAATGCCATCTAAACCAGGGGCTTTATTATTTTTCAATAAAAGTACAAACGATTTAACCTCATCTAAATTGGTAAGCTCTACGTTAGATCTGTCAAGAAGTGTATCGTCAAGATTATGAATGAATCTTGAGACGGCTGAGTCCATAGGTGAATAACTATTTAAAGTAATGGTGTGTGAATCACCAAATAGGTCTGCTATTGAATTAGCTTTTTCATTGCCAGTTTTTAAAACTTCAACGTTTACATGAAGATCAGTAAAAGACATTTTGTTTCCTTTCAGTGCTTTTTTTACTTTCCAAAACTTTTTAGAGCCCGAGGGCAAATTCGAAATAAATTTTGACCAGGATTCATTGCGGTGTTTATTAAGGTGAAAATCAATAAGTTTATTTAATAGCTTCAAAATGCTTTTCAATTGATTTTTATAATTAAAATCGCGACATCTTTGAAATTTATGTTTGTATTTATTTCTCTGACTAATTAACATTTTACTAATTTTATAACCGACAGGTATTTTATTAAACGCTTCTTTAACTATAGATATTAATTTGTTAAAATAAAAATTCAGATTACTTGAATTAGTAACGGGTTGGTCAATGTTCTGACACCTAATTTCATTTTCCACCCAGTTTCTGATTGCTGACCAGTCTGCGCAATAATACAAGGGAACTGAATATGTTATGTTTTGAACTTGTCCAGAAATAACACAAGATATAGGTACATGGTCCGACTGTAAAACATTTGGATGTGTCTCAAGGTTTGAAAAATGGAGGCACGAGTTAGATAAAAGAATGTCTACTGTGGACGGCTGAATGGGGGTTAATATTTTGTCCAAAGAGAGTGTGTTCATTTGGGTAAGAAATGTAGTAGTTAGGTTGAAGACAGTGGCTGTAGAGATCATTACCAGCCGAATTATTTGACATACAATTCCAATGTGTATGTTGGGCATTCAGATCACCGAAAATAAAATAGTCTTTTGAAAATGAAGTTAATTTATCCAAATCAGCTTTAAAATTGGTAGTATGAACTGGATTATACGCTGAAGTAATATAACTGACCTTCTATTAATCATAACTTGTATTGAAATACTTTTTATTTTTGGTAACAACGTATGCTTAATGTTACCTTTAATTGCAATTAGAACTCCCCCGCTATGAGTAGATCGATCTTCTCAATAAATTTTATAACCACCAAGTTGAAATTTGTGGTACGGTTTCAAAAAAGTCTCATTTAAAAGGAGAATATCGATTTTCCGTTTGTGTAAAAAGTATTCCAACTGGACAGCTGCTGACACAGTTGTTATGCCTTGGGCATTCCAATGCATAACATGAACATTGTGTCTACCGGTTGAATTATATGGCATGTTTAAGCATCATACCCAAAACTCGTAGCTTGTCGTACTTATTTTGACATCTTTGCAAAGCATCGACAGCATCAAAAAATATTTCCAAAAGTCTTTCGTTGAAAATGTCATCATTATTATTATTGTCGTAGCTCTTGCCTTTAGCTACCTCAGAATACAAATTACCAAAATCGCGGGAATTACGAGTATTATTATGGGGTTCTTGCCTTGGCAATTGAGGAAAATCATGATCGCCTTCTTTACAATATGTTACGTTAGTTCTTCTGCTGGTCACCCTAGATTTAGATGTTACTCGATGACGGATTTCTAAATATTCTTGACGACTTGGGCACTTTGGGTCATCAGCTCTATGGTTAACGTTTTTTAAGTTCTTCTTTATGCAGTTGTAGCACTTATAAATTATACTACCATCACTATTAACTTTATTGAGTGAACAAACTGCATACTCATGGTTTCCGGCGCAGGCTGAACACACTACGATACGGTTACAATTTTTAGCACCATGTCCATACATAGCACACTTGGAGCATTGTGTAGGACCTTTATTGCCCTTTAGAGGTTTTCTCCAATATACAGATATATTACAAAAATATCTTATTTTCATAATCTCTCTTTTTGAAACATGTTGACGATCAAACTCAATGAGATAGAGGGCGTCATCTACACTGGATCTTTTTGTTGCTAGTTCCTAATGCTTACCGGGTTTATGTTGAGCGAGCTTACAAATTCTTCGCCAATTATCTTTGTGTGCAGTTGTGGCAGGCCAAATAAAACCAATTTAAAAGTTTTTGCATCCCTCAATTCATGCGTATAATACTGGAATTTTTTGTCTTTGAGAACACTCAAAGCTTCATTGTACAGCGATAACGAGTTTGATACAATTTTTGTACCAATAGACATCCGTTTGTAGGTATAATTTTCCCCAATTATTCCGATCACAGTTGAAAAACTGTGGGCAGAATCAACAATTATTGGTGGAATCTTTTCTTTGATAGCAACTGCTTCTTCTTCGTCTTCAGACAGAAGCTGAAACCTGTTGGCACTAGTGTTGGGACCGTCTGTAGTTTTTGGCACCTTGAATTTAGGGCTACTGCCCCAATGCTTTCTTCTTTTTTGAGCAAACATTGCCAAACAAAAGAAAGTTAAAGCAAATTTAATTAGATTTTTTTTACACTTTTTAATTTAAAAATTCAATTAATTTTTCAAGCAAAAATTAACACGATGTTTTTATCTTGAGGCAGAGATGCCAGATGAATAAATAATTTCTCTAAAGTTATAGCGTGAATAAAAAACTAATTTTGAAAGTATGCACATAAAAATTTATTATTTTTTCAAGAGTCCAAAACTGGCAATCAGTTTTTTCTAAAATGAGATTTTTTTGATTAAACCGAAAACCGGTTTACTAAAAAAGTCGATTTTTTTCTCCCAATAATTTAGTTTGTCTGCTTTTCAAGTTAACATCTTTTAAGGTAAAGTTTCCTGAATTAATCTGTAAACAAAAGTGATATTATTTATATAAATATGCTATTTTGAAGATATAGTATCCACGTTATTTACCTCTTTTTCTATTATTATTTGATTTGAACTTAACATACTGAAGAATGATACCATGTTTTATTTTTAATCTTTGCATGCGCAAGCAAGAAAATACGTTTCTTTTTAAAGTATTAAATGCTCGAGAAATTAAAAATAATAGATGATTTCTCGAAACATTTACTTTTGAGATTTTATCAAAAAAACTTTGCGATAATCAGTATTTTGAAATTTCCCGAAAATTTATCGAATGTTTGCTATCGCGAAATAATCCAGTAAGACATTTTTGAATGTTCGCAAAAACCGAGTAATTTTCGAAACAGATATGTTCCAAAATTATGTAAAATGTGAATGTTGGTAGCATCGCAATTTGATAATTTCTCTATAGTAAATTTTCCAAAATTCTTAGGAAAATTCGAAAGTAAATGTTTCGAGAAATTATCTGTTCTTTTTAATTTCTCGATATTTTGTTGCTTTAATCAAAAAGCAACATATTTTCCTGTTTGTGCATGACATTCTTGAGTCATAGCCCACTTGGTCACAAACTTCGTGATATCGAAGCGAAACGATATCGATAGCAAAACGAGAAGATTTTCGTTAAAGATTCGTTTTCGATATCGATATTGCTAACGAATCGTTGGCAATAGTTAGAAATCGATAGTTTTCAATTTTGTTTCATTTTGTTACCAATTTAAAACAAAAAGCTGATTTCATTTTTAAAGTTATGTTTTATTTCAAACTTCACTATATACCAAATATTCAAAAAATAAAATATTTAAAAAGTAAATAATTAGCAATATAAAAAATTAAAAACTTCAACTTCCTACGGCAATTGGAACATGGCGCCACATTTTTATGGTCCTAGAGGAAGTCAGAGGAAGAGAAATTTTCGCGAATTATGCGAAGGCGATATCAGGATGGGGATGCATCAGGAAGAATATCCGCTATTTTTGCTGCTTCAGATGGTTGTTTATTTCTTCGCAAGACAGCTTTAAATGAATTTCAGACTCGGATTGCGTAGACAGTATTTCCGACAGTCTACTTCTTTTTATTTCTGTAGTTTTAATTTTCATCATACTTTCCAGCCAGAGCTACACTTTAATTGAAACTTCCGTACGCAATTATTTACTGTCTTCATTTTTGTTTAGAATAAATTGAAAAAATTGTCAACTTTATCCAATTCTCCAGTAACAATTGCTGAATGCATTTGCGCTTCAATAAAATGTTTTAATTTAAATTAAAAAAAATACCTCAGTTCGTTTTGTGTTATCGAGTACAACGTACGTAGGTTCTGCCGAGCTTACAATTTGAACTTAATAAACAAGAGAAAAGCCAAAATTCGCAAACGGTCTTTAACTGATAATGATGTCGACGAAATGTCGTCATCTAAAATGAAAAAAAAGTGTAATGTTACCTCTAATGGATCCGTTAACAATTATTGGTTGCCTCTGCAACTTCTAAAAGGAATTTTTTGCCACCAAAAAAAGTTTTGGGGCATAAAATAAATTATATTCAAGAACTTTTTAGTAAAAAGGAAACTCTAAATTATTTTGTTAAGAGGATTTCTATTGGTGTTAAAATAACATGTGATTCCGTAAAAAATTATGAATTAATCAAACAAGTTATTACTGAGAACAAATGTCAATTTTTCTCTCATGAGAGCAAATTTAAAGTTGTTTTAAATGGTCTGGAAGGCCGCTCATCCAATAAAGTAAAGTCTTCGTTAATCTCTCTTGGCTACAAATGTACTGAGGTCAAGGCAGTAATTAAGAGATTTATCAATTATGAGAATACTACTTACATTGTTTATTACGAGAGAGGAACGGTAAAACTAAACGATTTACGTAAAAATGTTAAATCTCTCTTTAGAACAATAATAAAATGGGACTATCAAAGAAAAACAAAAAACAAAATAATATAATGTCTTAAGTGTCAAATGTTTGGTCATGGGGAAAGATCCTGCTCTGTCAATATTAAATGCGCAAATTGTGCGGGGAAACATCTTACAAATGCCTGCCCCGATGAAAATAAAACACGGTGTGCAAATTGCAATGGAAATCATAAATCAACTTTTATATCTTGTCCAAATCGTAAAATGTATCTAGAACAAAAATGTAAGGCATAATAATAACTCATCACCGAGATATTCAACTTCACATAGTTCTAAAGTTATCTTCAACAACTCGATTGATGATTTTCCAGCTTTAAAAACAAATTTAAACTTTCAGTCTTCCTCACCTGTTAATTTTGCTTATAATATAGTTTGGGGTCAACATTCCAAACAATCAAATATTAACCAAATAGATGACTTGTTTACTGAAGAAATCACGACATTAATGTCGGATTTAGTTCTGGGATTAAAAAAATGTAAAAATAAATTTGAACAATTTAATGTAATCGCTCAATTAGCTATTAAGTATCTAGGCGTAAGCAGAAATACCAAGTAATTATAATGGCTAATAATAACATAAGAATTGTTTTTTGGAATTGTCGTAGTATTAGAAACAAATTTGTTGAATTATTTGATTTCCTCCTAAGGAGAAATATAGATATTTGTTTGCTTTCAGAAACTTGGTTAAAAAGTGAAAATGTGTTCTTTCATCCTAATTATAATGTAATACGCGCTGATCGGGAAATATCAGTAGGTGGGGGAGTTGCTGTTTTAATTAAAAAATCTTTCTCATACTCTGAATTAACAAGACTAAATACTGAAATAATTGAAAACGTTGGAATAGAAATTCAGTTAAATAACTCAACAAAAATAAAACTATTTAGCATTTATTTTCCTGGTGGTCGTAATACCCCTGACCTTCAGTGTAAATATAAGAATGATTTAAGAAAAATTTGTAACAATAATGGATTTTTTATCCTATGTGGAGATCTTAATAGCCGACACAGTAACTGGGGATGTTTGAGAGCTAACAGCTGGGGAAATAGTTTGAATGAATTTACAACATTTTTCCCGATTTCTATTTTATTTCCTTCTGACTCTTCTTACATACCCACTTCACAAAGATCATCTCCATCAAACATTGATCTTGTCATTACTAACAGTCCTTATCTTATTTCTCAGCCGATTATTGTAAATGAGCTTAGTTCTGACCACCTTCCTATTGAATTTTTTCTATACGGCAACGTTGAGAGTAATAGCAACTTAGACTTTGACTATAAAAATGCTGATTGGTCTGGCTTCAGGTCCTATTTAAAAAGTGAATTTGATAATTTACCATTGAGTTTGGATGATGAATTTACGACAGACAGTATTGATGAAAACATAAGTATTTTTAACAGTAAATTGCTACTGGCGGAGTCTAACTATGTACCTCCTAAAATTACTTCTGGCAATTATATTAAACTGCCTAATTACATTTTAAATATAATTAGAATCAAAAACTACTACAGAAGACAGTGGTCCAAATATAGACAGCCAGCTGATAAAAAATATTATGAACAGTCTGATTAATATTATTCGAAATAAAATTATGTCAATGAGTAACATTGCCTGGAATAAACGAATTTCTTCATTAAAAGAAGGGGATAAACCATATTGGAATATTTGTAAAGCTCTTCGAAAAAAGCATCCTTCTATTCAACCACTCGTTATGCAGAACAATATTTTGGTTTCTAACAGTGAAAAAGTTAATGCGTTCGCTGATGTGTTTAGTGTGAATCACAATGTATCTACGCATCTCGGAACACCTGCAAATAATCGTATGATTGTAATATTTACAGAACGTTTTAAATCAATAGTTATTGGCAATCTTCGAGAAGATTTTGTAAGCGATACATTTATAACACAAATTGTTAAGGAATGCTGCAACAAGAAATCATGTAGTATTGATAGAATTAAGATGATTCTTGTTAAGCATTCACCTAAAGTCGTTATTCAATTCTTAACGTTTATTATTAATTGTTGTATTAAACTTCAATATTTCCCTACTATTTGGAAAAGGGCTAAGGTTATTCCAATTCTAAAGAATGGAAAGCCTCCTAAAGATATTAACAGCTACAGACCAATTAGTATTCTTAGTTGCACGGATAAAATCTTTGAAAAAGTAATTCAGTATAAACTTTTAAACTATATCAACGACAATAATATTATGCCAATGGAACAATTTGGTTTTAGAAGACAACACAATACATCCCACCAAGTTAAAAGAACCTGTAAGTTTGTAAAAAAAAGCTTTGTTCGCAAAGAATCCACTGCACTTGTTCTTTTAGATGTGGAGAAAGCGTTTGACTCAGTTTGGCATGCTGGACTCATTTACAAACTGATAAATTTTGGATTTCCTTTAAATCTAGTTAAAATTATAAACAGTTTTTTAGAAAATCGTTATTTTTGTGTTAGCTTAAATAATGTCTTTTCAACCGAACGTTTAATACTTGCTGGAGTTCCTCAAGGCTCAGTAATAGGACCACTCCTTTACATTATTTTCTGCTCAGATTTTTCTAGACTTGAACATTGCCATTTTTCTTTATATGCTGATGATGTTGGTATTTTTACATCACATAAATCTCCTCAGGTTATTATAAATAACCTGCAGAGAGCTCTGGAAAAAATTAATAATTATATGCTAGATTGGAAAATAAAAATTAATGCTAGCAAAACTGATGCCATATTTTTTACTAAAAAAAGAAAACCTTTTAATTTACCAGGAACATCCTTACAGTTGTCAGGATTTAGCATTCCTTGGTCTCAAAATGTTAAGTACCTAGGAGTCGTCTTAGATACTAAACTAACTTTTCGTGATCACATTCTCTTCACTAAAAATAAGTTTAATTTAGCTATTAAATAGCTTTATCCACTAATTAATAGAAATTCAAATTTATCAATCAATAACAAAATTCTTCTATTTAAAACAATTTTTCAAGGGTTACTTCTATATGCATCCCCGGTGTGGGGTAACAGTGCAAAATCTCATGTTAAAACCCTACAAATTTGTCAGAATAAACTGTTAAGAATGACGTTAAAATTGCCTTGGGACTATTCTACATTAAGATTACATAAGTATAAAAGTATAACATTTTGTTATTGTCGGAGAAATTAAAAGACATCAATGATAGATTTAATCTCCGTTGTGGCTTTTCGGATAATCCCCTGATTGTTAATCTACCGATAGATTGAGTGTATTATATTATTTTATCTCTACTCTACCACTTATATTTCTACATTCACATATTTGTTTTCATGTTTTCTCTAGTTTAATCATATATATATGTATTTATCATTCTTTTTGTTTATTATTTTGAAGGTTTTTTTTAGTAGTATTTTCCTTTTTTTTTGCTTATTTACTCATCAGTGCTTAGCTTTTCTCTGTGTAATTTTTGGATATTTTAGAATTAAGGTATTTCACTTCTGTAAATTGAGCGATTTTTTTATTTTTTAAGTATTATGTATGATTTTACTACTATAACAAATAAAAAAAAAAAAAAAAATACTTCAGGTAACTTATGTGTTCTTTTATTAACGGATAAAAATTTCCTTAAAGAAATCCAAATATTTGCACAGAACTTCATTCAGTTTTTAGTAAACAGTAATTAGGTAGGTAGGTAAAGAAGGGTTGTACATCACTCAGAAGAGTGCTTGTGCATCCACTCGGAGACCTAAAGGTCCATTGTGAGTCCCTTCGTAGAGAATATAGAAAGAGAATATAGAAAAAAAAACTACAGACGAGTCATAGAAAAGACCAGGAAGGAAAATGATAGAGAAAAACTGAGACCAAGAAAAGTATAGAAAAGAATAGAAAGAATCTGGAAAGGAAAAGTGCTACCGCCCTAAATCGTTCGCTCTAAGCCAACGACCCCCTATTAGCCAGCCTATTCCCATGACGAATCCTATTAGTCTTTCGAGATCTATTCTCGATATACTGTCTAATTCGTCATGGAATCGACTGCCTAACCATTTCTGCCTACTTAGTGGTCTCACACCGCTTTCACTTGCAGTCCTATCCAAAGCTGAGCCGTTCCTAGCTAATTCGTCAGCTACCTCATTACCATTTATCTCGCAATGACCCGGTACCCAGCAGAGTCTGATATGGTAGTTTCCCATCAATCTCCTAAGAGCCTTCTTACAGTCGCTAACTAGCCTAGACTTGACAAAATGTCCTTTCAAGGCCTTCTGTATTCACTTCAATGTTCCCTGCAATCAATTCTGTGGCCCTAAGAATACCTAGAATTTCCGCCTGGAACACACTACAACTATCCGGGAGTCTATACGTTTTCCTGATGTTTTCCTCAACTAGGTACACACCAGCACCAGTGCCTGTATCCATTTTGAATCCATCCGTGAAAACCGATACCCCACTGAATAGTTTCTCCCTGAATAGTTTCTCCCTATCTGACCATTGGTTCCTACTCGAGATAATCAGTATAGGATTTTCCGCGAAATCGACCTCCGTGCACATATAGTGCGTGGATCCAGAGGGAACCAGGGCATGTCCACCGAGATTAACCTCGTTTAAAAGTTTGGAATGTCCTATTCTGATTGATCCTGCAAGTCCTAGTTTACTAAGTCTAAGCAGGCTCCTTGCAGGCATTCCCATCACGAACTCCTCAATGGGTAGAAGATGCAGAATGATGTCAAGTACCGCCTGAGGTGTGCTTCTTACGGCACCTGTTTAGACAAAAGATTCCTACGACTTCCTATTCTCATTGCCTCCCACCAGACCAGACATCCATATGTCAGAATTTGCCTCACTACCGAGGTGTAAATCCAATTTGCTACCAACGGTTTGAGTCCCCAAGTCTTACCTATGGAGTTCCGGCATGTGTAGTAGGCATTGAGACCTCTTTTAAGCCTCTCCTGAGTGTTCCTCTTCCAAGATAATTTACTATCAAGAAACACACCAAGATATTTTGCTTCTTTTGCCAGTCTTAGTTCAGTTCCCCCTAGTACCGGTGACCTAAACTGCTCAATCTTGTACCTTCTGGTGAAAAGAACTAGCTCTGTTTTCCCCGGGTTGACCCCTAAACCCTTACTAGTGGCCCATGAGGACAGTTCGTTAAGTTCATACTGCATAACGTCGCTGATCGTGGAAAAAAATTTACCTGTAATCAGTATAACAACGTCATCAGCATAGGCAACGATTTTCCGCCCTCTTGCGTCAAATTGTCTTAGAATGACATTGACGGCTAAGAGCCATAGCAAGGGCGAGAGAACTCCTCCTTGCGGAGTCCCTCTAGTCACTATCTTCCTTATGCATGCATCTCCCAAGTTCGAATTAATTATTCGGCTATTCAGCATCAAAATAATCCATTCGATAAGGAAGTTTTGAATACATAATGATTCTAGTGATTCTCTAATAGCCTCAATCTTAATGTTATTGAAAGCTCCTTCTATATCAAGGAACGCTGCCAATATATACTCCCTATACTGCAGGCCGCGTTCAATGTAACTCACAACATCATGTAGCGCACTCTCAACAGATTTACCCTTTAGATAAGCGTGCTGAGCTCCACTGATGATATGGTTGTCAATTGTCGTCCTCAGATAAAGATCGATCAATCTCTCTAATGTCTTCAAAAGAAAAGACGATAGGCTGATCGGTCTAAAATCTTTAGGTTTCGAGTGGCTAGCCTTACCTGCCTTAGGTATGAAAATTACATTAACCTCTCTCCACCTCCTTGGAATATATCTCAGCTCAGTGAGAAGTTTTAGTGCCGTGTCACTGATGTTCTGCAGCGTGGCTGGAAAAACACCGTCTGGACCAGGTGATTTGTAAGGTTCAAAGGTGTTCACCGCTCATGCTACCTTATCCATCGAGACTATGTCACCGACTACTTCACTAAGTTCCCTATCAGATACACATTCTGAGAATCCCAAGATTCGTCTTGCCTGTGCATCTGCCTCTAAGTTCCTACAGCCTGGAAAATGAGTTTCCATAAGTAAACTCAGAGACTCAGAGCAAGACTCCGTCCATGAGTTATCCGCATGCTGAATATATCCAGGAGCACTAGGATCCTTGGATAAAATTCGCCTGAATCCGGATAACTCATTAACAGAGTCGATGGACTAACAGTAGTTCCTCCATGAGTCCCTTTTTGCCCTCTTAATGTCTGCCTTATACCTAGTAAAACTTTTCCTGTAGCTGTTCCAATCCTCACACTTGCGTGTAAGTTTCGCCGTATTGAACAGCTTCCTGACGGTTGACCTTTGGTTCCTAAGTTCCTTGGTCCACCATTTAGGCTGTTCCCTCTTTCCCGGAAATATTACCGGACAAGTTAGTTCATAACTGTTCCTAACTTTCCCCGTGAAGTCCTCCACTAAACTCTCAACTCCCTCTGATGACAATTGCCATCCTGGAGCCTATCCATAATGGCCCAAAAGGAGTTCCAGTCGGTTCTCCTGGAGTTCCTATATGGTTCTCCCTTTGGCCTCGCGAAATTTAAACTAAAGGATATCCTGTTATGATCCGAAAAGGAACATTCACTATCTACCCTCCATTTCGTAATGTAATCGCTCCTAAAGTTCGTCAGTGTTATATCTATAACTGCCTCTCCATCTTTAGTTCTGAATGTGGACATATTGCCCAAGTTACAAATAAAAAGATTGTTAGTAGTTATAAAATTGAAAACTGACTCACCTCTCTCATTGATATCAGCGCTGCCCCACTGGCAGTACAGTACGCCTCTTCTCTTTGCGTACTCCATTAGTTTGCACACCATATCACCCGGTGGGTTGGCCACATCGTAGGGCATATAAACGGAGGCGAGTGCGAGTTTCCTCCCGTCTCTATCCTCTCTTTTCACGACCGTTAGGTTTCCATTGCTGAAAGAATGAAAATTTATAAAATTTAACTCATTCCTAGCTAGTATACACGTTCTTACCTTATCCTCAGTGGATGGTACAAAAAGTATATACCCTTTGACACTTAATCCACATACTCTGGTGTTGTTGATCCAGGGATCTTGGATTAAGACCAAATCCACTTTGGAGTCAATAAGGTTCATAGCTAATTCGATTGAGGCTGCTTCACAGTGATGCAAGTTAATTTGCACCACTTGCAGCCTTGTTGGTACTGTCAGATTTTCGGTGGAGAAAAAGTACATGAGAAAATTTTATGTTTAATTGTCTTTTTTTATCTTTTCTAGATAAAATTAATTATTTTGCATTTTTCTTTTAGTTAAAAGGGGCAATATTTTAAAAGAAAACAATAAATTTGACAGCTTATGTTAAACATTATTACTCAGCTTTATTTACTTTTATTCCGAAATAGATTGCTTATTGGTACACACGTAACATAGTGTCTACATTAGAGATTTTTTTTATCAAGACAAACGTCAGACTTAACGCGAATTTGTGGAAGGTGGCAACAGTTGCACAAAAACAACAATATGGCGTATTCATTATTGTTTTTTATATATGCAGTTTGACAACTGTAATAACCAAAATAATAATCAACTGTTTAACTAAGGTTACCTTGTATATATTCGCACTGATTTTGACGTTTGTTTTGATATAAATTTGCCTAATGTAGACACTAGGTTACATTTTAAAGAGAGAGATAGAATTTGACAATTGCCAACATAAAAATGTCTACGTGTAGACTAGGGGTAATGCTATCATTATGAAATTTTAGCATAATATAAAAAGTTGTTCTTAAAACAAGAGCGTAAATAGATTCCCACTTTTTTATTCAGAAATACCCAAAATCTCTTTTAGCGAAAACTTGTTTTAAAAATTGACTTTTTTTTTGTGTTTAGCGGACATATGTAGGTATGCAATCAAGGTGTTTTCTTTATTTTAATTTCAGCTTTGATATCTTCCACAAATAAATAAAAAACAAATTAAAATTAATGAAATTCTAATAGGGCTAGTGGGGAGGCTGTTACCCCTAATGCTCTTGGATTTACATACATTTACGTTAAGTATTCTTTTAGAAACATAAAAATAAGAAAAATCACAAAAAATCACAATTTATTTAAAATTTTCTACTTCAAAATATACCACATAAGTATACGATTCTTGCACGAAAATTATTTAGAATTGTACAGAATCCAGAGATTATTTTAGAAAAATTTTAGTACCCAAATTGAATCTGCTTAGTTTAAAAAAGTAAAAAAACATATCTAAAAATGTGTCAAAATTTTACTTCGGTCTAAATATATACCACACATGTAAGCATATTTTTTGAAAAGAATTATAAGTACTATGTAGGTGTAATTTTTTTCAATCAAATCATAAATGTAAGTAATTATATAAGAATTTATATTCAAAAGATATATATTTGTTGAAGTTGTTACAAAGAATGAAAAATTATTAAGTTTTTAATTGAAATTTAAATTAAAAATCCAAAGCTATATATAATATAAAGTATATATCCACACGGTCAATCCTGAAATATATCCAATATTCCATAATTTCATAAGATCACATAAAGTTGAGGTCATATTAATCCCTTCACAATTTCCCACTTTTTTTAGCGTCATATCTATCATTACATTTTACTTTGGTAACTATAGGTGGGCCTTAATTTCAATTTATTTCCAAATTGTGCTCTTTTAATTGCAACCATATCTTCGACTTCGTATGTATATGCATCTCCTCTGTTTTTGTCTTTTTTGATCTTGTTGAGCTTTATAAATATTGAAATATGTAGAAATATGATTCTATAAGTTAGTCATGAATAATATCATTTATCCTTATATCATTTTCTGTTCTCATTGGCACTCCGATAAGAACTTTATCTGGTATTTTATTAATTACTCGATGATATGTAGAATTTAAACTACAAATTCATTTATATATTATAACAGCATTTACAAAAATCTACAAAATCATGCGATGTGAATGCTGATCCTTTGTCAGTTAAATTTTTGGATAAACAAAAATTTTGGTTAGTTCTTAAAACCGGTTGAGAACATCTTTTTGTTGAAGTAGTTTTAACAGGATAAATCCATGTAAATTTTGAAAACCCGTCAACAATTACTAATAAATGATCCATATGTAATGTTACTAATAGTAAATCATCTTTGGGTATTGGACACAAAAGTCCTTCTTGTTTACCTCGTTTACAGTTCATAATTATACACTGGATGCAGCATTGAACCACTTGTTCTACTTTGGATCCTAAATTGTCAAAAAAGTATTTTTTTTTAATTAAACCAGCAGTCTTCTCTATACCAAAATGTCATCTTTCATGTGCTTTTTTAATTATATCTTTTCTCTTCCATTTTCGTTTTTCATTAAAATCTTATCACAAACAAAGTGGTTATTATAAGGTTCTTTTTCCAGAACCTTTTTTAAAGCTTTTATTTTTTGTTTTGCCTTTATAAATGCTCTTAAAGTTGATTCAACAACATTTATGGGATTTCGACTAAGAGCATCCACATGTCTCATTCTTTCTTTCTTTCTGTGTTTAATGGTATAATCATATTCTTCCAGATATAATGTCCATCTTTTTACTCTTGGTGAGATATCTTTTTTTATAGGAAAATGCACCAGTGTATATATATATATATATATATATTGTTACGAAATTGTACTTGAATTTAAATGCAACGGTTTTAACGGCTGGTTTAAAGTTAAATGTTTCTCGACGTTTCTACTTATGTTAACAGCAGTTAACATATATGTAGAAATTATTAACGTTGTTGTAAACATACAACATTGAATAAAAAGCTTTCACCATTGTTTGTAAGTATGGCAACACTAAATGTTGAAACTGCTAACATTAACATCGAAAGCCGTAGTTTGTCGGTTAAGAACATTGTAGAAAGAAATAGAGCTTTCAAGAAGCATCTAGTAGATAATACAGTGTATATAAATTGGCCGTGAGAACACCGTTAAGTAAGTCGAATTGGAAGCGTCGTTAAGTAAAGAAAAATTAACTAAGCAAAGGTTCTTAGCGGGTCTTGGGGACAGGTCCACCTCCTGTATATATATATATATATTGTTACGTTTTTACCTTTTAAAAACGGTGGTTTATTTCCTTTAAATAAACCGGTAAATTTTGATTGCAAATAACAGCAGTTTAGTAGTTTAAAAGTTGTAACGACTCTTTATTTTATTTAAAAATGTACAACAATAACAGTTTAAATAGTCACTTGCGTTCTAATAAAAACACACACTTAAATTACACACTTTATACAACACAGTAATAATATACAAGATTATACAGCCAAGGCAGTTAATTTGTCTTTACTTAACGGAAGCGTCAATGACTCAATGGTGTTCTCACGGCCCATTTATATACACTGTATTACCTACTAGATGCTTCTTGAAAGCTCTATTTCTTTCTACAATGTTCTTAACGAACAAACTAGAGCTTTTGATGTTAATGTTAGCAGCTTAAACATTTAGTGTTGCCATACTTAAAAACAATGGTGAAAGCTTTTTATTCAATGTTGTATGTTTAGAACTATGTTAATAATTTTTACAGCTATGTTAACTACTGTTAACATAAACGGAAATGCAATTTCGTAACACTGCCTTGGCTGTATAATCTTGTACATTATTAAAGTGTGCTGTATAAAGTGTGTAATTTAAGTGTGTGTTTATATTAGAACGCAAGTGACTATTTAAACTGTTATTGTTGTACATTTTTAAATAAAATAAAGAGTCGTTACAATTTTTAAACTACTAAACTGCTGTTATTTGCAATCAAAATTTACCGGTTTATTTAAAGGAAATAAACCACCGTTTTTAAAAGGTAAAAACGTAACAATATATATATATATATATATATATATATATATATACAGGAGGTGGACCTGTCCCCAAGACCCGCTAAGAACCTTTGCTCCTCTAAATCAATTGGAACACACCTCAGGATTCGCCATTCGGAATTTCATTCCAATACATGCGGTAGTTCTAAAGTTACGGAATCATTACAGCAATTGTGGCCAAAAAGTTGAAAACGCTGTCTTATGTCTATCTTCAGGTAATATACGAATCTAATGATTAAATTAGTGAAATCTATAGTACTAAAGTACTGCGAGTTTGCTGACTTTGAAAAAAGGTCCTCCATTCTTGGTATAAGAATAATCTAACTACCCTCCATTTTTCCATTCCAGAATTGTTAATTTTTTTTAGGAACAACCAAAATTAGAGCACTATACGGACTATTAGGAATTAGAAATAATTAATGACTCTAACATTTCCTTTATTTCTTTTTCTACTTCTTCTTTGTGGATTTCCGGAAATCTATAAGTTCTAGAAAATATAGGAATTTAGTTAATTGTGTGTATCTTATGCTATTAAATTTTAACCTACTATATAAAAAACATTTCTAAAATTTTTAATTAGTTTTGTCGTTTCGTTAATCTCTTCAGTATTTAAATTTATTTATTAATTAAATAGTCAATTTTCGCCTCATTAAAATTTATATCTATTATTATGGATTCTAAATACGACTTATCAGTAACATCGTATTCTATGGAAGAATTATTAAATTTAAGCGGAATTTTCGCATTTGTAATTATCAATAAAATATCTTTAAAATCAACTTTCGCTCTTAAAATTTTACTCCCTAAAATGCCATCGAAATCATTAAATATTTCAGTCTCTAACATTTCAATTATTCCTTTAGGTAAATTAAATTCCTTAAATATCACTTTGGATGATGTAGCAGTTTTCGAAGATAAAGTATTTAGTATGATAGGATTTTCTAATTCTATTCGAAATGAACTGTGAAACAAATCTCTATTAATAAGTGTATTTCAAAATCCTATATCTATTAGTAATTGGATAGGCATTGTTGTTGTCTTCGCTACTATGCAGGGAAGAGCTCTTCGGCCTGTAATTGAAAATTTGAAACCTGAATATTGTCAACTTCCATTCTATTTGAGCTATTAATACTCGATTGCCAATAGAGAAGACATTTCTCCCATTGAACATTGTGTTATTAGTGTTATTATATTTTTCTGGTGAATTCTGATTCCACAACTAGAAAATTTATTACAACTAGAATTAAATGATTGAATCTTGTTAAACTTTTTATTATAATTATTTCCATTATTTCTTTTAAATGAAAAGTTTTAAAAATTTGTTCTTTTTGAATAAAAGTATTCAGTCTCTATCAATATTACTTTAGCTTTTAACAGCGAGTGAGAATTTCTTGAATTTAGTATTACTTTTGGTTCGTTAGTAAGTTTGGATATAAAAATACCACTGTTCATTTTCCCTATCAGTAGTAGGGAAATGAGAAGGCAATAGTAGTTTTTGTTTTTAATGAGGAGTGAGAGCAATTTTAAAGAGCAAATTGTTTGAATGAAATTGAAAACCAATGAATTTGTTTTTGTAATTTTTTCTTGTATATGCATTAAAAGGAGGAAAAATTGTTTTGCATTTTATGAAATTGAAAACCAATGTATTTATTTTGCATAACAATATGTATGTATGTAATAATTTAACAGGGAGACAATTTTTTATTTTTTTGTACTTTTAATTGTGATGAAATTAAAAACTGATGACTTGTATAAATAGCGTTTGAGTATTTTTGGTTTATTCATCTACATATTTTTATATGATTATTTTTGTTTTTGTAAGGTGGAAACTTGAGAATTGTTTTGTTTTACAATGTATTGGAGAGATTTTTCTTTTTGGTTTGATTATGAATTATTTTAGAATTTAAGGGTGAGTTTATAATAATAAATATATACTAAAATAAAATAAATAAATGGAACAAATATATATGTATTATATTAGTTTCACTTTGAGGGGACTAGTTTCACTTTGAGCAGGAGTAATTTTTAGAGGTTATCCGTAGCTGCTGGACTGAATACTGGTGGGTATTTCTTATCTAGCTAAGGTTCTAGCTTTTAGGACGCAACAATAACTATGTTTGTCAGTGCGCTTGATAACTTCCATAACAAGACACGTAATATTTTTCCGGCAATAAAAGTGTCTATCTCGAGTGATCAGTTTGGAGGTTTGGGTCACAAAGGTGCTTCACCAAAACCCTTCCAATCAAGGCAAAGTCACTCGAGAGTAGGATGATTATGTTATAAATTCTGAAAGATCACTGCCATTACTATTTGTTTTTTTTTTTTCTTAGTCAACTTGTATTTTAATTTACCTGGAATGATGTTAAATGAGGAATATTTATCGATTTTTCCGACAAAAATTGTCAGAATAAGGCTTCATTCATTAGAGGCTCCAAATATATACCATTACCACATTGGTTAAAGAAAAAAGATGCCTGTTTCAACTATTCAAATGATGATCAATATTGTTTCAAGTAGTGTATCATCGCTTCATTCTTATATAATGAAATAAATGGATTTCTGAATTGTAATGGATTTGTAAATATTCAAATACATGAGGAGAAAATATGTGTGAAAAATCAACAGTTAAATTTTTAAAAACCTCACATCTGCGGTAAAGAATCATCACATAAATCTCCTTCATATGGATGAAGAATGGTGCCACTACGTTTTTATTAAAGATAATGGAGGGTAATTTAAATAAAATATTAACCATATATTTTATAAATTAAATTATTATTCAAATATTTCAGATTAGTAAGATCAAGTTTAACTTCCCACCATGGACGAGTTTACACTTGTAATGCATGCCTTCAGTACTCTCCGAATGAGAAGAAAATGCAAGACCATGATCTTAACTACAAAAAAATGGTACCGAAAATGCCAGAGGGTGATGATAACATTCTATATTTTAAAAACTATCAGAAGCAGTTAGATGTACCGTTCGTTGTATATGCTGATTTTGAGACATATTTGGAAAAAATTGATAACGAGCAAGTAAATATACAAAAACATATAGCTTGTGCCTTAAGTTATTATATTAAGTGTAATTTTAATGATAACTTAGATAAGTTTAATATTTATTTTGGTAATGATGCTCCTACTATATTCATAGAAAATTTAATTAATGACAGCACTCTCCAATGATGAAACAATTTTGTATAATCTCTCAACAACTTGTTACATATGTAAACAAATTTTAAGAGCGGACAAAGTACGAGATCACTGTCATTTAACTGGCAAATTTAGTGGAGCAACTCATAGCTCACGTAATATTAATTATAAAATAGCCAAATTCATACCAGTATACTTTCATAATTTTTTCTCTTATGATTTATTTTTGAAAGAACTTTCACAATTTGAGGGAGATATAAAGGTAATTCCTTTTAATAAAGAACTATATGTATCGTTATCAAAGTTTATAACAGTTGAAGAAAATCAGGGATTTTCGATTTATGGCCTCCAGCTTAGAATCTTTAGCCATTAGCCAAAAATTTAAATGACAGTGATTTTCAAATTCTAAATAAAATTTATAATCAAAAACAACAATTTGATTTACTCAGAAGAAAAGGAGTATTTCCTTATTCTCATATTGATTCGATGAAGCGCTTTAATGAAACTAATCTTCCTGCTAAAGAAAAATTTTATAATATTTTAAATAATTCGCATTGTACTGATGAAGCTTATAATCATGCTAAATCGGTTTGGACAACTTTTAAATGTAATAACATGTTAGATTACACTAAATTATATTTAAAAACAGATGTTCTCCTCTTAACAGATATTTTTCAGAATTTTAGAAGTATTTGTAAAAGTATGTATAAACTTGACCAATGCCAATATTGTACTATTTCAGGCTTATCGTGGGATGCAATGTTATAAACAACTAATATAAGTTTAGAACTTCTAAGTGAGGTCAATATGTATAATTTTATACAAGACGGTATTAGAGGAGGACTAGTACAATGTTCAAAGAGATATTCTAGAGCAAATAATAAATATTTAGAAGACTTTGATAGTATTAAGCCTTCAACATATTTAATGTATCTAAATGCTAGCAATTTGTATGGTTGGGCCATGTCAGAATATCTCCCATATGGAGAATTCGAGTGGATTTATGATGATGCGGCTTTAGAAATTATTGATGTAACTACTATTTCGGATACATCTGACATTGGACATTTTTTGGAGATAGATTTAGAATATCCTCACTATTTACATAAATTTCATAATGATTTACCCTTTTGTCCAGAAAATAAATTTGTTGGTAAATCTAAATGTAGTAAGTTGATTGCAGACCGAACACCAAAAACAAAATATCAGATCCATTATAGAGTTTTTAAACAATGTTTAAAGAATGGATTGATATTAAAAAAAATACACAGAGCATTAAAATTTCGACAATCTCCATGGTTAAAAACATATATAAATTTGAATACATACCATGGAACAAGAGCAAAAAATGCTTTTGAAAAAGATTTTTTAAACTATTAAATAATTCTGTATATGGAAAAACTATGGAAAATGTTCATAAACGCAAAGATATAAAAATTGTTACAGATTGGGAAACAACAAGGCGAAATCATTTAGGAGCTAGAGCATTAATTTCAAAGCCTAATTTTTCGAGTATAACTCAATTTTCAGAAAACATGTTTGCAGTTCAGTTAAAGGTTATGCAAATAACTTACAACAAACTAATTTATTTAGGCTTTGCTGTGCTGAAACTCTCAAAATGGAAAATGTATGATTTTCATTATCAATACATGAAACCAAAATTTCAGTCTAATTTAACATTGTATTATATGGATACAGACTCATTCATATACACTATAAAAACAGATGATTTTAATAGTGATATTCGTGAAGATATTGCCTTAAGGTTTGATACATCAGAGTATCATCCCAATAACATATTTAAACTCCCAATATTAAATAAGAAAGTTCTAGGCATGATAAAAGATGAGAATAGAGGGAAAATTATGAAAGAATTTGTGGAACTTCGATCAAAAATGTATTCATTCAAAACGGTTGACATGGTGGAAGTAAAGAAGACTAAAGGAGTTAAAAAATCATGTATACAAAATTTATCAATAATAGACTACAAAAGGTCATTATTTGAAAGAAAAATAATTTCTGATACAATGCATACATTTAGATCAAAGTTTCATCAGTTGTATGCACAGAAATTACATAAAGTTGTCTTGAGCTAGGCGAATGATAAAAGAATTATTGCTTCTGACCAAATAAATACTTATGCGCGAGGACATTTTACACTTCAAAGTGACTTTGACAACAGATAGATGGCGATATTTTCTTGAATATTGATAGTGAGTATATAGAATTTTTAAAAGACTCATCAGACGATGAATATTTAATGAATGTAGATGTTTAAGTTGTACATTTAATAATTTAAATACTTTCATATTTTCTAATTTTCTTTATAGTTTACATAAGTAGAACTTCAAATGTATATATTTCTATTGAATAGAGTTAACTCCTTAAGATATTATTAAAATATATTTTTTAATGAAAATGACACTGATGTTTATGTTATCACAATGAAACAATAATAAATATATGTCTTTTATTATATAATAAATGTGTTTTATTTTTAAATATTTTTCCATTGTACATTTTCTATTTCGTAATCTAAGTTTTTACGATTTCTATTTAGTCGAGTAGAATGTTGATATGGTAAAGTTGATTGCTTCAAATTTTTGTGATTTTCATCCTTTGACAATATTCTTATTTTTGGTGTTCCATTATTTGAAAAATGTTTAAGTCGTTTAGCTGCTGAAGAGGCAGAAGTAGGATTAAGTTTTTGTAATGTTGTATCCATATCAATTTCATCATAATTTTCATTAGTATAAATTTCCTCAGGTAAATTTGTATTAGATTGTGTTCCTACACTACTTGACTCTGGTTGCATTGTTTGAGTTTCAATATGTTTCTTATATATTTTCCTAGTTTGTGTTTCATTGGCACGTAGGCTACTCAATTTAGAACTTTAGTTTGATGAGAAGATGATATTTGGCTTCCAATTAAATATTTGGCTAATTCTTGTTTAATATAATACCATTTATTATCTTTTAGTGTGTGTGAACTATATATTGTTATTAGTTTTCGATGTAGAAAATTGGAATCAGAATATTTAATTTTAAATTTATCGTAAGTTGATGGATTAAGAACTATTAATTTGGATAAATTATTTGACATTTTCTAAAATTTTTCCACTTAAAACGGATGAAATAATAGTTGGTAGAAATCCTCCTTTTTGAATTAGATGTTTCCTCTTTTGTTTCATTGAGGTTTCTGGTGAACAAACTTTTCTAATTGTATTTTTATATGGTTTTATTTTGTCAAAAACAGATTTATTGATTTTATGGTTCTCATTAATTATATTAAAAAGTATTTCATTTATTGTTTTAATAACAACATCATCAACATGTTTCAGTATTGCATTTCGTAGTATAGAATCTGCTTTCTTAAGAACGTAAAGAATATGCTAGTTCTCCTTCAACAGTTTTAGGTATTTATTGAGTGAAATCAATTAATAAATAACCATGAGCCTGTTGCGTACAGTTATTATATACATCAACCAGAGCTTTTGAGTTTTCTGGGTATACTTGGCGAGCTAAATATTGAAATTGTAACTTATCCCTAGAATTTTTAAACATATTTATATATTTAGAGTTTAAAGAAATATCTCTGGAATAAGCACCTTTATGAAAAATGTTTTGTGTTACTAAAATCACAGCTAAATTTCTATGATGAGATCCCATAGTAAAAAGTTCACACACTTTTTTATTAGATGATTCAAGCATTAAATCATCCAATATTATTAAAACCGATTCATTTTCTGCAGTAGCAAAATCCTCTGGAATAGCTTGTATATACTCTACATTGTTAAATATCGGAAGAGAATTTTTTTCTGCAAAACACCAAATAACACGATCTATATTTTTAGATATTAAATTTTGATTTTTTATCAAATTCATTTTATCATTTGATAGATAAATAAATAAGTTAAAGAATGATACCTCACAAACAAATTTAGCAACAGAAAAGAAAGGCAACGAATTTGATTCTTATACTAGTAGAGATGAATTAGAAAACGTTGAAAAGGATTCCATTTTAACATCAACAAACCACATTCTGCACAAATCTTTAACCAAATTTACAGATAATATGACAAATTATTTTACTAAAGTCTTTTCACTAGACATAAATGAAATTGTATTTATTTACACTGATATAATTAAACCACGACATGTAGGTAATAAAAAAAACTAAATGTTTGAAAATATTTTCAATATCCACATTGAAAAATTATATTCATTTTAATAGAATTGAATATTTTCCTATTGAATCTTATAACATTAATAATATATCTATAATGATTCGAAATGATGAAGGAGGAATAATAAGTTTGAATGAATTCATACCACTTTATTGTACTCTACAATTTAAAAAATATATAAAATAAATGTTTAGTAAAATTTTAAATCATTTTTGTAATAACCATGGATGTGATGTATTCAAATTATTATAATAATCAGTCTGGAAATAATGTTCAAAATATTGGTGAAATATATTATACACTAAGGTTTGTGCAATATGGACGTGGTATTGGATCAATGTTTTCATCTTTGTTTTCACACCTGAAAACCTGTGAAAAATATTCTATTTAATCAAGGGAGAAAAATTATGAATAATATCAAAGAAGCTACTATTGAAAAAAAAAAAAAAAACAATGCAGAAAGGTAAAGGGAAGCATATAAAACTTAAACGCTTAAAACAAAAATCGCATAATAAATCCAAACGTTGTAGAGAACAGAACTTTAACGATATTTTTGGAAATTTAAAATGTCGGTATTTATAGAATGTATGAAAAGTGAATTGGATTTATTTGAATCTCCCCCAATTCAAACTAGTGTAATTAAAACAGAAGAAATATGTTATAATCCAATTGCTTCATTGGACAACTCTAGTACAATTGAATTTGTATCATTGGGGAATGGTGAAACATATAGAGATCTTAATAGTATTTATCTTAGACTAGTGATTGAATTCAAAGGAACTGGAGGCATTGTTAATAACTTGTTGCATTCCATACTTAGGAATTGTACAGTTCATTTTAATAATAAAAGTGTATCTCAATCTGACAACAACTATCACTATAGAGCATATATGGAAACATTGCTCAATTATGGAAATGATGCTAGATCTACCCATCTTGAATCGTGTGGTTGGGCTACTGATGTGAATAAAATTAATTCATTAATCGATAAAGAAAATCACTGTTTAGATAAAAGAAAAAAATTATTTAAGGATGGGAAAAAGGTGGAGCTTTTCGGAAAACTTCATGTAGATGTATTTAATCAACAAAAGTACTTGCTTAATAATGTTGATCTTAAGGTCACATTAAATTTGGAGAAACCAGAATTTTATATTTTAGAAAGTGGGGATAAAAATGAATCTTATCTAAGAATACATGAAGCTAATTTATATATAAATCATCTTACTATCAATAGTATTATATTAATGGCACATCATAATGTATTACAAAGCAAAAATGCAATTTACCCATATAAGAGAGTAGAAATTAAGACCTTCACTATACATCCAGGAAACCATTCATTATCTCTAGATAATGTTATACTTTGACAATTAAAAATTTCTTAATTTTTGGAATGGTGTCGAATAAAGCTTGTACTGGAGATAGAAAAGAAAATCCATACAACATTCAACATTTTAATTTACAAAGATTTAATTTGGTTGTTAATGGAGTACAATTTTCAGCACAGCCAATAGAATTTAACTGCAACAATGGAGGAATATTAAGCACTCGTGGTTATCAAATCCTATTTAAAAGTACCGGAATCCATCATTTTGATAAAGGTCATCATATTACAAAGGAACTTTTTGATAGCGGATTTTTTTACTAGCTTTTGATTTAACACCAGATCACAATAATAATTCTAATTGTGGAAATTTAATAAATCAAGGAACTATTCGAATAGAAGGACGTTTTGGGAAACCAATTACGGAGGCAATTACCTGCTTAGTATATTGTGAATTTGACAATATAATAGAAATTGATAAGTCTCGCACTATAATTCAAACGCTATGAACTCAATATATATTATAAATACTTTAAATTCAAATAATTATACAAAATATAAATTTAAAGGAGTTTTTGCGAGTAATAAATTATCCAAGACATCTGTTACAATACCATCATTTTACATAGCCAACACTGACCCATCTTATAAGCCTGAACAGCATTGGGTAGCTTTATATAAACCAGCAGATTTTTTTTGCTCTGCAGGTCAACCTCCAATAAAACCATTTATTTCATTTCTAAACCGAAATTCTAAAACATTTGTCTACAATAAAATGCGAATTCAAAGTGAATCATCAATGTTTTGTGGTGTTTATTGTTGCATTTTTATTTATTTAAGATGTAAAAATTTAACTTTTAATAAAATTTTAAATATTTTTAATTATTTTAATTTACATGAAAATAATATGTTAGTTTTAAGTTTATTTAAATACTTTTATTTGTTTTTATAGAAAATAAAAATAAATGAATAAATAAATAAATAAGAAAAATATATATTATTTTGTTTTTATTCCAAGTTCTTTTTCCACCATTTAGTAAAACTTTCAGGAGAATTTTATCACGACCATCATGCAATGCGAGGAATAGTGGAATGTCTATAGGCGGTAGTATTAAGATTTCTTGAATTTCAATTTGACCCTTGTTTGAAGTATAATTTGATCCAACTTTAGTGTTGTTGGATGTATCCATTATTTTTAATATGTTGTTCTTGATATATAGTCAATTATTTACTAAAATTATTTCTAAAATTCAAAATTCACAAGACCCTTACCAAGTTCAAAATTGCAAGAAGTTATTACAAAGAAAAAACAAAAAATTTTTTTAATGTACAATTATTTTTTCTTTTTTTTTTCTTTTTTTTGCTTTAAAATTAACATATTTGAAATTAAAAATATTTTCCTATTTACTTATTTTAGACGTTTCGATAATAAATAATATCTTTTTATAAAATCCTCTATTTTGCTTATAAGTTGTCTATACTTTCTACAATTACAAGTATCAGGAACAACGTTTGCTTTGTCATCCGACCCTGAATAGTTTTTGAAGTGTAATCCATATTTAGATGATATAGGTTCTTCATGATAATTCCCAGTTTTATTAATAAGTGCCAAATACTCTTTCAGTGTTTTTTGATGTTCTTCAAAAATTAAACCATCAAAATTTTGAAGAAATTTTTGAATTTTTATATGTAACATCTTTATTATAAAGCTTTCTTTTTACAATTAGTTAGTTTTTAAAAACCATGATACTTATATACTAATTAACAAATTTTCTTTATTAAGAATTTCTTTTAATTTTACTATTTTCCCAACTGAAATATGGTTGATTATTTGGAATGAAAAACTCTCCCACTTCTCCAGCGGAGTTTTCACTGACTACCTCTTCCAATTCCAAAACATATAAAGCATTATCCAACTTCCTCCTTAAAGTAAATTGTTCATTATTAACTCCATCTATTACTTTAATTCCAAATTATTACATCGTTTGGGAAGATATAACATTTTCTCTTCAAACTCTGCCATCACCACATTTCCATATTTATTTTTTTGGCGGAACATACTTAATACCTTATATGGCTTTGATGGTAGTAAATCCTTTGCTGCTAGATATGGTCTTGTTTTTAATTTATTGAAAGCCGCAACAATATCAGTATTTGTAATTTTATTTGATTCCATTTTTGTTCCGCCTTTTAAAAAGTTTATTAACTGATTGAAATAATTTTACTTCAGACAATTACATTTATATCTAATCTAATTTATCTCCAAAGAAAGACTAATTTGGGTATATCTCCTAATATTTCAAATTGAGAAAATATTATATATACATAAATATTGAGCCACAAACTAATTTTAAAAGTATTATAGATATGAAAATTGTTTAATGTGATTAAAAAATACTCCCTCTTAATTTGTTATTAGAATATTAAAAATTAATCATGACCATACTCAGCAACATAAAATATATCTTCACTAATGTCAAAGAACCTTACACAAAGTTATTTTTTTCCATATAAACTAAACAATTCTCAAGTTTCCACTTTACAAAAACAAAAATAACCATATAAAAATATGTAGATGAATAAACCAAAAATACTCAAACGCTATTTATACAAGTCATCAGTTTTTAATATTATCACAATTAAAAGTGCAAAAAAAAAATTGTCTCTCTGTTAAATTGTTATAATTACATACATATTATTATACAAAATAACTACATTGGTTTTCAATTTCATAAAATGCAAAACAATTTTTCCTCCTATTAATGCATATACAGGAAAAAATTACAAATAATAAATATAAATAAATTCATAGGTTTTCAATTTCATACAAACAATTTGCTCTTTAAAATTTCTCATACTCCTCATTAGAAACAAAAACAACTATTGCCTTCTCATTTCCCTACTACTCCTATCTATGATAGTTTAAAAATTTAACTTAGTTTACAATTTGAACATGTATTCATAAAAGTCATTTACATCATTTCTAAGCTCTGCCGTTTTTATTTTATTTACAATACTTTCTAAACTTTTCGTTATGTTAAAATTGATTCATAAAATTATTTTCACCTCTTCCCACTTACTTGGATTATTATTGAAGAATAATATTAGCTTCAGAAATAATTTTGTTTCTTAACTCCTAAATCGAATAAAGTATTTCGTCTATATGTTACGTAAACATTTCTATCAAATTCTTGTACAAAAACCAGAAGGCTGAACGCATTGAGAGCCATACTTCAATATTGATTTACGTTGTTTTGCTCATCTAATAATGACTGCTTCACTTATTAATTACACTGTGCGACAAATGGTAGGGGTCAGTGATCGGGAAGGGTTCAAACTACCGGGGAAAGTTATATCGGTAAAAAAGAAGTTATATGTGTCCCGGCGTTTCGCTGGGTCACGTCTAGGAATCGAGATATATCGATTTGAAGTTAGTAACTATCATATAGGGGAAATTGTGACCTTTGGTGGTCTTTTTTTTTTTTTGACATAACTCGAGAACCACCAGTCCGATTTTGCTGAAACAAATTTAAAAAATTAGGAACTACAATTCCTTTAATCTGTTCATACAACGTTTCGCTACATAAGCAACCGTTTCGCAGTTATAAATAAATGTATTAAAAAAAAAACTATTTTGTGCCTAAAAAATTGAATTTTTTATTTTTAATTCATAAAAAATCCAAAACGGTAAAAAAAGTGTCAAGTCCTATTACTTTCACGTAAAGTCACATAACCTTTAAACAAAATGAGACATAGATCATGAAAATCGATGGACGCGTTTCGCTTTTATTCACAATTAAGTGAAGGTATCTCATTTTGACAAGAATATTGATTTTATGTTTCAATGAATTCGGATAATATTAATTATATATTATTTATTATAATTATTAACACGTAAAATTAAAAATTATTACAGGTAATTATTAGGTTATTACATAGATACATAGGTTATAAAAATCGATGAACGCAAAACTTATTTTCGTTTGTTTGCGCCTTTTACTTTCTTGCGTCTTCGATATCCGGTGACTTTGACATTAGGCTCCAAATTGTTGCCTTCTTTCAAAAGCTGGGCAAGTTTTTCTGCTTCACGTTGAGAAAGGTTTAATTCTGCAACAGTCTTGTCCATTCTTGCTTGTGATATTGGAATTATTTTGTTCGATGGGCCGGCTTCTGGTGTTGGTTTATAGGTGAAATCCGATTTATCCATTGTTTCAATAGAAAAAGAGGTTTCTCTGTCAGGACTTGGAAGCGGTGGAATTGGTATTTCATCCGAATGCGGTAGAGGTATTTGTGCACTTTTAACAGATATGTAAACTCTTCGTTTAAAGCCATTACGATTTACTCCACATATTTTGTTTGCGCAAGCGTAACAGTTGTCGGAATTGTGCTCTCCTGGATCAGTCCAAATTATTGGTACACCAAAACGAAGTGAACTGCGTTTCCCTTGGATCCACATGTTAAGACCATTGTAGCACGTTTTACAAATTTTGTCTGGGACCCACGAAACGCCGCGAATTATTTCGCAATCAAAATAAAGTTTAAAAGCGCGCTCCACTTGCTCAGTGAGTAATGCAGCATTTGTTGAAAAAGCTCTTTTGCCACAAACGTAACAAAATAAATTTATATTTTCTGGACAATTTGCACTCATTTCGGTTTTATACTTTCATTACTTTTTCGTCACTTTAAAAAAAAAAACGTACTTTACGCGTTCGGAGACACTTGTTGAATGACAAAAATCGATCAGTGAACACCTATAAATACTACGTAAGTTTCAATATTTTACTGAAAGGTACTTATGAATTCGCGCATCTTTTAAGGGTGGCTATAAACCTGATTCGTGTGCGTTTCAAATTTTTCGAAACGTTCTAAAACATGACCACTCATAAATGTGGGTGCAATTTGTGTAAAAAAAACCATGCAGGTAGCCAACGGAAAAAACCCAAATAATTAAAAAAGTGCACTTTCCTTTTTTCCTTTTAATTGTCCACGCACATTTATGACCATTTTTTAGTTTGTTACCGCTACCATAAAAATCAAATAACCTTTTGTTTATTACTTTTTTTTTTAATTCTGACAATCATAAAAAAAGTCATCAATGTTTTTTCCAAGGAATTTTGAGCATATCTCGAGCAAGTTTTTGAAAATCATACCTTCACTTAATTGTGAATAAAAGCGAAACGCGTCCATCGATTTTCATGATCTATGTCTCATTTTGTTTAAAGGTTATGTGACTTTTTTACCGTTTAGGATTTTTTATGAATTAAAAATAAAAAAATTCAATTTTTTAGGCAAAAAATAGTTTTTTTCTTCATACATTTATTTATAACTGCGAAACTGTTGCTTATGTAGCGAAACGTTGTATGAACAGATTAAAGGAATTGTAATTCCTAATTTTTTTTTCAGCAAAATCGGACTGTTGGTTCTCGAGTTATGTAAAAAAAAAGACCACCAAAGGTCACAATTTCCCCTATATGATAGTTACTAACTTCAAATCGATATATCTCGATTCCTAGACGTGATCCAGCGAAACGCCGGGACACGTATAACTTCTTTTTTACCGATATAACATTTCCCGTTGGTTTCATCCCATCCCGATTTTGACTGTCGCATAGTGTTATTGTTTTTAATGCTGTTTACTTCTTCTAACGTTGTTCTTATTGCTTTGAATGATTTTGTTGTTTATCTATCACTGCATTCTCTTAATTAAGTTTTCCTCAAATCTTTAACTTTTTTTTTGGTATAGAATATTTGTAAATCAATATATTAATGTTTTTTTTTTTCAAATATGTTACAAATTTTGTATTGTTGTTTTTATAATGTTTGTCATAATTTGTTCTTCAAAATGTTCTTCTTTCTATGTACTTTTTTTTTAATTTGTAAAACAGAACATATTTTTTTTTTTTTTGGTTTTGATATTAAATGCGCCAATTAGTTTTGTTAAAAAAATGTTTTGTTCTATTTTATTTTCCTTAGATTAAGAAACAAATATTTTTGGTTTAGTGATAAATTTTTACAATTTTATCACGATTTTTTGTATTAACGATTTAAAGTTTTATTTTTGGTTTTTTATTCTAAGATTAATTTATGTAATTATTAAAATCAAAGTTTTTTATATTTATGGAAGCCATTTAAAGCTTTAAATAATTTTTTTAAGACAAACTTTTGTATTTTGCACTTTCACTTAAGGAAGTTTAGTTTTCCTTATGATTAAAGTAGGTTCGTATAAGGACTACGCCAATTATTTTATTAAAACTAATTATTATTATTTTTTTTTTTAAATTGTTCAACGTTTATTTTTTCAAAATCATTGAACTAAACATTTCTATTGTTGCTTAAGAACTAACTTTTACATTTTATATGAGATCTTGCATAGCATAGATTGAACAAAAATATGTAATCTAATAAATTGATAAATTATGTAATTAAAAGAAAATATTTAATAATTGGATAATTAAAGAGTAATTGGAAATATTAAAAAAAATAAGAACATATAAATAAGATAACAATAAATAAGTTAAATATATACATATATATATATATATATATATATATATATATTCATGTTCATATATATATATATTCATGTTTCTAGGTTAAATATTATATAAAATTTAAATAGTACCATTAGAAGAACAAAAAAGTTCCTCAAAGTTCAATCTTATGGACTCTCATTCACTTAGAACCCTATATCTTTAATTTCATATTTCTAGGTTAAATATATATATATATATATATATATATATATATATATATATATTCATGTTCATATATATATATATTCATGTTTCTAGGTTAAATATTATATAAAATTTAAATAGTACCATTAGAAGAACAAAAAAGTTCCTCAAAGTTCAATCTTATGGACTCTCATTCACTTAGAACCCTATATCTTTAATTTCATATTTCTAGGTTAAATATTATAGAAAATTCATTAGAAGAACAAAAAAGAACCACAAAGTCCCCCCTCTTGAATTCTTATCCACATAGGACCACCATATATCTTTAATTTTATTATTCTATGTTAATTATTATACAAAATTAAAAAAATACCACTAAAAGAACGGAAAAGTACCACAAAGTTTCCTTGTGAATTCTCACTCACTTAGGACTACGTATACTTAAGTTCATGTTTCTAGGTTTAATGTTATAAAAAAATTACATTGAGTTTGAATAAAATATAATTTTCAGCTTTTACTTTTTTCTCCATTGATGCAACAAAAATTTTATACCCATATATTCGTAAATTGTAGTGGGATCACATTAGAGTATCTAATAAACCGACTTTTTTAGATAACCGGTTTTCGGTTTAACCGAAAAATCTCATTTTAGAAAAAACCTTTTGCCCATATTTGGACTCTTGAAAAAGCCGGTTTTTGTTTTTTGTAATGTTTTAAACAAAATCCTAAATTTATACGTGCATACAAGTTTTACTCTGCAAAAATAATAAATTTAAAATTAAAGTTTTTTATTCACCTTACAACTTTAAAGAAACAATTTTTTAGTTTGTTCCTATTTTTTTTGATTTATCTTATTTAATAAACTTTCTTTAATATTTTATTCCTAATCCTGGTATTTAAAAATATATCTTTCCAAAATAAAATATATTTTGTGATTGAAATACTTATAAGTGAGCACCAAAAAGCTAGTGCATAAAATCCTGGTTAATATAACCATCTATTGTTATGTTTTTTATGAAAGAAATTTTAAATTTTAAATAATTTCTTATTGGTTTTAATAAAACTTGTAAGCTTTTCTGCAAAATTTTTACTGTGCATTCGGAAAAATTTTTGCTGTACATGAGTACATTTTTAGGCTTTTAGTATATTTTAAATAATTGTTGAATAAGGACCAATACATTTTAACCGATCGGAGTTTGAGGTAATTTGGTTGATGGGTTCATTTGGTACATATACAACATCATGATTAATAATGATAAATATATTTCATTACATACATAGAACAAACGTTATAAAGCAAAAGTTTAAACATTTAAATTTTTTGTGCGCACTGAATAGTTCGGAAACCGGTTAACCGGATTTCGGTTTTCGATACTCTAGATCCAATATTAAAATACGGTTATGTATGTGTCAATAAATGGATCAAAATGTTTTATGAAAAAATTAACTAAAATAGGTACAATTTTTACCCCTTAAACGTTCGAATTTCCGAAAAGTACCAAATTTGTATTTGTCATTTTTCGATAACTTACGAATACGATTTAAATTTTATTTGTGCCAAAAAAAGTACCAAATACAGTTTTTACCTATTTTCTCCCTAAATGGGTTGATTTTCAAAAAAGTACTAGACCTGTCCGCTTATTTCTTAAATAAATAACGATAGGTATTCATTTTTTATCCATATTAGTTTACGAGATAAAAGGTATTGTGTATACGCATGAAAAATGTTACGCAGCAAACATTTTGTACAAGCTTTATCAGAATGAAAAATTATTTTTGTTATCATATTTCATAAAAAATATTTTCGAAGAATTACAAATTTTAAACAAAGCTTTACAGGGAATAAAATGCGACCGCTTAAAAATCAATCAATTGCAAATAAAATATATTTTAAAGAAAAATTATTGCAATTATTACTCAAAATCTTATTAAAAAAACTGAAACTAATTTCTGAAAATGAAGAACTTGTAATACTTTCATATACATGTAACATTTTAGAAAAGAATTAGTTATCGATATTAATATATATATATAACTGTTTCGATGAACTTTACTATTAATATGTATATATAATAATACAATAAGTAAATTTTTATAATAATCAAATATTTTTTCAATTTATTAATTTTTCATTGAAAAATAAATTTGAATTGATCCAAATTTTGTGTTTCAGTATCTAGATATAAAATTCAGGTCCAATAGATTAACGTTTGAAAGTTAAATTCTGCAGCTAATACTACTTTGGTTTTAAAAATCTAATTTCAGTTGTATTTTTTAAATCCGAAAATAATATAATTTAAAAATAAAAAATAGGTGTTAATTGAATTTAAATTTTACACCTGTTAGTGATAGAAAGTGAATTATGTAAAAAAAGATTTTTCTTCCAAAAGTAAGATTTTAAAGTAAGATTTTTAAAGTAAGATTTTTAAAAATATGTATGGCAACACTGACGCGAACACAAATCCAATAAAAGTTTGACTGGACAGTACAAATTTTTAGGTAAACGAAAGCATTTGGGTAATTCTAAAAAATTTCGACGCAAATTACAGTTTTAAAAATTTTACATTTAAATTTTTTTAAATTGGGAGTGTACATTAAACTAGTCATCGTGCATTTTATGGTGTACGAATCAATTCCATAAAGCTTACGGTTCATATTTTATGGACCTAAAGTGGGACACCTCGGGCATTTTTATCAAAAATGGAAAAAACTTTAAAAACTTATGGTTTAATAACTTTTAGTTGCATGATCCGATTTTAACAAAAATGGTGTTAATGGAAAGGACTTATATTTCACTTTACCATAAAATCATAGAGGCCCAAGGACTTCTAAAAAAAATATCTTATCCTAGAATATCTTGAAAAGGGGTCTTTTAATTTTCATTATTTTCAGACATGATGTTTACAATCAATTTGTCGTTATAATGTAAAAATTTCAAACACATAACAGTTTGTCTATTATTACCTTTATATACAGTTCTTGTTTGGAAATAAAAGTGTAATGCGTTGCCGTATAATTTTTTATTGTAACTTACTAATTCACGGAAAAAATTCCTCATTAACGAAGGTATTTACAAGTAAGGTTTAAAATGTGGCTTTTTTCGTGTTTTCAAAAATGTGACAAATATTGAAAAATTTTGTGGAAAAAGAAAAAAATTAAAAAAAAAATAATAATAATAAATTATATATATGTAAAAAAAATAGTTTTTTATTTGCAATATACTATCTGCGTATAAATTGTGAGTTCAATATTTGCAAATAACTTTATTTATAAATAAAAAATATTGTTTACCGTTGTTTAATATTGCAAATGCTTTGTAAGGGAAAACAACGTCAAATAAAATTCGATAAAATGTCAGCTATGATTAATGATAAATATTTAAATTCATTTTCATTAAAAAAGATTAATTAGGAATTATTTTATATAGTGGTTACGTCATTTTGTTCAAATATTTAACTAGTCTGAACGTACCTTATTTTAAATTTAGTATAAAAACAACTAAAAAAGGACAAAAGCAAGCAGTGTTGGTGAAGATTGGCCATATAATAACTTACATGCTTATGTAAGGGCGCTAAATTGTTTATCGGGAGATGGTCTCATATGTGACCTATTTTCAATTGTGAAACGATCTTTATGAAATTTATTACAATAGTTTATGCGTTTTCGACATTATTTATGTAAAATTTTATTTCGATATTGGTATTTATTTAAGAATTATGCACATATAAGTATTTTTCGGGAATGTGAATTATATGGGAGCCATGGTCAATTATGAATCGACCATTATGAAATTCATTGGAGCGATCAATACTTTTACAGAATTTAGTTGTGTTAAATTTTATCCCGATATTGATATTTATATGAGATTTATGCAAGTTTAATTGTTTATCGAGGATGGGGATTATATGGGAACCATGTTCAATTATGGACCTATTATTGTGAAATTAGTTACGATGATTCATGATGCAAATAAATAGAGGTAGAGCCGTTCTGTCGTTTCGTTGCCATATTAGCCTTCTGACGTTTGAGCGATATATTATTTTATTGTGCTACCATTTCTTCTTAAAAAAATCAAAGTCTTTTAATTTTAAACGAATTATATTTTCAATCAATTGATCAATTGAAAATATAATTCGATTAAAATGAAATTAAAAAAAAACTCGGATTTTTTTTTAATAAAAGAAAGAAAAACATTTCAATTTAGGGTTTATGTTCATAATAAAGGTTATTCACTCACATTAACATTTTTATAATCTATTACTTTATCATCTATTTTTCAATGATTGAGTGACTTAGTAGTCATTATTTTAGCGATATGTTCATCGCATTATATTTTCAAATTTAAGTAATAACAAAAACGTAAATACTGCTCTTTAACTTGTTAAATATTTTTGTGTAAGATTAATTCCATTAATAATACTATAAATAACCCTTTTAAGATATATTTGATATAATTTAATAGGTTAGCGAAAGGAATATATGTATATAAGACACAATTTTTTGATAAAACAAATTACACAATTCTGATAACAATTTTCCCTTGTTTATAAAAAAATAAAATAAATTACAAAAAATATATTTCAAAAAATTTGTTGTGCTTAAAAAATTTTTCTCTGAGATAGAATGGTGTTACCTTGTTTCTTTATATCATGCGATGATTTATACTTATATACAACTCATATGTATAAAATTTTATATCGATGTTAATAATAATGTGGGATTTATACACATTTAAGTATTTTTTAGGTAGTGGAACCTATATTAAAATATGATCAATTATACACCGATCTTTATAAAATTCGGTATAACGATCTATATTTGCACAAAACTTATGTTACGTAAATACGTCACATTTAAAACATTTATATGAATTAAAACACTATTCCAAGGGAAAAAGTTGTATGAATTATAGATAAAATAATGAACCAATCATGATGAATTTCAGTAGATTTTGTCTTTGTAACCCCATGTATCAAATTGAAAAAATTATCATTAAAATCGTCACTAAAGATTCGGCGGATTTTGTAAATTGGGTTGTAGTGGGTTAAACGTTTGTTAATGTCTTCCTGAAACTTCTAAAATTTGTTTATTTATTTATTTTAGCCAATGAAATTACAATTTCTTACAGGCCAGCATACATACTCGTATTATTCTTAAAGCTATTACAATAAAATGTTTTTCATCATTCATTAATAATTATTATTATTTAACTAAGTTAAAAATACTATTCTTAATACGGATTTGACTTAATGAGAAATCAATATATGGATAAAAACTGTTGAATTAATTGCATATACGTCTCATGAGATCAAAGTTGGCATAATTGATTCGAAAATATTTGATTTTTAAAGGAGTATAATTTCTACTTGGACGATTTGGGATTACGAATTCGATCTTACGAAGCAGGAACTCAGAATTAATTGAATCGTTTACTAAGTTAATAGCAAATGAAATATTCACATATATTGTAATCGACTTTCATATGATGGTAAATTAATATTAGGATTCCATGGAAGATTACGAAGACAAAATAAGAGAAATTGTTTCTGAACCGATTCAATTTTGTTTATATGAACTTCATATTGAGGATCCCAGACCACGGAAGCATATTCCAGGATTGGTCTTACAAGAGATATGAATAATTGCTTGGAAACGTAAGGATCAATAAACTCTTTTCCCCAGCGCTTGAGGAAATCTAGAATTCTTCGACTATATTAAGTTGATATTAATTTATAGTGTATCTACAGAATACTGGACTTCTTCTATAGAATATCATATGTTTACACTTTCTTAAATTCAGATCCATTAAATTCATAATACACCAATCATAAAGATTGTCAAGATCTGATTGGAGTAAGGAACATTGATAGGAATAGTTAAAGCTATGGAACAGCTTTACATCATCAGCATACATTAATATTCTAGAATTTTTACAACATACAAGTTGATGCGAAAGGATTTCAGTAACTATCTTTTAAAAAAGTTTTGGAATAAAACTTAATTTAGCAATACCTCTATAGTTGGAAATGTTGGATCTGTTTCCGGATTTAAACAAAGGTATAATATAAGATTTCCTCCAAACTTCAGGAAAGTAACAACTAAATATTGATATGTTGAATAAGTAGGTTATTGGAGAATATTTTAGATTCTGAATATTTTTAGATTCTGTACAGCTTTCAGTACTATCGATTTATCTAATTATGGACAATTTATTAGGGTTGCAGCAGGAATTGGATATGGATAATTGGAAAGTTGATGTAAATCTTTATCAGAATAGGCGGATGAGAAGAAAGCAGCAAACATATCGCAAATATCTGTATCGCTTGAAGATTCTTTATCTCCAAATTTCATCATGGACGGATATCCAGAGACTCGACGCTTAGAATTTACGAACTGGTAAAAAATATTTTGGATTATTTTTAAAGTTTCTTTTCACCCTAAAAAGATAATTATTGTAACATTGGATATTTTCCGAATTGTAAACTGATCTTGATATGGAATACCTCATAAAATCAATAGATAAACCAGATTTTTTATATTTTCTATAATGTTTATTTTTCACATTTTTCAAGCCATTGAGCTGCTTTGTATTCCAAGGCGGTCCATGTGCAATTTTTTTTCGTCTTTGGTATTGATCTCTTAAAACATTTAAGTAAGCCATCATAGAATTTATTCAAAATGATGTCAATATTACGAGGGCATACTTTATTGTAAGGAATATATTCAAACCAGTTTTCAGAACAAAGTATTGGTTCGAAAATATTTGATTTTTAAAGGAGTATTATTTATAATTGAACGATTTGGGATTACGAATTCGATCTTGCGAAGTAGGTACTCGGAAATAATTGAATCATTTCTAAATTAATTACAAATGAAATATTCATATGTTTTCTCCTAATTTCAAGAGTAGGGAGATCAATAAGCTGTAATTCACTTTCATAATATGGTAAATTCATATTAGGGTTCCATGGAAGATTACGAAGACAAAATAAGAGATATTGTTTCAATTTTCTTTGTATGAACTTCGTATTGAGGATCCCAGTCCACGGAAACATATTCCAGGATTAGTCGTAACGATCATCAAATTCTCTTCCCCTGCGCTTGAGTTAAAGGATAGTTTACAATCAAGTAGATCAAGTTGATATTCATTTATTGTGTATGTACAGATTACATCATGTGTTTATACTTTCTTAAATTCAGATCTATTAGATTCATCATATACCAATCATAAAGATTGACAGGAATAGTTGATAGGAATAGTTATAACTAAGGTTGTGAGCCCCAAAAAGGTTAGTAGCAGTGGAACATCCTTTTCTAAATACATGTTGAAATGGAGAAAGATAATAATGCGAAAAGATTTCAGTGATTATCTTTTCGAAAAGTTTTGGAATAACACTTAATTTAGCAATACCTCTATAATTGGAAATGTTAGATCTGCTGCGGTGTAATATAAGATTTTCTCCATACTTCAGGAAAATAAATATTGATATATTGAATAATTAGGTAATTGGAGATATAAGAGAGTGTAAACATTTTAAAACAACACAGCTTGGAACTCCGTCAGGTTCACATTTATCATAATATTTTAGATTCTGTACATCTGTTATTACCATCGATTTATCTAATGTTGGACAATTTGTTGGGGTTGGATCAGGGATTGGATATGGATAATTGGAAATTTGATGTAAGTCTTTATTAGAATAGGCGGATATAGCAAATATCTGAATCGTTTGAGGATTCTTTATCTCCAAATTTCATCATCGGAGACTCGACGCTTAAAATTTACAAACTAGTATAAATAATTTTGATTACTTTTAAAGTTTCTTTTCACTTTAAAAATATAATTATTGTAACATTAGATATTTTTTGAATTGTAAACTCATCTTGATATAGAATATCTTATATAATCAATAGAAAAACTAGATTTTTTGTATTTTCAAATATAAATACAAATACAAGATTAAGTAAATTGCCAAGCTTTTTTAATATATTATTTATTTGGAAGAGTCCTAAAACAGCAATAGCATCCAGTAATTCAATAGATATTTCCGATCTTATTGATGAGTTTAAAAAGCCCATCAATAAGATGATTTATATTTTGAATATTAAAATCATAAAAAACAATGACGGACTCAGCAGATTTAGATTGATTAGCTACAAATTTTATCGCGTTTGCATGTTGCTAATAAATTTAAATATTTGACGCAGGAGGAATATATGAGCAAGTTATAAAAATTTTTCTAAATTTAACTTCAACATATATAGCGTTAATTTTTTATTATTGTAAAAAAATATTTTTTCCGAAGTAAAAATATTTAAGACAGAAATCAAAACTGCTCCACCTTCTTTACCCAGTCTATCACGTCTATAAATTTAAAATTTACTGCACATTATTTCAGAATTATGAATTTCTTTATCAGATTTATTACGAAGCCATGTTTCAGCGAGTACAATGATATTATACTCAGTATCAAAGCTCTCTAAATAAAGGCATTTTAGTTTTTTTTTTAATTTTTTCCATTGACTCCAATTTTGTTAAAATCGGTTAATGTACTTAAAAGTTATTTAACCTTAAACTTTGTTCATTTTTGATTGAGTCGGTAATCTTAATTTGTTCCCTTATTTTAAATGCACTTTTAATAAAATTTGAACGCAAAAATATTATCTTTTTAAATTTTCGAACATTTTCCTTTTATTGCTTACATATGATTTACTGGATTTTCAAGTAAAAATAAAAGTGGTAAAATTTGTAAATACGTTGTATATACATTTTCCGACTATTTTCGATTTTATACGACATTTTACAGATTTTTCGCTATTTTTTGTTATTTGTCTTATAAAAACTTAAAAAATATAAAATATATATAACGCAACAAAATATATTGATTAATTAACAGATAATATATGCAATGAAATTGCTGGTTACATATAATAAATATATTGTTACGAAATTGTACTTGAATTCAAATATAACGCTTTTAACGGCTGGTTTAAATCTTTCGGTTTAAATCTTTCTCAAATCTTTTAGGTATTTCCGTTTATGTTAACAGCTGTTAACATAGCTGTAAAAATTATTAACATAGTTCTAAACATACAACATTGAATAAAAAGCTTTCACCATTGTTTTTAAGTGTGGCAGCACTAAGTGTTTATGCTGCTGGCATTATCATCAAAAGCTCTAGTTTGGCAGCACTAAGTGTTTATGCTCATGGCATTACCTACAAAAGCTCTAGATTGTCCGTTAACATTGTAGAAAGAAATAGAGCTTTCAAGAAACATCTAGTAGGCAATACAGTGTATATAAATTGGCCGTGAGAACACCATTGAGTCAGTCTAATTGGAAGCGTCGTTAAGTAAAGACATATTAACTGCCTTGGCTGTATACTCTTGGACATTATTAAAGTGTGCTGTATAAAGCGTGTAATTTAAGTGCGTGTGTGTATTAAAACACAAAGTGAATATTTAAACTGTATTGTTGTACATTTTAAAATAAAATAAAGAGTCGTTACAATTTTTAAACTACTAAACTGCTGTTATTTGCAATCAAAGTACAAGTTTATTTAAAGGAAATAAACAACCGTTTTTAGAAGGTAAAAACGTAACAATTGGTGTCAGAAGTGGGATTGCAAAATAATAAGCAGTCATGAAGTTTGAAGAGCTAAAAGTGGAGCAACTCAAGAAAGAATTGAATAAGTTGGAGTTACCTACAGCTGGTAATAAAGCAGAATTACAAAAGAGGCTGATAGATGAATTCAAGCGGCGTGATATTGACATTGGAGCTTATGATTTCGAGTATAAAGAAGAAATGGAAGTTTCTACCCGTGCAACAACCAGCATGGATTTATCCACAATGTTTGCTGCTATGATGGAGCAATTTAAAGAAGCCAACGAGAAACTACTTTCTGAAGTTAAAGAAACTTCTAAAGCAAATAACGAGCAATCTAAAGCTAATAACGAGAGACTTCTTGCAGAAGTTCAAGAAACTTCTAAAGCAAATAACGAGAAACTTCTTGCTGAAGTTAAAGAAGAAAATAAAATAATGGAAATGAAATTTCAAGAAACTTCTAGAGCGACAGACGAAAAACTTCAGCAAATTTCGGAAGTTATAAACAGCAGAGTGGATAGCATTGAGACAAAGGTGTCCGACTTAGAGAACTGTCTAGATTTACAAGCCAAAGTCGTTGATAAAAAGCTGTCCGATTTAGAGAATGAAATAGCCAAAGGTCTTGATAAAAAACTACAAGACCTAGAAGTAAAGATTAATAATCTTCAATGCCAAGATGGACAGGTGCGAATTATACCAGAATCCTCTAGTAGAATAAAGGCCCCTAGTTTTGATGACACCACACCATTTAATGTGTTTAAGTTCCAGTTTGATACAATTGCCATTAGAAACATGTGGAATCACGAAGAAAAGGCTATAGAGTTGATATTGGCCTTAAAAGGAAATGCAGCAGTGGTTCTAGAAAGCGTACCAGCGTGTAACAGAAACAGTTACAATGACATAATGGAGGCGCTACAACGTAAGTACGGTGGTGAACATAAAAAGGAATTATACCGAATGGAATTGCGTGGTAGAGTGCAGAAGCCCAATGAGACACTACAAGACTTTGCGTTGGAAATTGAACGTTTGCTGCAGCTTACTTATCCAGGGGAAAACAGCCCGTTTTTGGACCATTTCAAGATAGAGGCATTCATTAATGGCATTCGCGATCCTGAAATAAAACACGCAGTTTGTGCCACACCTAAACCATCATTTACTGAAACCGTCTCATTCGCACTGGCACCAGAAACGGCGAAAATTATTTCAAAGCCACAAATATGCAAGGTGCGAAATATTGAAGTTGTTTCTGATAACGAGAGAAATATAGTCGACGAATTAAAAAAGGTTTTGGAGGCGTTTAATGATAAGCAAAATAAAGTCAGAGTAAAATGTTATAACTGCGGTAAATTTGGTCATATTCAGCGAAACTGCAAAGCATCAAGAAAACGAACCAGATCTGCTTCTCCTCAAAGAAGTAACCAGCAGTCGCCTCATCAATTATCACAAGAATCACCTTTAAACTAAAACGAGCTGGCACTATGGGGCAAGAGCTAGCTCCCACATCTGAGGGCCCCACCATCTCCATATCCGTAATGCAACAGAAAAATAGCAATCTTACTGCTTCGGGGTACATCAACGGTCAGAAGCACGTTTTTACTGTAGACACCGGGGCATCACAGTCTATCGTCACGCCAGATTTAGTCAAGAAAACAATTGAACCATTATGTGGGGTAAGCCTGCGCACAGCTACTGGTGAGCCGGCCACGGTCTATGGTAAAGTAAATGTGAAATTAACCATTGCCAATGTTACCGTCAATCATGTATTCATTGTTGCCGACATTGTGGACGAAGTCATCATTGGTGCTGATTTCATGATTAGCCATGGCATTACTTTGGATATGGGACAAAAAGTTATGATTTGGCGAAATGTGGAGATACCCCTTGACGTCGAATATGAAAATAGGACTCAAGTAAGAAAGCTAGTTACCGTCGAGCATCAGAAGCTACCACCACAGTCAGAAACTTTAGTATGGGCTCGTATGGAGGGAGATTGTGAGGACAAGAGTTTGTGGGTAGTAGAACCAGCAGAAATAACAAGTGATCTTGTAACAGCAAAAGCCCTCGTTAAACCTTGTAACAACAAAATAGTTCCTGTAAGAATGCTTAACCTGTCCAGCTACGAAAAAGTCGTTAAGCCAAATTCTGAAATAGGTCAATGCACTTCAGCAGAGGCAGTAATCAATTGCGAGAAAAACCCGCATCCTGCCAATAAATCCACCAAAGAACACGAGCTTCTAGCGGAATATGTGGGGAAATGGGTAGAAGGATTAACGCCGCCAGACAGAAATAAGGCCAAACAGATTCTGAAGAAATATAGCTCCGTCTTCGCCTTAAAAAGTCAAGGCCATGGTAGAACGGCAATTGTAAAGCATCAAATAAATACTGGCGAAGCGAGGCCAATAAAGCAGGCGCCCAGAAGTGTTACTCTAGCAAAACGAAGTGAAGTGAAGGAGTTGGTCAATGAAATGGAGCGGAACGGTATAATCGAACCATCTTCAAGTCCTTGGAGCTCGCCTGTTGTTTTAGTTAAGAAGAAAGATGGCAGCACTAGATTTTGCGTCGATTATAGAAAACTGAATGACGTCACCAAGAAAGACAGCTACCCGCTACCAAGAATTGACGACACCTTGGATACACTAGCTGGAACACAATGGTTCTCCACATTGGACTTGCAAAGTGGTTATTGGCAGGTAGAGATTTCAGAAAAAGACAAGGAAAAAACCGCCTTTAGCGCGAGTGATGGGTTATGGCAGTTTAATGTGATGCCATTTTGACTCTGCAATGCTCCAGCCACCTTCGAGCGTTTAATGGTACAGGTATTGAAAGGACTTCACGGGAAGACATGCTTGGTGTACCTCGATGACATAATTGTCATGGGTAAGACTTTTGATGAACATCTGAATAACCTTGAAGAAGTCCTTAAACGTATATCAGCGGCTGGACTCAAACTCAGTGTTAAGAAGTGTGCGTTGTTCCAGAAAGAAGTCAAATATTTGGGACATCGCGTAACAGCAGACGGAATATCAACAGATGAGGATAAGATAATTGCTGTAAAGAACTGGCCACGTCCGAGAAATCTCCACGAATTGCGTAGTTTCCTTGGCCTTTGCACATACTACAGACGATTTGTCCCGAATTTCGCCAATGTAGCCGCAAGCTTACATGAGCTGACCAAGAAGTCACAATCATTCCAATGGTGTGAAGCACAAGAACTAGCATTCCAGAAGCTCAAGGATCTGTTATGTACCGCACCAATTTTGTCATATCCTATACCTGGAGAAACATTTGTGGTAGATAGCGATGCGAGCGGATACGGAATAGGCGGTGTACTTTCACAAGTAGTCGGTGGCACTGAAAGGGTCATTGGATACTTCAGCCGAACGCTTTCGAAGCCTGAAAGAAACTACTGCGTAACGCGGCGAGAACTTTTGGCAGTATTAGAGTGTGTGAAGCATTACCACAAATATCTGTATGGCCAACACTTTCGACTGAGAACCGATCATTCTGCCCTCAGGTGGTTGCTGCAATTTAAACAACCTGAAGGACAACTGGCTCGTTGGATAGAGCGGCTTCAAAGCTATGATTTTAGCATCGAGCACCGGAAGGGTTTGAAACACGGCAATGCGGACGCGCTGTCAAGACGGCCCTGCAACGTGGAATGTAAGCATTGTACAAAAATCGAGGAAAAGGAATGTAACATCGATGCTCGACTAATGCATATAGAGTCCAGTGAAGATTGGTCTGTGGCGCAAAGAAATGACCCCATACTGGCAAAAATAATATTGGCAAAAGAAGAAGGTAGAAGGCCAGCCCGCAATGAAATATCCGCCGAAAGTCCATTAATGAAATCATATTGGGCCCTATGGAATAGTCTACAGTTGTTAAATGGCTGCTTATACCGCATATGGGAAAGTGCTGACGGTAAAACAGTGACAAATCTAATTGTAGTACCATCCTCTAAAATAAACGAAGTAATGAAAGAGTTCCATGACGGTCCCAGTGGTGGTCATCTTGGTGTGACAAAAACCTTAGAAAAGTTAAAACAACATTTTTATTGGGTGGGTTGTCAGCAAGCAGTAGCCGATTGGGTAGCCAATTGTTCACAATGCATAGCAGCGAAGGACCCAGTAAGAAGAAGTCGTGGACAACTTCAGCAGTATAACTCAGGCGCGCCATTCGAGCGGATTGCAATGGATGTAGCAGGCCCTTTTCCCGTCAGCAATGCCGGAAATCGTTACGTTCTAGTGGTTATGGATTATTTCAGCAAATGGCCAGAGGTATATGCCATACCTGATCAAGAAGCTAAAACGGTTATAAGTGTATTTGTGAACAACTGGGTGTGCCGCTATGGTGTTCCACTGGAGTTGCATTCTGATCAGGGTAGAAATTTTGAATCTGCCGTATTCAAGGAAATGTGCGATTTATACGGAATAAGAAAAACCAGAACAACGCCACTGCATCCTCAATCTGATGGCATGGTCGAAAGATTCAATCGCACTCTGGAGGAATATTTAAGAAAAGTGGTCAGTGCACATCAGAAGGACTGGGATGAACACATACCGAAATTTCTATTGGCATACAGATCAGCTGTTCATGACTTAACCTCTCGAACACCTGCAAAAATTGTCTTCGGGACAGAACTCAAGTTGCCTGGTGATTTAGAATTCGGTATTAAGCCCTCATCAACAAATAGGGAAAACACTTCCCAAGAGCAAGATGACCTGAACGAGCTACATGAATTCGTACGCGGACGAATAAAAATGACCAGCGATAAAATAAAAGCCAGATACGATCGAGCAGCGAATTCTGAAGGATTTAACGAAGGCCAGCTTGTACTGTTGTATAACCCACAACGTAAGAAAGGACTGTCTCCCAAACTACAAACCCATTGGGATGGACCATACAAAGTGATTAAGAAATTAAACGACGTGGTGTACAGAATACAGAAAGAAAAGAGCCCGAGATCTAAAATGAAGGTTGTACATCTAGAACGACTAGCTGCCTATGGGAAAAGTGAATTCGTGCCTATTCGGGACGAACAGGCTTAAGCGGGGGGCAGTGTTACGAAATTGTACTTGAATTCAAATATAACGGTTTTAACGGCTGGTTTAAATCTTTCGGTTTAAATCTTTCTCAAATCTTCTAGGTATTTCCGTTTATGTTAACAGCTGTTAACAGTAGTAGGGAAATGAGAAGGCAATAGTTGTTTTTGTTTTTAATGGGGAGTAAGAGCAATTTTGAAGAGCAAATTGTTTGTATGAAATTGAAAACCAATGAATTTGTTTTTGTAATTTTTTCTTGTATATGCATTAATAGGAGACAATTTTTTATTATTATTTTTTTGCACTTTTAATTGTGATGAAATTAAAAACTGATGAGTTGTATAAATAGCGTTTGAGTATTTTTGATTTATTCATCTACATATTTTTATATGTTTATTTTTGTTTTTGTAAGGTGGAAAATAAACTTGAGAATATGGAAAAAATAACCTTGTGTAAGGTTTTTGACATTAATGGAGATATATTTTATGTTATTTATGTTAGTAACAAATTAAGGGGAGAGTATTTTTTATTCACATTAAACATTTTTCATATCTAGAATACGTTTAAGATTAGTTTATGGCTCAATATTTATGTATTTATAATACTTTCTCAATTTTAAACATTAAGAGATATACCCAAATTAGATAGATTAGATATAAATATAAATGTCTGAAGTGAAGAAGGCGGAACAAAAATAGAATCAAATAAAATTACAAATGCTGATATTAAAAACAAAACCATATCTAGCAGCAAAGGATTTACTACCACCAAAGCCATATGAGGTATTAAGTATGTTCCGCCATAAGAATAAATATGGAAATGTGGTGATGGCAGAGCTTGAAGAGGGAATGTTATCTTCCCAAACGATATAATATTTTGGAAGATAAAGTAGTAGATGGAGTTAATAACGAACAATTTACTTTAAGGTGGAAGTTAGATAATGATTTATATATTTTGGAATTAGAAGAGGTAGTCAGTGAAAACTCAGCTGGAGAAGACGAAGTAGGAGAGTTTTTCATCCCAAATTCTCAACCATATCTCAGTTGGGAAAATAGCAAAATTTCAAGAAATTCTTAATAAAAAAAAATTATTTAATTAGTATATAAGTATCATTGTTTTTAAAAACTCAATAATTGTAAAAAGAAATCTTTATAATAAAGATGTCACATATAAAAATTCAAAAATTTCTTCAAGATTTTGATGGTTTAATTTTTGTTGAACATCAAAATCAGCGGAAGAGTATTTGGCACTTATTAATAAAACTGGGAATTATAATGAAGAACCTATATCATCTAAATATGAATTACTCTTCAAAAACTGTTCATGGTCGGATGATAAAGCAAACGTTGGTCCTGATACTTGTAATTGTAGGAAGCATAAACAACTTATAAACAAAATAGAGGATTTTATAAAAAGATATTATTTATTATCTAAACGTCTGAAATAAGTAAATAGGGAAAATATTTTTAATTTCAAATATGTTAATTTAAAAAAAAAATAATAAATAAAAAATAATACAACTTTAAACAAATTTTTGATTTTTTTCTTTACAATAAGTTTTTACAATTTTGAACTTGGTAAGGGTCTTATGAATTATGAATTTTAGAAATAATTTTAGTAAATAATAGACTATCTATCAAGAACAACATATTCAGAATAATGAATACATCCAACAACACTAAAATTGAATCAAATTATATTTCAAACAAGGGTCAAATTGAAATTCAAGAAATCTTAATATTGCCGCCTATAGACATTCCACTATTCCTCGCATTGCATGATGGTCGTGATAAAATTCTCCTGGAAGTTTTACTAAATGTGGAAAAGGAACTTGGAATAAAAACAAAATAATATATATTTTTCTTATTTATTTATTTATTTTTATTTTCTATAAAAACAAATAAAATATTTAAATAAACTTAAAACTAATAAATTAAAATAATTAAAAATATTTAAAATTGTATTAAAAATTAAATTTTTACATCTTAAATAAATAAAAATGCAACAATAAACACCACAAAACATTGATGATTCACTTTGAATTCGCATTTTATTGTAGACAAATGTTTTAGAATTTCGGTTTAGAAATGAAATAAATGGTTTTATTGGAGGTTGACCTGCAGAGCAAAAAAAAATCTGCTGGTTTATTTTCAGGGAAATAAAAAGCGACTCAAATCTGTCCAGGTTTATAAGATGGATCAGTGTTGACTATGTAAAATGATAGTTTTGTAACAGGTGTCTTGGGTAATTTATTACTCGCAAAAACTCCTTTAAATTTACATTTTGTGTAATTATTTGAATTTAAAGTATTTATAATATTTATTGAGTTCATAGATTTTGAATTATAGTGCGAGACTTATCAATTTCTATTATACTGTCAAATTTACAGTATAATAGAAATTGACTAAGCAGGTAATTGCCTCCGTAATTGGTTTCCCAAACCGTCCTTCTATTCGAATAGTTCCTTGATTTATTAAATTTCCACGATTAGAATTATTATTATGATCTGGTGTTAAATCAAAAGCTAGTAAAAAAAATCCGCTATCAAAAAGTTCCTATGTAATTTGATGACCTTTATCAAAATGATGGATTCCGGTACCTTTAAATAGGGTTTGACAACCACGAGTGCTTAATATTCCTCCATTGTTGTAGTTAAATTCTATCGGCTGTGCTGGAAATTGTACTCCATTAACAACCAAATTAAATCTTTGTAAATTAAAATGTTGAAAGTTGTATGGATTTTCTTTTCTATCTCCAGTATAAGCTTTATTCGACACCATTCCAAAAATTAAGAAATTTTTAATTGTCCAGGTATAACATTATCTAGAGATAATGAATAGTTTCCTGGATGTATAGTGAAGGTCTTAATTTCTACTCTCTTATAAGGGTAAATTGCATTTTTGCTTTGTAATACATTATGATGTGCCATTAATATACTACTATTGATAATAAGATGATTTATATATAAATTAGCTTCATGTATTCTCAGATAAGATTCATTTTTATCCCCACTTTCTAAAATATAAAATTCTGGTTTCTCCAAATTTAATGAGACCTTAAGATCAACATTATTAAGCAAGTACTTTTGTTGATTAAATACATCTACATGAAGTTTTCCGAAAAGCTCCACCTTTTTCCCATCCTTAAATAATTTTTTTCTTTTATCTAAACAGTGATTTTCTTTATCGATTAATGAATTAATTTTATTCACATCAGTAGCCCAACCACACGATTCAGGATGGGTAGATCTAGCATCATTTCCATAATTGAGCAATGTTTCTATATATGCTCTATAGTGATAGTTGTTGTCAGGTTGAGATACACTTTTATTATTAAAATGAACTGTACAATTCCTAAGTATGGAATGCAACAAGTTATTAACAACGCCTCCAGTTCCTTTGAATTCAATCACTAGTCTAAGATAAATACTATTAAGATCTCTATATGTTTCACCATTCCCCAATGATACAAATTCAATTGTACTAGAGTTGTCCAATGAAGCAATTGGATTATAACATATTTCTTCTGTTTTAATTACACTAGTTTGAATTGGGGGAGATTCAAATAAATCCAATTCACTTTTCATACATTCTATAAATCCCGACATTTTAAATTTCCAAAAATATCGTTAAAGTTTTTTCCTCTACAACGTTTGGATTTATTATGCGGTTTTTGTTTTAAGCGTTTAAGTTTTATATGCTTCCCTTTACCTTTCTGCATTGTTTTTATTTTTTCAATAGTAGCTTCTTTGATATTATTCATAATTTTACTCCCTTGATTAAATAGAATATCTTTCACAGGTTTTGTTCCGATTTCTTCTAAAATTTCTTTTACAATGTCTAATGTCTTATTTTTTAAATAATTTAATCCTGTTTTCAAGAATGGTTTCAGGTGTGAAAAAAAAGATGAAAACAGTGATCCAATACCACGTCCATATTGCACAAACCTTGGTGTATGATATATTTCACCAATATTTTGAACATTATTTCCAGACTGATTATTATAATAATTTGTATACATCACTTTCATGGTTATTACAAAAATGATTTAAAATTTTACTAAACATTTATTTTATATATTTTTTAAAGTGTAGAGTACAATAAACTGGTATGAATTCATTCAAACTTATTATTCCTCCTTCATCACTTCGAATCATTATAGATATATTATTAATGTTATAAGATTCAATAGGAAAATATTCAATTCTATTAAAATGAATATAATTTTTCAAAGTGGATATTGAAAATATTTTCAAACATTTAGTTTTTTTATTACCTACATGTAGTGGTTTAATTATGTCAGTGTAAATAAATACAATTTCATTTATATCTGGTGGAAAGACTTTAGTAAAATAATTTGTCATATTATCTGAAAATTTGTTTAAAGATTTGTTCAGAATGTGGTTTGTTGATGTTAAAATGGAATCCTTCTCTACGTTTTCCAATTCATATCTACTAGTATAAGAATCAAATTCTTTATCTTTTTTTCCGTTGCTAATTTGTTTGTGAGGTATCATTCTTTAACTTATTTAAAGAATCTGATTTTTTATCAAAAAGTTTTGCTTTGTTGTTCAGATTGAGGTTTGTTATCATAAAATCATTGCAGTTTTCTAAGAGTTCGTGAAATTTTAACTTAATGTCTTCATATTCATTATTTGCACTATGCTTTGATGTTTTTGTTTTTCCATGCACTATAGCTTGTGTGTCGACATTTGAAATTGCATTTCGTTTTCTACGTTTAACAATATTTTGATTATTTCTTTCTAGTAATGAAAATGAAATATCTGATAATCCAACTACCCAATGATCAGTGTTTGGAGTATTTTTATAAATATCCATTGAATTATTACTTAATAAAGTAACATAAATATTTTCTTCTTGCATACTTGAAGCCATCTTTAAAAAGAATGATTAATATAGTATGTTGTTTGTTATACATATATTATTTACTAATACCGTTCTGATGAATCCATGAATTATATTATTTTCCGAAACCAAACCATTTTACCAATAGTTTTTCTCCCTTTCGTTTTAAAATTTTTTCTACCAAAAAATTTGTTGGGGCTTTTGTTGTTAACAATTCTTCTTCATAAAATCCACCTTTAATTACATTTCTATTAAAATCTACAAGTTGATAGGTTATAGGATTGGTTATGTAAATTTTGTTTATCTTAAAAACCTCTGTAGACCAATTTGGTGTATATCCTATCTCAAATTGATTTTTATATTTACTAATGCGAACTAAATCATTTACTTTATATTTTCCTTATTTGAAAACCTTCAAATTAATGTATACAGTATTAAGAAGTTTCTGTTCATTTTTCTTATTAACTAAATTGGGTGTTGTTTTTATAGAACGATGATATGAAGAATTATATTCTTTCAATAATTTTTTAAATATATCTACCCATTTATAATTTCCCTGCATATTAAATTGTTTCCACATTTTTTTTTTAAGTTCTATTAAAACGTTCAACTATTGATGCCTTCATACTTGAAAAAATGTGGTAATGGTTAATTTTATATTCTTTCATAAGAGTTTTAATGTAGATAATATAAAATTCTTTTCTTTGATCAGAATGGATATTTTTGGAAGATTTTCCTTTGTTTAATTTTATAATATATTTTAATGCTTTCGAAATTTCTATTCCTGTTTTAGTTTTTAGTGGTAATGCGTATGCATACTTTGAAAATACATCAATTACAGTAAGCATATATTGAAAACCTTTATTAAATTTTGCATACGGTATCATTTCCACTAAGTCAATCTGTCATGTATCTAAGATACCCTTTTGAATAAATCGTCGTTCATCAATAAAAATTTTTTTACTCATATTTATATTTATAGAATGTTAATGCTTTACTTCATTTAAATGTCGTGTACTAAAGTATAAATATGCTTCGAAGTTTATATAACCATTTACTATGATGATTTGTGGTCCCTCTGGTTGTCGGAAATCCACATTTATTATGAATTTGATAAAAAATCAACATTTAATATCTAAAAACATAGATCGTGTTATTTGGTGTTTTGCAAAAAAAATTCTCTTCCGAGAATTAACAATGTAGAGTTTATACAAGGTATTCCAGAGGATTTTGCTACTGTGGTTTTAATAATATTGGATGATTTAATGCTTGAATCATCTAATAAAAAAGTGTGTGAACTTTTTACTAGAAATTTAGCTGTGATTTTAATAACACAAAACATTTTTCATAAAGGTGCTTATTCCAGAGATATTTCTTTAAACTCTAAATATATAGTTATGTTTAAAACTCCTAGGGATAAGTTACAATTTCAATATTTAGCTCGCCAAGTATACCCAGAAAACTCGAAAGCTTTGGTTGATGTATATAATAATTATATTATTTATTAATTGATCTCACTAAACAAATACACAATGCATTAAGATTTAGAACGGATAATTTCAATAAAAGTCACTATTTAATATTTGCAAATAAAAACAATGACCTCGAACCTAAAACTGTTGAAGGAGAACAAAATCCTAAACTACGAAATACAATATTGAAACATGTTGATGATGTTGTTGTTAAAACAATAAATGAAATACTTTTTAATATAATTAATGAGAATCATAAAACGATATAAAAATACAATAGAAAAGTTTGTTCACCAGAAACCTCAATGAAACAAAAGAGGAAACATCTACTTTAAAAATGAGGATTTCTACCAATTATTATTTCAACCGTTTTAAGTGGAGTTATTGGAAAAATTATAGAAAATGTCAAATAATTTATCCAAATTAATAGTTCTTAATCCATCCACTTACGATAAATTTAAAATTAAATATTCTGATTCTAATTTTCTACACCGAAAACTAATAACAATATATGGTTCACACTCACTAAAAGAAATTAATAAATGGTATTATATTAAACAAGAATCAAACTAAAAGTTCTAAATTGAGTAACCTATCTGATAATAAAACACAAACTAGGAAAATATATAATAAACATATTTAAATTCAAACAATGCAACCAGAGTCAAGTAGTGTAGGAACACAACCTAATATAAATTTACCTGAGGAAATTTATACTAATGAAAATTATGATGAAATTGATATGGATACAACATTACAAAAACTTAATCCTACTTCTGCCTCTTCAGCAGCTAAACGACTTAAACATTTTTCAAATAATGGGACACCAAAGATAAGAATATTGTCAAAGAATGAAAATCACAAAAAATTGAAACAATCAACTTTACGAAATAGAATATGTACAATGGAAAAATATTTAAAAGTAAAACACATTTATTATATAATAAAAGACATATATTTATTATTGTTTAATCACTATCAATATTCAAGAAAATATCGTCAGTATTTATTTGGTCAGAAGCAATAATACTTTTATCATCCGCATAACTCAAACTTTATGTAATTTCTGTGTATACAACTGATGAAACTTCGATCTAAATGTATGCATTGTATCAGAAATTATTTTTCTTTCAAATAATGACCTTTTGTAGTCTATTATTGATAATTTTTTTTATACATGATTTTTTAACACCTTTAGACTTCTTTACTTCCTCCATGTCAACTGTTTTGAATGTATACATTTTTGATCGAAGTCCCACAAATTCTTTCATAATTTTCCCGCTATTCTCATCTTTCATCATGCCTAGAACTTTCTTATTTAATATTGGGAGTTTAAATATATGATCAGGATGATACTCTGATTTATCAAACCTTAAGGCAATTTCTTCACGAATATCACTATAAAAATCATCTGTTTTTATAGTGTATATGAATGAGTCTGTATCCATATAATTCAATGTTAAATTAGACTGAAATTTTGGTTTCATGTATTGATAGTGAAAATCATACATTTTCCATTTTGAGAGTTCCAGCACAGCAAAGCCTAAATAAATTGGTTTGTTGTAAGTTATTTGCATAACGTTTAACTAAACTGCAAACATGTTATCTGAAAATTGATTTATACTCCTAAAATTAGGCTTTGAAATTAATGCTCTAGCTCCTAAATGATTACGCCTTGTTGTTTCTCAATCTGTAACAATTTCTATATATTTGCTTTTATGAACATTTTCCATAGTTTTTCCATATACAGAATTATTTAATAATTTCAAAAAATCTTTTTTAAAAGCATTTTTTGCTCTTGTTCTGTGGTATGTATTCAAATCTATATATGTTTTTAACCATGGTGATTGTCGAAATTTTAATGCTCTGTGTATTTTTTTTAATATCAATCCATTCTTTAAACATTGTTTAAGAACTCTATAATGAATCTGGTATTTTGTTTTTGGTGTTAGGTCTGAAATCAACTTCCTACATTTAGATTTACCAACAAATTTATTTTATATTTATTTTCGAATTCTCCATATGGGAGATATTCTGACATGGCCCAACCATACAAATTGTTAGCATCTAGATACATTAAATATTCTGAAGGCTTACTACTATCAAAGTCTTCTAAATGTTTATTAATTGCTCTAGAATATCTCTTTGAACACTGTACTAGTCCTCCTCTAATACCGTCTTGTATAAAATTATACATATTGACGTCACTTAAAAGTTCTAACCTTATGTTAGTTGTTCTTAACATTGCATCCCACGATAAATACTTCTAAAATTTTGAAAAATATCTGTTAAGAGGAGAACATCTGTTTTTAAATATAATTTAGTGTAATTATTACATTTAAAAGTTGTCCAAAGCGATTTAGCATGATCATAAGCTTCATCAGTACAATGCGAATTATTTAAAATATTATAAAATTTTTCTTTAGCAGGTAGATTAGTTTCATTAAAGCGCTCCATCGAATCAATATAAGAATAAGGAAATACTCCTTTTCTTCTGAGTAAATAAAATTATTGTTTTTGATTGTAAATTTTATTTAGAATTTGAAAATCACTGTCATTTAAATTTTTGGCTAAAGATTCTAAGCTGGAGGCCATAAAACGAAAAGAGTCTAAAAACCGAATTTCAAATCCCTGATTTTCTTCAACTGTTATAAACTTTTATAACGATATATATAGTTCTTTATTAAGAGGAATTACCTTTACATCTCCCTCAAATTGTGAAAGTTCTTTCATAAATAAGTGACAATCATAAGAGGAAAAATTATGAAAGAATACTGGTATGAATTTGGCTATTTTATAAATAATATTACATGAGCTATGGGCTACTCCTCTAAATTTGCCAGTTAAATGCCAATGATCCCGTACTTTGTCCGCTCCCAAAATTTGCTTACATATGTGACAAATTGTTGAGAGATTATACAAAATTGTTTCATCATTGAAGAGTGCTGTCATTGGTGCGACCTTATTTAAATAGTTTCCGTAAATTTCTCTTGCATCATTAATTAAATTTTCTATGAATATTGTAAGAGCATCATTACCAAAATAAATATTAAACTTATCTAAGTTATCATTAAAACTACACTTAATACAATAACTAAAGGCACAAGCTATATGTTTTTGTATGTTTACTTGCTCGTTATCGATTTTTTCCAAATATGTCTCAAAATCAGCATATACAACGAGCAATACATCTAACTGCTTCTGATAGTTTTTAAAATGTAGAATGTTATTATCACCCTCTTGCATTTTCGGTATTACTTTTTTGCAGTTAAGATCATGATCTTGCATTATCTTCTCATTTGAAGAGTTCTGAAGACATGCATTACAAATTCAATCTCGTCTATGGTGGGAAGTTAAACTTGATCTTACTAATCTGAAATATTTGAATAATTTAATTTATAAAATATGTAGTTAATTTTTATTTAAATTACCTTCCGATATCTTTAATAAAAACGTAGCGACACCATTCTTCGTCCATAAAAAGAAGAAGAAGATTTATGTGATGATTCTTTACCGCAGATGTGAGGTAATATGATCCAACTATAGTATTACCTTCGCAGCCAAATTTTATTGGAAATTCTAGTTTTTCAAAATTTAGCAATTCATTTTCCACACATATTTTCTCCTCATTTATTTGAATATTTCCAAATCCATTACAATTCACAAATCCATTTGTTTCATTATATAAGAATGAAGCGATGATACACCACTTGAAACAATATCCATCATCATTTGGATAGTTGAAACAGGTATCTTTTTTTATCCAATGTGGTAATAGTATATATTTGGAGCCTCTAATGAATGAAGCCTTATTTATATTTATTTCCAAATGCTTCATTCGTATTAGGGACCATTTACTATCCCTCTTCTAGAATTCTGACATTTTTTTACATATATACGTGTATTGTGCTTTCAAAGATTCTTCAATACTATCACTTATGGTTAAAAGTGACATTTTTGTTCTATGTGTTATGGTGGTTAGCATTATTTCATCTTCTACAATTTTAATATATTCGCACTCCACTTCTAAATTGTATTTTAATGTTATGTTTTTATTTATAGCGTTCTCCAAAATTTCAAAAATATCATGGTTTACATCTTATAAAAACTCTTGAGGATGCAGAATTTCCACTTTTTGGTTTCTGTAGAGGTATGTCAGAATTCTTTCTTTGAAAGCGCTTGTAATACAACTAAATTTATTAGAAGTAGAAGGCTCACTTCTACCACTAACATGGGATGTGCTGGCATGAGTCCTTTCATGCTCCTTTAGATGTTTTTCTTTTGAAAACCATTTCCAACATTCCGAACAATTAAGGATCTGATGTCCTTCAAGCATTTCTCTTTCCACAAAAATTGATTTGCAAGATTTACATTTACAAGGCATATTATTTAAAATTTACGTGTAATCACTTTTAATTAAGTCAAGAGACTAATGAAAAAAAAAAAAAAATAAATAAATATATATACATATATATATATATATATATATATATATATTTAAATATTGATCAAAGGCTTGACATTTTTAAAATGTTTTTATTTTTTTTAACGGAAAAGTGTTTTGCTTCGTTAAACACTTTTAATTCACCAGCAATTATTAAATTGAAAGAATAATTCTTAATGCAGAGGTGTATTAATAAAATAATTTTTAATTAAAAATTACTTCAAACATGGACAGACAGAAGCTTACATGTGAATTTTGTATTAATAAGACTTTTTCCACAAAGTGGAATAAAAAAGACATTTTATGAAATATCATAATTTTCATAAAAATAAAGCGAAAGACTTTTCAAACTATTTGGAGTCTGCAGATACTTCAGGGGGCGCAACATTGAATTTAGTTCCGGAGTATAAGGAACTAATGGAGGAAGATGAGAATCTTCTACTAAATCTGGATGTCAGAGCATACTCAGTTCCAGAGGAATAAAAAAAAAATAATGGACGATGACGAGGATATTCTTCTCAATTTAGATATATAATAATTTTTAAGTATTATGTAAATAAAATAATAATAAACACTATATAAGTTTAATATGTTTTTTTTAATAAATAAAAATAAAAAAAACTGGTTTATTTATAAAATTTTATCTATAACTCAGTTCAAATATTACAAGCCCATTTGAAGATTGACGACCTTTGTAAATAATAGTTCAGTTTTTATCATTCAATTGCTTTAAATAAGGATCTTACTTCATCAGTTTTTAATTAACATAATTACATACATACATATATTATTATATAAAATAAATACATTGGTTTTCAATTTCATAAAATGCAAAACAATTTTTCATCCTATTAATGCACTCACAAGAAAAAATTACAAAAACAAATTCATTGGTTTTCAATTTCATACAAACAATTTGCTCTTCAAAATTGCTCTTACTCCTCATTAAAAACAAAAACAACTATTGCCTTCCCATTTCCCTACTACTGTTAACATAGCTGTAAAAATTATTAACATAGTTCTAAACATACAACATTGAATAAAAAGCTTTCACCATTGTTTTTAAGTGTGGCAGCACTAAGTGTTTATGCTGCTGGCATTATCATCAAAAGCTCTAGTTTGGCAGCACTAAGTGTTTATGCTCATGGCATTACCTACAAAAGCTCTAGATTGTCCGTTAACATTGTAGAAAGAAATAGAGCTTTCAAGAAACATCTAGTAGGCAATACAGTGTATATAAATTGGCCGTGAGAACACCATTGAGTCAGTCTGGTTGGAAGCGTCGTTAAGTAAAGACATATTAACTGCCTTGGCTGTCTAATCTTGTACATTATTAAAGTGTGCTGTATAAAGCGTGTAATTTAAGTGTGTGTGTGTGTATTAAAACACAAAGTGAATATTTAAACTGTATTGTTGTACATTTTAAAATAAAATAAAGAGTCGTTACAATTTTTAAACTACTAAACTGCTGTTATTTGCAATCAAAGTACAAGTTTATTTAAAGGAAATAAACAACCGTTTTTAAAAGGTAAAAACGTAACAATATGTTTTTACGATACTTTTTCCAACAGTTAGATGATGTAGTTGAAATAAAAACTGCTAAGAATCTATTACTTAAATAAAGTAAATGTTTTCGACTATCTGGCAACAAGAAAGTCTATTTTCAAATACCGATTGTTCGATTATTCGAAATCGATTGTTCGATTATTCGATAGCCGATTTGAGGAACTCTAATTTTAATATTAGAATCAATGTTGCTAAATTAAACTTAAAAAATGGTCAAAAAAAGGTTAAATGCCTTTAAATTTCTAGGCGTCATCTAGAAAATTCGTTTGTAGTACTTTTTTCAAATTTAACAATTTTGAAATCTTTCTTGTTGTTTGAGGAAGAAAAGAGAAAGAAAAATGAATTATTGTTTTTACAGAATGGATGATAATAATCCCTCGACATCTGCCAGCTCTCGGCAGTCATTTGATGATTTCATCGGGTTGAATAAGCTGGAATTATTTTTGCAACCCTTCCCTTTTTAATTGAGGCTAGAACTTCTTCTATGCCTGATATTTCTGATGTTACATTTCAATTCTGATGTTTTACCATCGTCTCATTTAAATTCTATTTCTAGTCCCGCTGGTCAGATTTCAGCTATGTGTTTCGATTCGATTACACATTTCGGAGAATTTTCGGTGCTCTAAGGAGAAAAGGGACACTTTAAGAAATACACTTTTTTCCATGAGAGTATTAGGGGTATTGGATTTAAGGGTATTTTCCTTATCTCACATGTAGGTAAAACACTAAACAGTGAGTGAAATTTGAGTCGGCATCTGATGCAAGCTTTTTTGCATCCTATCACTTTGGTCCTTTAAAAATATAGGTTATAGGGCGTTTATACCAAATTCTTTCATTTATTCTTATGGTGTCATCAAAGATATATTTTTCTGGTACATGAATGACTACATACAGGAAAATGCTCTATCATCCCTTCCATTATTTCAGTTGAACGTTTTCGTGGAAAAGAATGAAAAGAATGCTATCCATCAAAATTGGGTTCAATTCGTATGAAATTCCCTCAAGTATTGTTTTGGCCTATTCTAGTGTTGAGGTTAGTATGTATTATCCACCCCTTAGACAGCGTCATAAATATGGCAGATTGGGACACACTGAAAGGGGCTGTTACTCTAGGGACAGGTGCCTGAAATGTGGTCGTGTTGGTTTATGTGAGGGCGTTTGTTCTGACGTAAAGTGTGTGGCTCAACTAATCATTCCGCCAAGGAGAAGAAAAAATGTTCCAATTGGGCTCGTGAATATGACATTTTGAAGATAATAACATTGAAACACAATCGCAAAAGGGGGTATTGAATAAGTATGCTGTTAGTGGATACGATCTATCCTTCCTTAGATGGGGTCAAAGCTCGGCACGAGGCCGAAAAGACACTGAATAGTGACAGGGAAGTCGACAAAATTATTACTAGAAAAAATTTAATTGGGGTTGTTAGGCCAAGGGCTCCAACTTAACAAACCTATTTCTCAACTGCAGCCTGTGGGCACAAATCCTACTATTCCTATCATTCATAGGAAGATTGAGAAGTTGATCCAGTTTGAAAAGCTTATTTCTGAGTGGACGTTTGTTATGAAGAAGTATTTTTCCAAGCAGAAGGAATCTTCATATGTGCGAGTAATAGAGGATTTTAGTAAGAAAATTAAAATAGCTTTACTCGACATTGTCAGAGAATCTATTTCCTCGTCTGGTCCGGTTCAACCTATTCTTACACAATGAAGATATTGGAGTAAAATGTTCAGAGTTTAGTCTCAAATTGCGCCTCGATTGAGTACTATATTAATAATTACTCTAAAGTTATTTGTTTTTTGTCGGAAGTCATTGCTGTTGATGATTCAAATACATCTAATCGTATTGCTAATTTTAATACTTTTTGTAAACTTAGGAATGATGGTTATGGTGGATGTGCTATTGTTAGAAAGGGCATTTGTGTTTCTAGAATATCTTTCTCCACTCCATTAGATATTTTAATATTTAGGACCTTCAATCTTAGGACAAATCTTGTCTGGTATCGGTATATCTTCCTCATAAGTGTCGTGGGTCTCTAACACTTGATGTATGTCATTCTGAGTTGGGTAGATTATTAGAATTTTTATTTCGTTTTGAGAATGTGATCATTAGGTTCACTCATTGAGAAGACTATTATGATTCACCAATGGGCAATCGAATTCATCGCAAAATATCTGCGTCTGCTTTCAAATGTCTTAATGATGGTTCACCTATATTTTTCCGTCAACTGAATGATTTCAATAGAACGGTTCTTGATCTCAGTTTTTCGAACTATATTTTTCCCATCTTGAGCTTTTAAGGCATCAGGTTCTAGTCAGCACACTTGTTGAGTTCTCTAGGATGCATATTTGTCCCCCTTATCACTTGACTCGCTTGAAATTGGAAAGATCGTAGGAAAAGTGACTCCGCTGGAGGCTGTGATCGGATAACATATGAAAGGCTTAAATCACTATCATCATACTCGAAAGATTCTCTATTGTGTGCATTGAACATTTTTGCAATATTTTGATCGGACCATTTTGGAGATATATACGTATTGTACAAATTCCTAAAAGAGGAAAGGACTTTGATATTTTCAAACATTTTCGCCCGATAGCACTCATTTCAGTAATTCTTAAGACTATCAATCTGATTTTGAAGGATCTTTTGTCAGTGATTGTTGAGGAGTGTAATTTACTTCATGATCAAATTATGATCTTCGTCGGACAGGATTTTGTGTCAGGGTGTTTAATGGTATACCTCAGAGCAGTTGCCTCTCACTGATCCTTTTCAATCTATATTCCGCTTCCCATCACGTGATTGAGGATGATTTTATCATTATTTCCTTTGATAGGGATTTTGATTGTGCGGTGGATAATCTTGCGCGGAAGATCGCTTATTTCAGCTATGCATATGGAACTCTCAACACATCCTTAAATATTGATAAAACTAAGGTCAGGTATTTTGCTAAAGGTAGTCGTAAAACTGTGGATATCACAGTTGATGGTTGGAGGTTACTCCAGATCTCTTCTCTCCTTTTTCTTGGAAGGAGGATTATGTGTAGTCTGTCAGTTAAGAAGCATTATGAATATGCTTCATCTGCTTTCTTAAATGCCTAGGAGGTGTCAGAAATGGTTTAAGGCCTGATATTTCTGCGAATTTTTATAAAAGTTTCATTAGGAGCAAGATTGAGTACGCGGGGACTACTACTGCTCACTCCCCCTGTTATATAAATAGGAAAATTCGGTATTTTCAGAACTATATCCTTAGAAGATGGTCTTACCACATCGACCCCGGTTCATGTGATTTATGCCTTGGCTTGTGAACTTCCCTTTGAATATAGGGAAAGTTCACTTACAAAGAACTTCTTCACACTGTCAACCCCTCTTTATTTCAAATTATTGCAGAGAATCGTGATTTGAGAAACAGTTATTCATCTGTCTTTTCTATGTTTGGTCATCTTCTGGACAAGGTTAGTAAGTGCGTTAGATGAACTATTTCTGGAACAGTTACTATCAGATTGGAACTTCTTTTGGAAATAAGCAGTAATCCCTCCGACGTTTATACGGGCGCATAACAATCGTCTATACCAGGAGTATGTTGATGCGTGTTTTACCATTGTATCATTTTCTCTGATAGCAGAAACGCGTTAGGAACAGTAGATGGGATAATTGTCTGGTCGCTGAAATCATCGAGACTTTGAACAGCTCGGACTTTATGTCCTTTCATTTTGTATTAATTCCCAGTCACGTAGTTGTTTCTTTTTATGACTGGCTGGACTTTGAGACTGAGTATTATATTTGCATAGGTTCTGGACCACTTTTATTCCTTTTTAAGGAATTCCCATAAAGATGAATTTTGGGGAGGAATTTGTTTTTATGAAACTGAAATGTTGTTTTTGTTTTTAATGAAGAGGAATTAAGATTTTCTCAATTTGAAATTTGAAAGAGAAATACCCTTTGGAGTAAAACAAATAAGGAACATTTTTCTGGAATATTTTTGTATTTTTTATGAAAATCAAGACCAATGATTTTTGAATAATTTTTAGCAAATTTTTATAATTTTTCTTATAATATATAGTCGTCAACATATTTATGCGATTGACTATATAATTGCATTCTATGTTTTAATATTAATTAGGAAAATGTGTAATGATGAAATACATTGTCTGATTTTGTGAAGTATATTAATACATAGTTAATTAAAAATGGTTGAAGTAAATTTGTTAATATTCTAAAAGCAAAATTCTTTGATATATTGATGCTTAGTAATTTCATAAATTTGTGAAATTTTTTTTATATTTCATGAATTCCATGAAAGATCTATTTTTCATAATTTTTTATTGTATATAAATTATTGAATTTCGAGAAAATGTGAATTCTTAGTTAATTTAATTTTTTTTTCGAATGCAATTTTTCCATAAGGATTACTTTTTATTTTTTATTTATTTAATTGAATATAAATAAACACAATGAATTTTATTTGGTCTTGCCACTAATACAGTGATGAGTTATTTTTAATTTTCACACGTTGTAATAAGATATATGCGCTTGTGTGCTTTTTTTTTTGATTTTTTTTTACAGTATAAATGATTGAGTTTTGAAAAGCCTTTTTTAGTTAAAGGTCTACGAATTTATGATCGGTCGAAAAGACCTCAGGGAATCCAACAATATCATTGCTATGAAAATATCCTTTGGTACTACTTGGCATTAGGATTTGAATATCATTGCTATGAAAATATCCTTTGGTACAGCTTGTCATTAGGATTTGAAAATTCAAGTTTTGGAGAAAAGTCATATTTAAAAAAATTATTACTATTTTACTATTCTATATTAAACTATTTTAGGTCAGGTTAGTTTAAATTGGCAGCTGTTGGTCCCGTTGTGTTACCCTGATGAATCCTGAGAATCTGTTTTCACATGTCCGAGAATAGGTTCGAATCGAACCAACCTGACGCACGAATAAAAGATCTGATCCGTCTGATATCAATTCCAGAGAGATCAAATAATCCATGAATATATGGACTCCCAAACTCGGCAGTCCTTATGTTCGCAAGAGCAGAAAAGTGACAAAGAAAATGTTCTACTGTTTCTTCCTCCTCCTCGTTAAAGCAACTTCTACAATAGTCGTTAAAGGGGAGTCCTAGTCTGCTAGCGTGAGCACCAGCAATCCAGTGCCCTGTAATAATAGCTACAAGTGTTCGTAGCTAACGCCTTGGCAATCCCAGAATGAAACTTGACCGTTTTTGATCTTACTGGGGCCATATCTATCTCGAGATAGTACATGTGAACTCGTTTGTCCATCTTTGTTGAGATATTCTCGACAAGTACTGCAGTATCATAGATCTACAAGATGATATGCCAACTAGTTGGTCCGTTTCTTCACTTAGAAGAAGGGAACCGGTTCTGGCTAATTCATCCGTAATAATATAACATTAGCTCTCCTCCTCATCCAGTTCATCAAAACGAATAATGCCTTGGATGGTATTGCACGTAGCGCACCTGTAATTAGTATATAGGCTTGATCACCATATCGAAGAGCCATTTTGTATTATTAGGATTTAATCCCCAAGATTTCCCTATAGTCTTCCTACACATATAAAGGGCAATGTTTGCCTTTGATGTTCTAGCCTGGATGTTCTGGAGTCCAGGTACTTAACACTGTCTGACACCTTTAATTCAACTCCATTTAGACAAGGGAGTGGGAAAGATAGTATTTTCCATCTCCTTGAAAAGAGAAAAGAGAAGTTCTGTCTTTCCTGGATTCATTCTAAGGCCACTACTTGTACTCCATTTACTGAGTAGGCCTAGCGCATTTTGAAGGCGGTGAGGTATGGTATCCAAATAATTTCCAGATACGGACACCGCTACTTCGTCCGCACACGCAACTGTTTTTTACCTTAGGGAATCAAATGCCCTGAGCATTGTGTTGACTTCAATATTCCAAAGAAGTGGAGATAGAACTCCCCCCCCCTGAGGAGTGCCTCTATTTGCTATCCTATGTATGGTAGCCGCACCCATAGTGGAGATTATAACTCTGTTGCTTAAAAGTCTCCAAATGATGTCAGTAATCGATTGATGTATATTCAGTTTTTCCATAGCCATTTTAATAGCATCCGGGGTCACATTATTGAAGGCAACTTCTATATCAAGAAAGGTCACTAATGTTTCTTGAGCTCGAGAGCATTTTCTGTATACCCTACAAGCGAATGCAACACCGTCCCAACATGCCTGGGACGGCGTTGTTGGGACGCTGGCAATAGGTTAGGGTTGATTGCAGTTCAATCAGCCTTTCCAAAGTTTTCAAGAGGAAGGACGATAGACTAATAGATCTGAAGTCCTTCGGTCTCACTAGGGAGGTCTTACCCGATAAAGACAACTTTACATCTAGTCCATAAGTCAGGAATATAAGAGCATGATAAGCAAGAGTATATCCGAAGCAACCATGGAACTGTAATATCAGCATTATACTGTAAGTTTGCAGGTGTGATGCCATCTAGGCCCGGGGATTTAAAAGGGGCAAAGCTGTTCAGAGCCCATCTCAGTTCATATTCAATTATTTGAATCTGAACGTCACTTAGATCTGAAACTGTCGCAGGGATCTCCGTTATAGGGAGGCTGCCAGGAAGATGCGCATTCATTACGACATCTAAGGTCTCATGGCCGCTTTTTGCCCAGCTGTCACAAGGTTTCTGAATATAACTTAGGACAGAAGGTGAGGAAGTCAGGATTTTGCATAAGCAAATAGTCTCGGAATGCCCTTCCACTCCGCTAAAGAAGACCTTCCAAGATTTGCGTTTCGCGTTCCTGATCTGGTTTTTTGGCCTATTTACTGAGGATTTGTAAGCTGATCAGTTTCCCAGTCTCTTAGCCTCATTAAATAAACGGTGGCACTCTTTGCGAGTATCACTTATTTCGGAGTTCCACCAATGTGGTTTACTCCTTCCTTTGTAGACCTTAGATCTGCATTCTACAGAAGTCGCTCTGTCAAATGCATTTTTAGCAGTTCCACAGAGGACTCAATTTCGAAAGACTTCTCCAAACTCCTATCACGAGCGATATGTTCTTGCCATTTGCCACCTTAGTTGTTGCGCGAACTTTGGTATTTGTGGTGGTTCGCTGCTATCATGTGCCATATAACTGAAGATAATATAAATGCTGTCAGGAGTTGTCTCCCATGAAGAATGGAGACACTAAGTTTCCTGCTTTCCACTATGCACGATCGTATCCTACCTGAGCCTGCAGCGTGTAGCAGCATATAGTTATTCACACGAAGTCCGTAAACTATTTCATTTTCGATTCAGGTTTCTAGGACAAGTGCAAGTTCCTCGCCTCTTTCAGCCATCTGGAGCATCAACGCAGCCAAAGCTACTTTAAAGTGGTGGAGATTAACTTGTGTTATCTTTAGACTTGTCATTTATGGGGGTGATTGTGACGTTGACGTCATCTTGGTCCGACAACTTCGTCAACCCGTTCAAAAAACTCCCCCACGAATTCAGAGTTTGAGTGGGTGCCTTCTTGAGCGAGAGAACTAGTAGCCTCCTCACATGACATTGCTTCGGGAGTCGGATCGTCATCGTCCTGAATCCTTCTGTCTCGGTCGACTCCTCGACAGACCTGTAGAAAGATAGACTCGAAACCAAAGTATATCTTTATACTTTCCTCTCGAATAGACGGCAGAGACTCCTTATTCATAACGATGATCATACTTCTGTATGCTCTTTGGATTCGGATACTCAGGTTACCTTCCAATCATTTGTGGGGATCTCAGGGTTACGGAACCGAATGAGTTCCAGAATATCCTCTGGTTTGGACGGTTCATCATTAAACGATTTGTCTATCGGGTTGTAGGGCTTCGGAAGTTTGGCCCCGAGTTGTTGACCTTACGACTGTGTCTCCTCTACTAACCGTTATTGTTTAGGCCCGTCTTTCGACTGGCTTTTTACCAAGACGATCCAAAAACCGATCAGCAGCGTATGTATCTTGAGCTTTTGGGCTGGAGGCACAGATCCAGATCTGGAAGGCAAGTTCGCAGCTCCTTTACTGGCGGGAAGAGGTGATACTTGGCAACTCGAAATCTTGTTCGTAGTTCCCTTTTTCACAGAAGGCACTGTATATTATTTTATAAAAAAATATAACATGTTTATAATCTTCGGAATTCACAGATATATATACATATATATAAATCTTACAATTGGTAACAGTTTTGGTTCGCGGGCAGTGACTAGACGGCCTAAGCTCATGCCATTACTTAGGTTTAACAGTGTGGTATGTTAAACCTAAGTAATGACAAAGTTCCCCCTATCCGCCACCTGGGGATGCGATCGATGGAGATCTGTCAACTCCACACGAGATTAAATTACCTTAAAATGGCATGATCTTTCATTTGGATATTTATTAATCTGAGACCATTTTCGAACACTGTTGGAGCGTGGAGTTTTTTTTTTGGCCAGAATGGTTTTTTCGCAAGCGGTTTTATTATATAAATATTTTTTTACCCTTTTTACTTACCTTTTTTGCTTTTTTTAAGTAATAACTCTGTTATTAATTGTCTTTTTTATATATATAATGAATTTATTGAATTAAAACTTAATTTTAGATAAAAATTAAACCTAATAAACATGATATATAATATGTACTCGGCAACCCTGAATGTACATATGCTGAAATGTAAAATGTAACTGTCATGTTGAAAAGAAAAGAAAAAACTAAAAAAGTACATAATAACAAATAAATAGTTGCAGTTTGTTATATATACTCAAACCATCAAATCGTTTTTATTTAATTCGAGTAGTGTTCAAACTTTCTTTTAAAGAAATCCCCCAATTTTATTTTTTTAATAGTTTAATTCATAATTTAATTTAATTGAATTTAACTTTTCGTGGAAAAAGCCTTAAAAAACATTAAGGCATAACATTTTGGCGCCCGAGCAGGGACTTGATTTTTTTTAAAAAAGTTAAAAAATTAAATAATTAAAATCAATTTGCTAATTTAATATAATATAAAAACTAAAAATTTGCTAATTTATTGCAAATAATAATAAAATGAGCGAATAATTCGTTGTCAAATAAATTTACCACAAGTATTTTATTGCTGCTTCAATTCCCCGTCACTGCCGTAGCCGTCGTTGCCGTCCAAAATAGGGAAGTAACAGCTATTCTGGATTATAAGAAAATAATATTGTAACTTTTTCCTATAATCTGTAAATTAATCAGATTATAGAGTTCTATAAATTAATTAGTATTTTTATTAAATCCGCTTATTGCTAGAAAAATATTATTTACGCTTCTTTTGCAATTATTTTACATATATTTAATATTGTGAACAAAACGCCCGAAGTGAAACAAGTTCGCGATTTTTTAATAAATATAAAGACACACATTACCAGATATATTACAATGACCAGGTATGCAGCAGCGTAGTGTCCCATCAGGTCTCTCAGTGGCCTCTTACAGTCGGCAACTAGCATGGATTTCACCAGTTGTGCCCCCAAGGCCTTCAGAGCTGCCTGATTGTCCACATAGAGAGTAACCTCAGAACCCCTCGCAACGTTCTGTCTGATTAGTTCCGCGGCCTTCAAGATGCCGAGAATCTCAGCCTGAAAAACGCTACACTCATCAGGGAGCCTAAATGAGCCTTTCAAATCCGCGCCCATAATATAGACTCCCGCACCAGTACCCAATATTCATCTTTGATCCGTTTGTGAATACTGAACAACCTTCATGCAGTCTCCGGTGCCCGACCGAACCTCCCTATCAAGTACCACCATGTAACCCCACCGTAACTGGCATCGTACACGACCTGTTATTGATGAACCTAATAATCCTAATTCCTTGAGTCTTTGCAGACTTCTTCCCGCCATACTCCTCACAAACTCCTCAATGGGTAAGAGATGAAGTATGACGTCCAGAGTGTACTTCTCATTGCACCTGTAATGCCAATTAAAGCACACCTCTGTGCCTTCGACAAAAGGTTCCTATTACTCCTACGTTCCAGTGCTGCCACCAAACAGAACAACCATATGTAAGAATTGGTCTCACAACCCTCGGTTTGAGTCCGCAGTTGTTACCTATGGAGTTTCTACAGGTGTAGTAGGCATTAAGGATACGTTTGAGTCTCTCCGGAATATTCCTCTTCCAATTCAGCTTACTATCGAAGAATACTCCAAGATAATTCGCTGAGTCAGAAAGTCTCAGTTCCACACAGTACCGGTAATTTGAAATTCTCTACATTGTACTTTCTAGTAAACAGAATCAACTCTGTCTTTTCAGGATTCACTCCCAACCCTCTATCAGCGGCCCAAGAGGACAGCTCACCCAGCGCGGACTGTATGATCTCACTGATTGTGGGGAGAAATTTCCCTGTGACCAATATGATCACATCATTAGCATATGCGACGATCTTTCGTCCCCTGCTGTCAAATTGACGCTGAATCACGTCGACAGCTAATAACAACAACAGGAGTGAGAGTGTGAGAGGTGTCCCCTAGTCAACAGTTTCCTTAAACATACTGCACCCAAGCTCGGGTTGATGATCCTGCTGCTCAGCATGAGGATTATACATTCGGTCAAGAAGTTATGAACTTTAAAATCCACCAGCGCCTGCTTAATAGCGTCAATTTTGACATTATTGAACGCTCCTTCAATATCCAAGAACGCGGCCATGGTAAATTCCCTGTACCGAAGTCCTTGTTCTATATAGCTCACCACCTCATGAAGCGCATTCTCAACAGATTTACCCTTCAGGTAAGCATGTTAAGCACTACTCATACTGTTGGTGCCAATAGACGTTCTTCGATATTGGTCTATCAGTTTTTCTAATGTCTTCAAAAGAAAAGACGATAGGCTGATAGGTCTATAATCCTTGGGTTTCGAGTGGTATGTCCTACCACCCTTAGGTATGAATATAACCCTCACTTCTCCCCCCTTGATATGTGTCTATGTAGCAGACACTCCGCAAAAATATCCACTAGTAGTAGACGAACCGCTACCGGTGCATTCTGTAACAGCCGGAAAGATACCATCCGGGCCTGGTGACTTGTAAGCCTCGAATGTATTTACCGCCCATGTTACTTTCTCAAGCGTGATCAGGTCTTTCACTACCGTTTCATGCATCCCGATGGCGGACTCTGTAAAGAAGTGCTCTTCCTCACCTGATCCTTCTATCAATGTATCCTTACAACCTGGAAAGTGAGTTTCCAAAGCACATTTAGTGACTCAGAGCTAGACTCCGTCCATGAACTCTGTTTTTTCAGGATCTCTGGATACTACCCGGAACACTAGGATCTTTCAACAGTATCTTCCTGAATCTGGATAGTTTATTGACAGAGTCAATGATATCGCTGAACCTAATTCACGAAGACCTTTTAGCTCGTCTAATGTCTTTTTTGTACTTATTAAAACTCGCCCTGTAGGTCCTAGTCTTCATCCTTGCCAATTCTATGGGCCCTGTTATACAGCCCGGCGACTGTGGTCCGTTGAGCTCTCAACTCCTCTAACTACCAGACCGGCTGTTTCCATTTACCCGGATAACTCACCGGACAGGAAATGATAGACTCTGTTATTCCCTTCACCACGTTTAATAGCGCCATGTGCCTACACGGCAAAACCCGGCTGACATTGTATCTCGCGGATGTGATGTAGAAGAATTGAAAAATTATATTTGGTTTAACGGTCCTTCATTTCTTTTGGAAGAAAATTCAATGTGGCCTGTCAATCATCACTGAATTGACAGAGGATCAAGCGTCTTTAGAGAAGATAAAAACTAATGTTCTCAGTAGAGAATTCTACGAATTTGGAAAACGTCTTTCTAAAGTTAATAGAAGATCATTCTTCATATAAGAAGATTTTGAGAATAATGAGCTTAGATTTATTGATTTTTGTAGGAAATATGAAATTTCCAAGTCTAAAAACCCTACTGCGAAAGAAATGAATTGGGCCTTTCATAAACTTGTAGAAATTGTCCAGAAAGAATATTTTTCTGAGGAGATTAAGAAATTGCAGAAATCTCTGGTGCTGCCTTCGAATATTCAGAGACTAACACCATTTATGTACAATTTTACAGAGAATAAGCGAAACTTTTCACCATTGAGTGTAGGTGGGAGGTTGCTAAATGCACCGTTACCTTACAATACTAAGTTCCCACTTTTATTACCAAGGAAAACACTCTTTGTGACTAGATATTTACGTAATCTGCACCTCGATAATTGCCATGCAAGCACAAAAGCTTTAATAGTCTTTCAAGGGAAAATATTAGGCTTATAAATGCTAAAGAAGAGTGTGGCAGAATAGTACATAAATCTGTTCACTGTTACCGCTATAAACCAAAGCTTATGACCCAAATAATGGGCAATTTACCCACCGATAGTGTGAGAGCTCTACGGCCATTTTTGATAGTCGACGTAGATTTTTATGGTCCCGTGAATATATCATTGCGTATTCGCGTTAGACGACCTACAAAAATTTATATAGCGGTGTATATCTGTTTCACTTCGGAGGCTGTTCACTTAGAATTAGTTTCCGACTTGTCTTCTAATTCTTTTATTCTTTCTTTTAAAAGGTTCGCTGCCAGGAAAGATCTGCCTCGCAAGGTGTATTGCGACAACACCACCAACTTCGTAGGAGGCAGCCAGACAATGAAGAAGCTAATAGAAGCGTACGAGCGCAACAAAGGAGACGTCGTGTCATTCGCAGCATTGTACAAGGTCGAATTCAGCTTCATACCACCCAATGCTCCTCACTTCTGAGGTTTGTTGGAAGCAGACATGAAACAGGTGAAGTACCTACTTCTACGAGCTGTGGGCAATGCCATGCTGAAGCAGGAAGAAATGGAAATCATGCTCCATGAGGTGAAGGCGGTGCTCAACAGTCGGCCAATAGCACCGCTGTCTCGCGACCCGAACGACGGAGATGAATTAACACCGGCATCTCTTCTGATAGGAGAGGGTCTGCGTTCGCTGCTGCCAGAATCCGTCGGAGACGTCAGCAACAACAAGCTAATGTATTTGAAGTGATGGCGAATGCTATGCGCTCTCAAGAAATATTACGTCCTGGGGTTGCAAGACAAGGGCAAATGGCGCCAGCAAGTGGTCCACGAAGACAATTACCCGCCTCAAGAGTGGCTGACCGGGAGAGTCGTTCACGGCGTGTTGGAGCTTAGAGTTTTTTGGCTTTGATGGTTTTCTCCACAAGTGTTTTTTTTTATAAATATTTCTTATCTATTTTTTACTTATCTTTTTTGCTTTTTTTATAATAATAACTGTTATTAATTGCTTTTTTATATAAAGAATTTATTGAGTTAAAACTTAATTTTAGAACTAAAATAAAAATTAAATCTAATTAACATGATATATAATACGTACTCGGCAACCCTGAATTGTACATATGCTGAAATGTAAAATGTAACTCTCACGCTAAAAAGAAAAGAAAAAGAAGAAATTAAAAAAATAAATAATAACAAATAAATAGTTACAGTATGTAATATATACTCAAACTATCAAGTCGTTTTTATTTAATTCGCGCAGTGTTCAAACTTTTTTTAAAGAAATCCCCCATTTTTATTTTATTTTTTTTAACAGTTAAATTCATAGTTTAATTGAAATAAATCGTCTAAATTTATATACACATTTCTTCTGCATTCCTTGGGTCATTTAACAGAAATCTTGACAATCCGTCGGCATGTTTCATGTCTGAACATTTTCAATAGCATATTGTATAATCATACATTGATAAAGTTATGACCCAAAGTTGAAGCTGGTTTACTGTCACCACTGGTACATCATTTTTATCTTCAAAGATTGCCCGTAAGGGTTGATGATCCGTTTAAATAGTGAACCTGAGTCCATAAATGTATTTGTGGAATTTATTAACTGCGAAAATTATAGCTAACGCTTCCTTATGGAGTTGAGAGTAATTTTTTTTCAGTAGCAGATAAAGTGCTTGATACAAACATTACAGGTTTCTCTTTACCTTCAATTACATGAGACAGAACTGCTCCAACTCCATATGAACTAGCGTCACATGCTATAACTGTCGGATTGGAGGGATCATAATGAACTAGTGTTTATATCTAATAATAACTTTTTGCTTCTTTCAAATACTTTTGAATGTTGTTTAATCAACAACCATGTCTTATTTTTGCTGTTTATTTCATACGAACATGCTAATTCACTGGACAAATTTGGTATATATTTGTGATAAAAATTAAGTATACCCAAATATGAAGCTAATTGTGTCTTATTTTTAGGCTCTGGTGCATACAAAACAGCCCGTATCTTCTGTTTGTTCGGCGAAATTTCCGAAATATTAAATCCCAAATGCACTAGTTCCTTTCATTACACAATTTATTAATCTCTTCTTCAACTTTAGGTCTTAACCCATATGGAACAACATAGACTTTATAAAAAATAGAACATTCGTCATCCTTTAATACAATTTCAGCTTTAAAATTTTTAATAACATCACAACATTGTACTTATTTTTTAACTCCAGCACCTATTTCTATTGACATTATTACATGGCAAGCCACTAACATTGAACATAAAAAAATTTTGCCATGATGGAATCAGTATCTAGTTAGTTCCTTCCAAGTAGTGGAATACATTTATCCTGTGTATTTAAAGTTGTTAATTCTAATTTATAATCTTTATTTTCTACAACGACAGTCACCACAATTTTACCACAAGTTTCACCTAATATTAATTTCATTTTTCTATTAACTTTTACCATAGGAATATTTTTAAAATAGTTATCATAATAATGTAAATTTATAATAGTTTCGCAAGCACCCATATCAACTTCAAATAAAATCTGACGATGATTATTAATTATTAATGTTGCCTTGTGTGAATTATTGTTAAAAACTTTACAATTATTAATATATCCGCAATGAAAAGAATTGTTGTCTTCATAACACTGTGCGACAAATGGTAGGGGTCAGTGATCGGGAAGGGTTCAAACTACCGGGGAAAGTTATATCGGTAAAAAAGAAGTTATACGTGTCCCGGCGTTTCGCTGGGTCACGTCTAGGAATCGAGATATATCGATTTTAAGTTAGTAACTATCATATAGGGGAAATTGTGACCTTTGGTGGTCTTTTTTTTGACATAACTCGAGAACCACCAGTCCGATTTTGTTGAAACAAATTTAAAAAAATTAGGAATTACAATTCCTTTAATCTGTTCATACAACGTTTCGCTACATAAGCAACAGTTTCGCAGTTATAAATAAATGTATGAAAAAAAAACTATTTTTTGCCTAAAAAATTGAATTTTTTTATTTTTAATTCATAAAAAATCCAAAACGGTAAAAAAAGTGTCAAGTCCTATTACTTTCACATAACCTTTAAACAAAATGAGACATAGATCATGAAAATCGATGGACGCGTTTCGCTTTTATTCACAATTAAGTGAAGGTATCTCATTTTGACAAGAATATTGATTTTATGTTTCAATGAATTTGGATAATATTTATTACATATTATTTATTATAATTATTAACACGTAAAATTAAAAATTATTACAGGTAATTATTAGGTTATTACATAGATACATAGGTTATAAAAATCGATGAACGCAAAACTTATTTTCGTTTGTTTGCGCCCTTTACTTTCTTACGTGGTGGTTCGCCCACTTGTTCAGAGTCTGTATCGGATCATCTGGAAAAAATCAATTGTTTTTAATCAGTCAGTTAACTTCATTTTTGTGACTTACCCTCGGGGGAAACTCCCATCGTATATTATTCTTCTTCATCTTCATTGTCGGGATCGTACGTGTCTTGCGACCACCAACAAATTTCAGCCACCAGCGAATCGAGCCTTTTGCCTTCATGTTGCGTTTCCATTGGCATTGCCACTTGATGGAAGCGCTCGCCATGTTCATCCGACTCTAAGGCTAGCTGCTTGCTGAAGTATTCGAGATGGTGATGCAAGAAGTGAATTTTGAGGGACATATTCACTCCAATTTTCTGGAAGTAGTGCAACATCTTGGTCACAAGAGCGGGGTAATTGTGTGCTCGCGTACTTCCCAAAAAATATTGTATGACTTTCTTCACTGCCCTCCACGCAAAGTAATCATTACCGTTTAAAGTACCATTAAATTCCATTGATTTCATGAGCTTTCGTATATCCGGCCCATTCAGAACACTTTCCTTCAATTCTGCTTCGCTGATTCGTGGGAAAATATTTTCCAAACAATCAAGAATTTTCTGTTACTTCACAATGGCCTTGATGAAATTTTTTACGATTCCCAGTTTGATATGGAGAGGGGGCATGAGGACGTTCTCCATTGGCACCAGCGGATCATTTACGCAGTTGTGTCCTTTCTCCGTTGGATCTCGAGCAAGCCACTCATGCGTTTCGTATTGGTTTCCTTTAAATCGGGTATCCCAAAGACACAAGAAACACATGTTTTTCGTATAGCCTCCTTGGAGACCTCTTAGCATCGCCACGACTTTCAGATCACAACTGATCCGCCACATGTGATCAGTGTAGCAAACTTTATCCAAAATTATTTTCATGGAATCGTATGTTTCGCTCATGTCTATGCTGTAGCCAATGGGAATGCTTGGTTTTTTATTATATTTATGTAGCAAAACGACTTTCAGGCTTGATTTCGAAGAATCGATAAACATTCGCCAATCAGCGCGACATAATTAATGGCCATCGCCTCCATCAGTCCCTTTATATCGTGGCAGTAAACAAATGTGTTCCCTTCGTTGAGTGTGTAGTACCATTGGAATAGCAATTGTCGTCTTCGATATCCGGTGACTTTGACATTAGGCTCCAAATTGTTGCCTTCTTTCAAAAGCTGGGAAAGTTTTTCTTCTTCACGTTGAGAAAGGTTTAATTCTGCAAAAATCTTCTCCATTCTTGCTTGTGATATTGGAATTATTTTGTTCGATGGGCCGGCTTCTGGTGTTGGTTTATAGGTGAAATCCGATTGATCCATTGTTTCAATAGAAAAAGAAGTTTCTTTGTCAATACTTGGAAGCGGTGGAATTGGTATTTCATCCGAATGCGGTAGAGGTATTTGTGCACTTTTAACAGATATGTAAACTCTTCGTTTAAGGCCTTTACGATTTACTCCACATATTTTGTTTGCGCAAGCGTAACAGTTGTCGGAATTGTGCTCTCCTGGATCAGTCCAAATCGTTGGTACACCAAAACGAAGTGAACTGCGTTTCCCTTGGATCCACATGTTAAGACCATTGTAGCACGTTTTACAAATTTTGTCTGGGACCCACGAAACGCCGCGAATTATTTCGCAATCAAAATAAAGTTTAAAAGCGCGCTCCACTTGCTCAGTGAGTAATACAGCATTTGTTGAAAAAGCTCTTTTGCCACAAACGTAACAAAATAAATTGATATTTTCTGGACAATTTGCACTCATTTCGGTTTTATACTTTTATTACTTTTTCGTCACTTTAAAAAAACCGTACTTTACGCGTTCGGAGACACTTGTTGAATGACGAAAATCGATCACTGAACACCTATAAATTCTACGTAAGTTTCAATATTTTACTGAGAGGTACTTATGAATTCGCGCATCTTTTAAGAGTGGCTATAAACCTGATTCGTGTGCCTTTTTAATTTTTCGAAACGTTCTAAAACATGACCACTTATAAATGCAGGTAGCCAACGGAAAAAACCCAAATAATTAAAAAAGTGCACTTTCCTTTTTTCCTTTTAATTGTCCACGCACATTTATGACCATTTTTTAGTTTGTTACCGCTACCATAAAAATCAAATAACCTTTTGTTTATTACTTTTTTTTTTAATTCTGACAATCATTAAAATTGATGACTTCAATGTTTTTTTCCAAGGAATTTTGAGCATATCTCAAGCAAATTTTTGAAATTCATACCTTCACTTAATTGTGAATAAAAGCGAAACGCGTCCATCGATTTTCATGATCTATGTCTCATTTTGTTTAAAGGTTATGTGACTTTACGTGAAAGTAATAGGACTTGACACTTTTTTTACCGTTTTGGATTTTTTATGAATTAAAAATAAAAAAATTCAATTTTTTAGGCAAAAAATAGTTTTTTTCTTCATACATTTATTTATAACTGCGAAACTGTTGCTTATGTAGCGAAACGTTGTATTTTTTTAAATTTGTTTCAGCAAAATCGGACTGGTGGTTCTCGAGTTATGTAAAAAAAAAGACCACCAAAGGTCACAATTTCCCCTATATGATACTTACTAACTTCAAATCGATATATCTCGATTCCAAGACGTGACCCAGTGAAACGCCGGGACACGTATAACTTCTTTTTTACCGATATAACATTTCCCGTTGGTTTCATCCCATCCCGATTTTGACTGTCGCATAGTGTAATCGTTATAAGAATATTCTTCATCTGCTTCTATCAAGTTGATTTGTCTATTAAGCTTTCTCTGTTTTCTGCTGTTTCTTCTAATGTGATAATATGATCCACACGCAAAACATCTAATTTCTCTGTTTTGATTATTTTATTGATATTGTTGTGCTTGGTTGTTACGTCGTTCTCTATTGTACCTCGTTCCATTCTACCCTCGGCTTCCACTAAATCCGCGATATTCTCTCCTTCCTCAGTTGTTTTGTCGTTGACTTGTTACTGCGTTGATATTGTTGTCATCTATAATGCTTTTTAATATATTAACATCTTTGCTTGTTATTTCAATTGCCATTGTCACCTCCGTTCCTTTATCAAATGTTAATATTTTATCATCATTCAAAATGTGATTTTGAGTTTTAGTACAGTTGATACCACTTATAAATTGTATTAGAAGGTCCTTATCCATAAATGTTTTAAACTCGCAAATTTTCATCGTGTTTTTGCATCCTCTTAAAAAATTTAAAACATTCAGCAATGACGTTTTTCTTTGGTGCAAAATATTTGGTTGAGTTTTTCACAAATTCATCGTAGACAATAGTTGGATCAATTTCCACTTTGGGTGCTATTAACAATGATAAAACTTTAAACAGATTAGGTCCTCCCAAGCTAACCAAAAATGATATTTTCGAAATATTGTCATTGATTTTATTTAACTACAGCAAATGATTAAGTCTTCTAATGTATAATGAAAAATCTAAACCTATTGTGAAGAATTCTATACTCCCGACAAATACATTTCTTTCAGTACTTTCGACTTTAATTTTAATTATTAAAGTAAGACTTTGAGTTTTATATTTCATACGCGCTTTTTATTGTTTATTTTATTTTATTTTATTTTTTTCGTCGCCAAATAATATGTATAGAACCAATAAGACTGATTTATTATAAACAATAAGTGTATAAAAGAGCAATAAGAATGTAATGTGAAAAGATTGAAAGTAAGATAGAAAATAACAATTAGTAATAATAAGAATTCAAATACATAATATTTTCTACATTTTTAATGGTTTTATTAAAACCTATTTTGTTTTATTTTGTTCAGTATAATGATGATGAAATTTAAATAGCCTTAATATTTGAGAATGTATCTTAGAATTTATATTCAAGGCTATACAAATCTATATAATCTGACAATTCGACACGACTGAATATTTATAAGAAAATACTTTCAATTATATAAATTTGTAATCTAGAGACTTTAGATTTTATATCTATAAATTTTTATATTAATAGTAAGTATTTTGTTAAAATTCTTTATTATTAATAGTATGTATATATAATTGAAAAATACACAAAAAGTTGTTCGAAAATAGTTAATAAATATTTAAATGAAAAATCATGACATTTTAGGGTAACTTAATATTAAATAGCAATCTTTTTTGTCAAAAATATGACTGAAAAATCTATATATTTTGAAAAAAAGAAGCATGTCTTGCACACATGCGCATGTATTTTATTACATTAGCCCAAATAAAATTCATTGTGTTTGTTTTTATTCAATTACAAATTATGAAATAAATAAATAATCCTTATGGAAAAATTACATTCAGAAGAAATTTTAAAATCAACTAAAAATCCACATTTTCTCAAAATTCAATTATTTATATACAATAAAAAATTATAAAAAATAGATATTTCATAGAATTCATGATATATAAAATAAATTTCACAAATTTGTGCAATTACTAAGCATCTATAAATCAAAATATTTTGCAATTAGAATACTAACAAATTTACTTCAATACATTTTAATTAACTATGTATGAGCATAACTAACAAAATAAGACAATGTATATAATCATTAAAGTCAAAAACCTTACACATTTTCCTACTTAATATTATAACCTAAAATGCTATATAAACGACCCGCATATCTTTTTAAAAAAAAATTTGCAGAGATGTTGGTTTTTCAACTTCATAAGAATATAAAAATATCCCAGTGAACATTTTCTTCCAAAAAGTTAATTAAAGAAATAATTCTTTCAAACTCAAATGTCTATATAATTTTCTTATAATATAAAATTAATAATAAATTATCCATGACCATACCTAACACAATCAGACGTATTTTTCTTTAAAGTCAAAAACCTTATACAAGGTTATTTTATGCATATGAAAAGAAAACAATTCTCAAGTTCATTAAAAAAAACTTCTAATTTCAATCTTCATACCTAACAATATTAAAACATAAGAAAAATTATAAAAGTTTGTTAAAAATTATTCAAAATAAATTCATTGATCTTGAATTTCATAAAAAATACAAAAATATTCCAGTCAGCCGGTAATCAGTTTAATATACATATTAAGTACATAAAAAAAAGCAAACATGTATCTTATTACAACATATTGTTACGTTTTTACCTTTTAAAAACGGTTGTTTATTTCCTTTAAATAAACTTGTACTTTGATTGCAAATAACAGCAGTTTAGTAGTTTAAAAATTGTAACGACTCTTTATTTTATTTAAAAAATGTACAACAATACAGTTTAAATAGTCACTTTGTGTTTTAATACACACACACACTTAAATTACACGCTTTATACAGCACACTTTAATAATGTCCAAGAGTATACAGCCAAGGCAGTTAATATGTCTTTACTTAACGACGCTTCCAATTAGACTGACTCAATGGTGTTCTCACGGCCAATTTATATACACTGTATTGCCTACTAGATGTTTCTTGAAAGCTCTATTTCTTTCTACAATGTTAACGGACAATCTAGAGCTTTTGTAGGTAATGCCATGAGCATAAACACTTAGTGCTGCCAAACTAGAGCTTTTGATGATAATGCCAGCAGCATAAACACTTAGTGCTGCCACACTTAAAAACAATAGTGAAAGCTTTTTATTCAATGTTGTATGTTTAGAACTATGTTAATAATTTTTACAGCTATGTTAACAGCTGTTAACATAAACGGAAATACCTAGAAGATTTGAGAAAGATTTAAACCAGCCGTTAAAACCGTTATATTTGAATTCAAGTACAATTTCGTAACACTGCCCCCCGCTTAAGCCTGTTCATCCCGAATAGGCACGAATTCACTTTTCCCATAGGCAGCTAGTCGTTCTAGATGTACAACCTTCATTTTAGATCTCGGGCTCTTTTCTTTCTGTATTCTGTACACCACGTCGTCTAATTTCTTAATCACTTTGTATGGTCCATCCCAATGGGTTTTTAGTTTGGGAGACAGTCCTTTCTTACGTTGTGGGTTATACAACAGTACAAGCTGGCCTTCGTTAAATCCTTCAGAATTCGCTGCTCGATCGTATCTGGCTTTCATTTTATCGCTGGTCATTTTTATTCGTCCGCGTACGAATTCATGTAGCTCGTTCAGGTCATCTTGCTCTTGGGAAGTGTTTTCCCTATTTGTTGATGAGGGCTTAATACCGAATTCTAAATCACCAGGCAACTTGAATTCTGTCCCGAAGATAATTTTTGCAGGTGTTCGAGAGGTTGAGTCATGAACAGCTGATCTGTATGCCAATAGAAATTTCGGTATGTGTTCATCCCAGTCCTTCTGATGTGCACCGACCACTTTTCTTAAATATTCCTCCAGAGTGCGATAGAATCTTTCGACCATGCCATCAGATTGAGGATGCAGTGGCGTTGTTCTGGTTTTTCTTATTCCGTATAAATCGCACATTTCCTTGAATACGGCAGATTCAAAATTTCTACCCTGATCAGAATGCAACTCCAGTGGAACACCATAGCGGCACACCCAGTTGTTCACAAATACACTTATAACCGTTTTAGCTTCTTGATCAGGTATGGCATATACCTCTGGCCATTTGCTGAAATAATCCATAACCACTAGAACGTAACGATTTCCGGCATTGCGGACGGGAAAAGGGCCTGCTACATCCATTGCAATCCGCTCGAATGGCGCGCCTGAGTTATACTGCTGAAGTTGTCCACGACTTCTTCTTACTGGGCCCTTCGCTGCTATGCATTGTGAACAATTGGCTACCCAATCGGCTACTGCTTGCTGACAACCCACCCAATAAAAACGTTGTTTTAACTTTTCTAAGGTTTTTGTCACACCAAGATGACCACCACTGAGACCGTCATGGAACTCTTTCATTACTTCGTTTATTTTAGAGGATGGTACTACAATTAGATTTGTCACTGTTTTACCGTCAGCACTTTCCCATATGCGGTATAAGCAGCCATTTAACAACTGTAGACTATTCCATAGGGCCCAATATGATTTCATTAATGGACTTTCGGCGGATATTTTATTGCGGGCTGGCCTTCTACCTTCTTCTTTTGCCGATATTATTTTTGCCAGTATGGGGTCATTTCTTTGCGCCACAGACCAATCTTCACTGGACTCTATATGAATTAGTCGAACATCGATGTTACATTCCTTTTCCTCGATTTTTGTACAATGCTTACATTCCACGTTGCAGGGCCGTCTTGACAGAGCGTCCGCATTGCCGTGTTTCAAACCCTTCCGGTGCTCGATGCTAAAATCATAGCTTTGAAGCCGCTCTATCCAACGAGCCAGTTGTCCTTCAGGTTGTTTAAATTGCAGCAACCACCTGAGGGCAGAATGATCGGTTCTCAGTCGAAAGTTTTGGCCATACAGATATTTGTGGTAATGCTTCACACACTCTAATACTGCCAAAAGTTCTCGCCGCGTTACGCAGTAGTTTCTTTCAGGCTTCGAAAGCGTTCGGCTGAAGTATCCAATGACCCTTTCAGTGCCACCGACTATTTGTGAAAGTACACCGCCTATTCCGTATCCGCTCGCATCGCTAGCTACCACAAATGTTTCTCCAGGTATAGGATATTACAAAATTGGTGCGGTACATAACAGATCCTTGAGCTTCTGGAATGCTAGTTCTTATGCTTCACACCATTGGAATGATTGTGACTTCTTGGTCAGCTCATGTAAGCTTGCGGCTACATTGGCGAAATTCGGGACAAATCGTCTGTAGTATGTGCAAAGGCCAAGAAAACTACGCAATTCGTGGAGATTTCTCGGACGTGGCCAGTTCTTTACAGCAATTATCTTATCCTCATCTGTTGATATTCCGTCTGCTGTTACGCGATGTCCCAAATATTTGACTTCTTTCTGGAACAACGCACACTTCTTAACACTGAGTTTGAGTCCAGCCGCTGATATACGTTTAAGGACTTCTTCAAGGTTATTCAGATGTTCATCAAAAGTCTTACCCATGACAATTATGTCATCGAGGTACACCAAGCATGTCTTCCCGTGAAGTCCTTTCAATACCTGTACCATTAAACGCTCGAAGGTGGCTGGAGCATTGCAGAGTCCAAATGGCATCACATTAAACTGCCATAACCCATCACTCGCGCTAAAGGCGGTTTTTTCCTTGTCTTTTTCTGAAATCTCTACCTGCCAATAACCACTTTGCAAGTCCAATGTGGAGAACCATTGTGTTCCAGCTAGTGTATCCAGGGTGTCGTCAATTCTTGGTAGCGGGTAGCTGTCTTTTTTGGTGAGGTCATTCAGTTTTCTATAATCGACGCAAAATCTAGTGCTGCCATCTTTCTTCTTAACTAAAACAACAGGCGAGCTCCAAGGACTTGAAGATGGTTCGATTATACCGTTCCGCTCCATTTCATTGACCAACTCCTTCACTTCACTTCGTTTTGCTAGAGGAACACTTCTGGGCGCCTGCTTTATTGGCCTCGCTTCGCCAATATTTATTTGATGCTTTACAATTGCCGTTCTACCATGGCCTTGACTTTTTAAGGCGAAGACGGAGCTATATTTCTTCAGAATCTGTTTGGCCTTATTTCTGTCTGGCGGCGTTAATCCTTCTACCCATTTCCCCACATATTCCGCTAGAAGCTCGTGTTCTTTGGTGGATTTATTGGCAGGTTGCGGGTTTTTCTCGCAATTGATTACTGCCTCTGCTGAAGTGCATTGACCTATTTCAGAATTTGGCTTAACGAATTTTTCGTAGCTAGACAGGTTAAGCATTCTTACAGGAACTATTTTGTTGTTGCAGGGTTTAACGAGGGCTTTTGCTGTTACAAGATCACTTATTATTTCTGCTGGTTCTACCACCCACAAACTGTTGTCCTCACAATCTCCCTCCATACGAGCCCATACTAAAGTTTCTGACTGTGGTGGTAGCTTCTGATGCTCGACGGTAACTAGCTTTCTTACTTGAGTCCTATTTTCATATCCGACGTCAAGGGGTATCTCCACATTTCGCCAAATCATAACTTTTTGTCCCATATCCAAAGTAATGCCGTGACTAATCATGAAATCAGCACCATGATGACTTCGTCCACAATGTCGGCAACAATGAATACATGATTGACGGTAACGTTGGCAATGGTTAATTTCACATTTACTTTACCATAGACCGTGGCCGTCTCCCCAGTAGCTGTGCGCAGGCTTACCCCACATAATGGTTCAATTGTTTTCTTTACTAAATCTGGCCTGACGATAGACTGTGATGCCCCGGTGTCTACAGTAAAAACGTGCTTCTGACCGTTGATGTACCCCGAAGCAGTAAGATTGCTATTTTTCTGTTGCATTACGGATATGGAGATGGTGGGGCCCTCAGATGTGGGAGCTAGCTTTTGCCCCATAGTGCCAGCTCGTTTTAGTTTAAAGGTGATTCTTGTGATGATTGATGATTTGACTGTCGGTTATTTCTTTGAGGCGAGGCAGATCTGGTTCGTTTCCTTGGTGCTTTGCAGTTTCGCTGAAGATGACCCGATTTACCACAGTTATAACATTTTACTCTGGCTCTATTTTGCTTCTCGTTAAACGCCTCCAAAACCTTTTTTAATTCGTCGACTATATTTCTCTCATTATCAGGAACAACCTCAACATTTCGCACCTTGCATATTTGCGGCTTTGAAATTATTTTCGCCGTTTCTTGTGCCAGTGCGAATGAGACGGTTTCAGTAAATGATGGCTTAGGTGTGGCACAAACCGCGTGTTTTATTTCAGGATCGCAAATGCCATTAACAAATGCCTCTATCTTGATATGATCCAAAAACGGGCTGTTTTCCCCTGGATAAGTAAGCTGCAGCAAACGCTCGATTTCCAACGCAAAGTCTTGTAGTGTCTCATTGGGCTTCTGCACTCTACCACGCAATTCCATTCGGTATAAGTCCTTTTTATGTTCACCAGCGTACTTACGTTGTAGCGCCTCAATTATGTCATCATAACTATTTTTCTTACATGCTGGCACGCTTTTAAGCACTACTGCTGCGTTTCCTTTTAAGGCCAATATCAACTCTATAGCTTTTTCTTCGTCGTTCCACATGTTTCTAATGGCAATCGTATCAAACTGGAACTTGAACACATTAAATGGTGTGGTGCCATCAAAACTAGGGGCCTTTATTCTACTAGAGGATTCTGGAATAATTCGCACCTGTTCATCTTGGCATTGAAGATTATTCATCTTTACTTCTAGATCATGTAGTTTTTTATCAACATCTTTGGATTGTATATCTAGGCAGCTCTCTAAGTCGGACAGCTTTTTATCAACTTTATCAACGACTTTGGCTTGTATATCTAGACAGCTCTCTAAGTCGGACACCTTTGTCTCAATGCCATCCACTCTGCTGTTTATAACTTCCGAAATTTGCTGAAGTTTCTCGTTTGTCGCTCTAGAAGTTTCTTTGGCTTCTTTAACTTCAGCAAGAAGTTTCTCGTTATTTGCTTTAGACGTTTCTTGAACTTCAGCAAGAAGTTCTTTAGAAGTTTCTTGAAATTTCATTTCCATTATTTTATTTTCTTCTTTGACTTCAGCAAGAAGTTTCTCGTTATTAGCTTTAGAAGTTTCGTTAGCTTCTTTAAATTGCTCCATCATAGCAGCAAACATTGTGGATAAATCCATGCTGCTTGTTGTTGCACGGGTAGAAACTTCGAATTCTTCTTTATACTCGAATTCGTAAGCTCCGATGTCAACATTACGCCGCTTGAATTCATCTATCAGCCTCTTTTGTAATTCTGCTTTATTACCAGCTGTAGGTAACTCCAACTTATTCAATTCCCTCTTGAGTTGCTCCACTTTTAGCTCTTCAAACTTCATGACTGCTTATTATTTAGCAATCCCACTTCTGACACCAATTGTTACGTTTTTACCTTTTAAAAACGGTTGTTTATTTCCTTTAAATAAACTTGTACTTTGATTGCAAATAACAGCAGTTTAGTAGTTTTAAAATTGTAACGACTCTTTATTTTATTTAAAAAATGTACAACAATACAGTTTAAATAGTCACTTTGTGTTTTAATACACACACACACTTAAATTACACGCTTTATACAGCACACTTTAATAATGTCCAAGAGTATACAGCCAAGGCAGTTAATATGTCTTTACTTAACGACGCTTCCAATTAGACTGACTCAATGGTGTTCTCACGGCCAATTTATATACACTGTATTGCCTACTAGATGTTTCTTGAAAGCTCTATTTCTTTCTACAATGTTAACGGACAATCTAGAGCTTTTGTAGGTAATGCCATGAGCATAAACACTTAGTGCTGCCAAACTAGAGCTTTTGATGATAATGCCAGCAGCATAAACACTTAGTGCTGCCACACTTAAAAACAATGGTGAAAGCTTTTTATTCAATGTTGTATGTTTAGAACTATGTTAATAATTTTTACAGCTATGTTAACAGCTGTTAACATAAACGGTAATACCTAGAAGATTTGAGAAAGATTTAAACCAGCCGTTAAAACCGTTATATTTGAATTCAAGTACAATTTCGTAACAATATTAAAGAAAAAATTCTCCTCAATGTTTATATGGGAATGCAACAATTTTTATAAAAATTACAGAAACAAACAAATTTACATTTTCACATACTACAATTAGTTTGTACAATTACAAGTTATAAAAAAAAATTATTTGTTTTACTCCAAAGGAAGAATAATTTGGGTATTTCTCTTTAATATTTCAAATTGAGAAAATCTTAATTTAGGTTCCATATGTAAATATTGAGTTATACAATAATTTTGAAAGTATTCTAGATATGAAAACGTTTAATGTGAATAAAAAATACTCCCTCTTAATTTGTTATTAGAATATTCAAAATTGATCAGGACCATACCTAACAAAATCAAACATATCTTCATTAATGTCAAAAACCTTACACAATATTATTTTGTCCATATGAACAAAAACAATTCTTAAGTTTATTTTTCCACTTTACAAAAACAAAAGGAATAAACCAAAAATACTCAAGCATTGGATATCCAAGTTATTAGTTTTTAATCTCATCACAATTAAAAATGCAAACAAAATTAAAACAAAAATTATTTTATCTGTTAAATTGTTACATTGGTTTTCAATTAAAAAAACATTATAAAAATAAATTCATTGGTTTTAAATTTCATAAAAACAAGTTCCTCTTCAAAATCCTATTCAAAATTCCTCCTCACTGAAAACAAAAACAAATTTTGTAAATAAGAATATTATTTTTTAAATTAAGTTTAGATCTTCTGTTGAGTAAGGGGTAAACTGCACGACCACAATTAATTGCTTTTTCACAAATATATTGTATATGTTGTTTAAATGAAAGTTTTTTTTATCTAAAATATTGCCTATATATTTGATCCTATCTTGTAGTAGGATAATAACTCCCCTATAATATATGAATGTTTCATAGGAATACTTTTCTACGACCTATTATATTGTGTTTTGCTAACATTTACTTTTACATTTATCAAAGTATTTATGGGTGAATTTTAAACTGTCTTCCATTCTTTTGATTATTGCGTTAAACTCTACCGTAGCAAACAAAAGCACTATCATCTGCGTAAAAAGCTACTTCCTGATTTCAGATTAAATATATATATATATATATATATATATATATATATATATATATATATATATATATATATATAGAGAGAGAGAGAGAGTAAAGAGTAGGTGGTAATACCGACCCTTGCGGTATTTGTATATAACTATATAGCGTCTATCTATTGATACAACTAATGAGCGAGCGTTGGTCTAAAATACTCTTTATTATCTTTTGCAGGTATTTTATATAATTGAAGGAATTAAGTTTAAAAACTAGGCCATCATAACAATATTGAATCGAAGGTTTTTTCAGTTAGAGTTATTTTGCAAAGCTCTTACGATTTATTTTGTTTGCTTTAAGAAAATGAACTACTCTTTTTAGTTGATATACAGTAGAGTGCTTATTGTGGAAACCAAATTTTTAAGGGATAATAATATTATTTAGACTAGAAAAATCTAAAATTCTCTAATTTATTATTTTTTCAAAGACTATCCAATAGGCTTAGTATGCTGATTGGTCTATAGCTGGAAGATAGTTTAGGATCCTTTCCTGGCTTGGAAATTGTTATGACTGTTGTCTTCTTAAGAATTGTAGGAAAATATCCTTCTATTAAATAAGAACTGAAAAGTTTACTTTACATTTTAAAAAAATAATCAGGCAGTTCCACGGTCGATCTGTCAAGAATTTTATCCTTAAGATCATGAAAAATCTAGTGACAGCTGTGTCCATAGGTGAATAATTAGATAAAGTAATGCTATTGAGTTGGTCTTTTCAGCGCCAGTTTTTAACACTTCACCGTTTACACGAAGATTAGTAAAAGACATTTTATTTTCTTTAAAAGCTTTTTTACTTTCCAAAATTTTTTTAGAACCCGAAAAAATACTTTTCAATTTATTTTTATAATTAAAATCCCTACATATTTTAAATTTACGTTCGTATTTATTTCCCTGACTAATTAACATTTTATTAATATCAGCTATTTTACTAAATTAGTAACAGGTTGGTCAATACTGAATTAGTAACAGATTGGTCAATACTCTGACAACTAATTTCATTTTCCACCCACTTTCTGATTACTGACCAGTCTGCGCGATTATACAAGTGAACTGAATATGTCATGTTTTGAACTTGTCCAGAAATAGCACAAGATATAGATAGGTACATGGTCCGACTGCAAAACATTTGGATGTGTCTCAAGGTTTGAAAAATGAGACACGAGTTAGATAAAACAATGTCTACTGTAGCCAGTTGAATAGGGTTGATATTTTGTAATAACATATGCTTAATATTACCTTTAACTTCAATCAGAACTTGTCCGCCATGCGTAGATCGATCTTCTCTATAAATTTAAAGCCACCAAGTTGAAATTAGTGGTATGGCTTGAAAAAGTCTCATTTAAAGGAGAATATCGATTTTCCCTTTGTGTAAAACGCTGGACAGCTACTGAATCAGTTGTATGCCTTAGGCATTCCAGTGCATACCATGAACATTGTGTCTATCGGCATGTTGAAGCATCAACAGCATCAAAAAATATTTGCATTAGCCTTTCCTTTGAAATATCATCGTTATTATTCTTTTCGTAGCTTTTGTTTTTAGCTACCTCAGAATACAAAATACTATTAGCACGGGAATGACGTACATTTATTTTTGGTTCTTGTCTTGGCAAGGCAGGAAAATCATGATCATCTTATGTTTGTCGCCTTAGATCTAGGTATCACTCGATATCGAATTTTTAAGTATTCTTGACGACTTGGGCACTTTGGGTCATCAGCTGTATGGTTAACGTTTTTTAAGTTCGTCTTTATGCAGTTCGACTTATAAATTATACTACCATTACTATTACCTGTTTAGTGAACAAACTGCATAATCGTGATTTCCTACGCAGGAACATTGTGTGGGATCTTTGCATTCCTTTAGAGGTTTATTCCAATACACAGAAATATTACAAAAATATCTTATTTTCATAACCCCTCTTTTTGAAAAATGTTAGATTTTCAGTTTTAATAGGACAAATAAAATCAATTTGAAAGTTTTTGCTTCCTTTAACTCATATGTATAATATTGGAATTTTTAGTCCATGAGCTTGAGAATGCTCAAAGCTTCATTATAAAGCGATAACGAGTTTGATACAATTTTCGTACCAATAGACATTCGTTTATAAGTATATTTATCCCTAATTAATCTGATCACAGTTGAAAAACTATGGGTAAAGTCCACAATTCTTGGTGCAATCTTTTCTTTGAAAGCAACTGATTCTTCTTCGTCTTCAAAAGAAGAAGCTGAAACCTGTTGGCACTAATGCTTGGATCGTCTAAAATTTTTGTCACCTTGAATTTAGGGCTATTGCCCTAATGTTTTCTTCTTTTTTGAGAAAACATTGCCAAATAAAAGAAATTTAAAGCAATTTTAAGTAGTTTTTTACACTTTTTAATTTAAAAATTCAATTAATTATTTCTAGCAAAAATTAATACAATGTTTTTAGAGATATCAGATGTGTATTCCTTAAGAATTTGTATCTTATAAATTGAAAGAAATTTTGTCATTTCCTGTAATATGTATTTCCAATACTCCATAGAACGATATATATAGTATAGATATATATAGTATAGATATATATAATATAGATATATATATAGTATAGCTGCCAATTATAACATCAAATTGTGTTGCAGAAAACGATATTACTATGATATCGAAAATTCGAAATATTTTTTTCCAATAAAATAAAAAACATAAACATTTGGAAGAAACTTCAAAATAAAAATATAAAAATTAAAAAATTTTCAACAAAGAAAAACAATCTGAGAATCAAATACAAAAAATTATTCGTTAACAGCTTTTTAATACTAAATTCAAATTTTTTAAATACGTAATTGCAAAAAAAAAAATTGCAAATATTATTATTGATACTACATATTTACATAAAAATATGTCGTGTATGATGATTTTTATATATTTTATATTTATTTACGACTTATTTTAGCTGATTATGCTTCTTTATTATTATATTTAGTATATTTAAATGCAAGAACATAATTATTGGTATTAAATAGCATTCAGAACAAAATGTGGACCATGCCGATTTTACTATCGTTATTTTTGGAAATTACGATACCGAAAACGATATCATAATTTTATGGAGAAACAATATTATAACGAAAGGTACACTTTAGTCGTTAAAAACTATCGTTTTGGATTCGAAAGTGATTATCACTAGTAATAATTTTTATCACCTAGGTAATATCGATTCGATATCGTTATACCATTTGGTTTGTTGGGTTAGCTTTAAATGTTTTTAAGTACAAAAAGAAACAAGTAAGAAAGACATAGTCGGTCAAGTTCGACCATATGATACTCTACACCATTGTCTATGTGCACGAAAAGTCTTTTAATAGACCTGTGGCCAATGGTGACCGATACTTTTATTAAGTGTAAAATAAAATATACGAACACAGAATAGATATTGATATTAACATTTATATGAATTTATGCACTTTTGTGTGATTCCCGAAAGTGGGCCTTATATGAGAACTATGGTAAATTATTGACCGATCTTCATAAAATATATTTATATAAAATTTATTTGGATCGAATATTAACTTGATACTAATAACTGTATGGGATTTATGCACGTTAAAGCTATTTACGAAAGAGGGTTTTATAATGAAGCTATGGAGAATTATGGAAACATCTTTTATTCTAATATACAACTTACTTGCACCGAATTCCATTAAAATATTACTATATTAAAAGGATTTGTGATCGTTAACCACTATTTCGGGAAGATTTGTATGGTGGCAAGTGAAATAAGGACCGATTATAACTATATATAAAATAATTATTAGTGCCAAATTTGATCACGATATCTTCAAAATTGTGATCCGTACTTTATTCCCAAGGATTACAAAGACAGTCAACCGGACGGACATCATTAAATCTACTCAGAAAGTCGATTGTTATACTTAAAGGTGGTATATATTGGTTTTATTTGGCCTACCAAAACTGGACACAAAGACAATTGGCGAAGAATTTGCTAGCTCGCACAAAATAAACCCGGTAAGTATTAAGGAACTAGAAACAAGGAGATTCAGTGTAGATAAGGCGCTCTATCTTATCGAGTTTGATCGCCCACGTGTTTCAAAAAGAGAGATTATGAAAATAAAATATTTTTGTAATATTTCTCCGAATTAGAGCCATCAGCCATAGAGCTGATGACCCAAGGTGCCCAAGTCGTCAAGAATATTTAGAAATCCGACGTCGTGTGACATCTAGATCTAAGGCGACCAACAGAAGATCGTTTTCATATTTCAACCAAAATGATCATGATTTGTCTGATTTGCCAAGACAAGAAACATAAAAAAATAAAAAAATGCACGTAATTCCGGCGCTAATGGTATTTTGTATTCTGAGGTAACTAAAAACAAAAGCTACGAAAGGATGATATTTCAAATGAAAGGCTAATGCAAATATTTCTTGATGCTGTTGATGCTTTGCAAAGATGTCAGAATAAGTACGACAAGTTACAAGTTTTGGGTATGATGCTTAAACATGGCATATAATTCAACCGGTAGATACAATACTGATATTATGCATTGAAATACCCAAGGCATAACAACTAAGTTAGCAACAGCTGGAATAGGTTTTACAAAAAAGGAAAAACCGATATTCTCCTTCAGTTCATACTACCAATTTTAAAGCTGATTTGCATAAATTAAATTCATCTTCAAACGACTATTTTATTTTCGGTGATCTGATTACCTAACATAAACATTGGAATTGTATGTCAGATAATTCGGCTAGTAAAGAGCTCTACAGTCAGAGCCTTCAATCCTGCTATTACATTTACTACCCAAATGAATATACAATACAGTAGACATTCTTTTATCTAACTCGTGTCTCCATTTTTCAAACCTGGAGGCTCATCCAAATGTTTTGCAATCGGACATGACGTATTCAGTTCCCTTGTATTATCGTGCGGACTGGTCAGCAATCAGAAACTGGGCGGAAATTAAATTAGGTATCAGAATATTGACCATTCTGTTACCAATTCAGGTAATCAAGATTTTTAGTAAAGTACCTGTCGGTCACAAATATTCTTGGCAACGAGAAATCCCTGATATTAGTAAAATTATTAATTAGTCAGAGAAAAATGTAAATACAAACGATGTAGGGATTTTAATTATAAAAATCAATTGAAAAGTATTTTGAAGCTATTAAATAAAATAATTCATTTACACCTCAATAAAGACCGGAATGAATCTTCGTCAAAATTTTAGGAAAATAACAAAAGTCCTTAAAGGAAACAAATGCATTTTACTGATCTTTTGGTAATTCACATACCATTACTTTAAATAAAATGGACATAGATGTCACTAGCTTTGTTCATTATCCTAATAGTAAAATTCTTGACATGGAACTTACCACCTCAGCTGAAGTTAAATCATTTGTACTTTTATTGAAGAACAATAAATCCCCTTGGTAGATGGCATTAATAGCATTATCCTTAAAAACATGCCCGATTACTTTTTTGAAATCTTAAGTAAACTTTTCAGTTCTTCAATAGAAGAATATTTTCCTACAATTTTTAAGAAGGCAAAAGTCCTCCCAATTTCCAAGCCAGGAAAGGATCTAAACTACTTTCCAGCTATAGACCAATCAGCATACTAAGCCTATTGGATAAAGTTTTTGAAAAAAAAATAAATAAGAGAATTTTAGATTTTTCTAGTCTAAATAATATTATTAACCCATAACAATTTGGTTTCCGCAAGGAGCACTCTACTGCATATCAACTAAAAAGAGTTGTTAATTTTATTGAATCAAACAAAAGAAATCGTAAGAGCTCTAGAGTTATTTTTATTGACTTTGAAAAAGCCTTCGAATCAATATGGAATGATGGCCTAGTATCTGCAAAAAATAATAAAGAGTTTTTTAGATCAACGCTCATTTGTTGTATCTATAGAAGACGCCCTATCTAGTGATATACAAATTATTGTTCGCAGGAAGCTTTTTACACAGACGATAGCGCTTTTATTTGCTGCGGTAAAGTGTCTAACGCAATAACCAAAAGAAGACAGTTTAAAATTCACCCACAAATACTTTGATAAATGGAAGATAAAAGTAAATGTTAGCAAAACACAAGATATATTTCCACATAATAGGTCGCAGAAACGTATTACTACGAAACATTTATATTCTAGGGGAGTTTTTAATCCACTACAAGATAGTATTAAATATCTACTAATTATTTTATATAAAGGACTTTCATTTAAACAACATATACAATATATTTGTGAAAAAGCAATTAATAGAAGATCTAAACTTAAGTTCGAAAATAATATTCTTATTTACAAAATGTCTATTCAGCCAATTTTGTCCTATGGCTGCCAAGTCTGGTTGCATACAAAGTAAAAATCTGAAAATAATTCATAATCTACATCCCAGATATTCTACTGATCTACTGCATAGAAATTTTAACCATAAAATGTTTAACTCATTTGCAAATGAACTGATACTGTCATTTAACGAAAAATACATAACGTTTACATATGAAATAATAAGAAATTTGCTAAACAATCCCTAAAATACTTTTTTACTTAAAGAGTGGTAATTAGTGGTTGTTTTTAAAATTTCTTATAACGCTCAAGTATGTACAAGGTTTTTTAGTCAACCTTTCCTTAATACTGTGATATTAGTAGTTTCCTTATTTAATTCTTTAGGTGTTAATTGCTGTAATACTTGTAAGTAAATCCTCATAACATTGTAATTAATCATTTTATAAAGGTTTCAATAAAGTCAAACTAATTTAAAAAATGTTTTTTTATAGTGTTTGTTTACATTTTTTACAAGGCGAATTCAAATTGGTGACCTCATTTAATCAGCTGATTATTTTTTTTATTATTTTTTATTAGTAATTCTATATAAGTAGAATTTTTGCTTACCCTATGAAGTCTCAAATTCCATGTATAAAAATAAATAATAATAAGGAATTCGTCGTATTGTTGTTTTTGTAGAACTGCTGCTGCGTGTTTAGATTCGCCATTCTTTTTATTTCATCTTTGTTATTGTTTTAATGAGCAAAATTTGACATTCAAGACAAACAATTGAGAGAAAAACGCTTGTTATTTTTGTATTGTTGTAAAATTGCTCTAACCATATAGTAAATAAGCCTTGATAAAAATTCGACTAGTTTTATTTTTGTTTGAAAAATCCTGTACAATAAATTTTTTTTTACATTTTAAAACGTAGCGGTATTAAAATTGTATACTTTTGTAAAAGTAGAGATTCCAAAGAATACAAGTATGCTTGTAGTTTTTGTTTAAAGCTATCTATCACGGAAATAATATACAAATTTCAAAAAAATTGCACACTTTTTTCACACCATTTTTAAATATTTACGATTTTTTTACGTCAACGATAGTTGTAAATTTTTTTTGTTTGGGTTTAACCCTTATACATATTCAACCCATAACATATTCAGTGTGTTTTGCAGTTTTTAATCTGATCCATTTTACCGATTCACTTTTCGTTGCCAAATCTAGTTGGAATATCGATCTGCTAATTATTTAGTATCTTAATAGATTATGATATGGTCTTTTCTTTGATGTATCATTTACCCAATTATCATTGATACATTAATTTTTCTTTCGACTTAAAGTTGTTTGATGAAGGGTTAAAAAAATTCGCAAAAACAAAAATAATTTTGTATAATATTTCAATTTATAAGTATGAATAAACGGTTTGGTTTTAAGATTACATATTTATAAACTTCGGACACTGCAGGTTCAGAAAAGTATACGATTAATATCGTATTGCTTACAGGGATATCGAATTTTATATGGCCTTTTTTCAGTAATGTGATTATAACCTACGCAATAAATTGATGATATCGAATTGTCTTTTAGCTAAAAAATTTATATTTTATGTGAGCGTTTTAGTTTTATGCTATGTTCACATATATAGGTTTTTTGAAAAACGAGTCACAAACAAATTGATTTATTTTTTCATATATTTCAAAGCTAAAAAAACATCTCGATTCGAGTTGTTTAATTATTTAACACACAAAAAACATACTAAATTTCCTTACAGGGAAGAAAGTTTTGGTATTTTTAGTACATAGAAATTTGTTGAAAAAGAATTTGTGAAAATTAAATTAATTTAATTAATTAATTAAAATAAAAAAATTATGAATGAAATTTATATTTGCTCAAAAATTTTATTTGTTTTAAAAGTTTATTTTTTTGAAATAGAAAGAGTTTGTGTGCGAAATTTTGATTTAAATAAAAAATTTGTGAAAATATACGAATTAACAAGTCAGAAGGAAAAACTCAATAAAATAATATGTGAACAGTGATGTTTAAACACATTTTTCAAGAAACAAGTCAAAAACTAATGTGTGTGAACATAATATTACGTGCTCTATGATGTTAAGATTTATATGCATGCTTTACAAAATGTAAAAGTTTATTTATTATATTACACCGTGTTACAAATTTGGCATTTTTGTATTGCACCTCAACGAAATCATATACAGTTTTTCATTTTCTCCTTTTTAAAGGGCATCAAAGTTTTAAGGATAAACAAATTTCCAAATAATAATTTAAATAATTCTACACCATATTCTTTAACAATATTAAATGTAATATAACAATATGTAGAAGCTAAAAGAATTTTTTGCTTTCATTCATCAGAATAATAAATTTTTGAATAAAATATCCTTTTAAAATTTCATCCTTTCATATCCCTGTAAAAACTCAACAAATATTTGTGAAAAAATATATATCAAATAATGACATTAACTCTATAACATGCTTAAATTTTGTTTCTATATCTGCATTACTTTATTATTAACATAATTAAAGAATTACAAATTTTAACATAAAAAATGTGTTATTAATTTTTTATTTTAATAATCAATAATAATGCAAATATATAAATATGGCTAAAACTAGTTTTTAAATTTAAAAAAGTTCGTATATAAGAGAATTTAAATATCGTGTGTAGTAAATCAGTGTGCTCAGTTTTTCATTTTCTTCTATCTGGAAAAGGATTTTACAATTTCAATAGAATTAAAATTATCATAAATTATTTTAAACTGTATCTAGTATCTATTATAAAGCTAGGGGTCGAATTTGTTTTCATGAAAATATAAAATTAAAAATTTTTTCAGAAATTCATAGAAAATCTGATTCTTGTTTCAATGCTCTTCGAAAAATGTTTGTTAACAATTTTTCACCCCAAGACTACACTTGATATTAACGCTGATATATATATATATATATATATATATATATATATATATATATAATATTTTATATATTTAAAAAAAAATTTTTTTTTAAATTAATCTTAACTTTGTAGCATATAACTGAATACCTGAACATTGAGCTGCGTATATGTTCTTGCATGCATTGGTTATTCCGGCTCTGGCTCGTCGGCTATTGGGTTGAGTATGTATATGAACTTAACGCGAGATGTAATAAAGGCCACATAGTAACATATATTTTAATTGCATGCATTGTATTATAAAAAGAAATATATGAAGTTATTAAAAAAAAAAAACTATATGAAATGGAACTACAAAAAAACGGGTAATTGAATATATTGTTAAACTAAATTAATATTACATCTAAAATTTGTGTTGTCAGTAGGTGTAAAATCTGCAACATTTTCCCTCCCAGCCTTGATCATCTACCTTAGTACATCTTAATTTTTAGATGATCCCTAACATTTCATATCACCACATAACTATACCTTTGCCTACAGAATCAAAACGATAAGATTTACAATTTCATTATAATCTATTTATTTCAAACGGAAAAAAAAATCATGCAAAATTACTATGCTTTTAATATTTAAACAATTCATTCAATAGGATTGCAATAATAATATACAATAATAATAATTACAAAAACAATTTTAGAGTAATTTTTCATTTCACTAATAAATTATTAAATACCTGTATATATATTAGATTTATTTATGAATATGCAATATTTTTTTTCTGATTAATTAATATTAATATAGAAAAATATTTTAATTTTAATTAACGAAAAATTCTCTTCACACCCTTTAAAAAAAACAGTATGGACGAAAATACATAACAAAAGGAAACCGAAATTAGGTCAGATTGATGTAGGTCAGTTTTCAAGAATATAAATATGTAACAAAATATAAAAAAATAACAGACGGACAGAGCGGGGTTTAATAATTCGGGAAAAAGGGGCTTATTTTTAATAAAATAATATTTTATAATCAAAAATATTTAACAATATAAAATCAGTTTTAGAGATTACCTTATATAATATATTGATTTTATCTATAAATTTATATATATTAAGATTTTCCACTATAAAAATAATTTCTTTGAATTCTGTTGCTTTATATTTTTAATTAATTTCTTATTATTTTTTTTCTTCTTTTTTATATTTTATTGTATGCTTTTTCTCAAAGAAATTTTATTTTTCAATAATTCTTTTCTGTTTCTCTCAATTCAAAATAATTCTTTTATAATTTATATCGTTATATATATTTTTGCACTTTAGTTATTCTCCAACACTTTTAAAATTATGATTTAAACATTTATTTCAAATTAATTTCATATATTGACTTCTATATCACAAATTCTTTTTCTTCTTGTGAAATAGTGAAAAATAACTAAAAGCACATAAAGGGAATAATAAAAAAAAGTTTTTGTAACTTACATTTGTCACAGTTAATCCATCGTTGAATAATCATTCAGCAATGCTATCTATATTCGCTGGAGAGAGACAATTATAAAATTAATTTTTGAAGAGATCGATGATAGGGGTTATATTTTATCTGTTCTTCTTTGCCAAATAACATACCAACATCAGCAACAGTATTCAAAGATGTTAACATTATTTAAAAAAAACTTTCTACAAATGATTTTTTTTCTTTTACTTTTAAACATAAAAGATATTCTATACTTATTCGATAAAGGTGACCATATTCGATTTCAATTTTTACAAAAGATGTTGGTGGATAGAGTTTTTCCTTAAAAATATATTGATGACCAAATTAAGAACAAACGTCTTTCGTTCCCTATAGAAATGTAGGTGTTGGGTTTTGCAATTAGGAAGCTGTATTTTAAGCAAATCTTTCCTTGGATAGGAATGACGTTTTTGTTTAGTTACCTTGTTAAAGACAAAAAACGATACTACCAAAAACTCATCCTTATGTTTATTTTTAGCCAAATTGAGATTTAGAGTTATATGCGTTTGTAGATTTAGACAAAAATTTAATTTTGGTGCCAAATCTGTGAGAATAAATTATAGCACAATAAAAGAGTTATGAAATTTTATAATATTAAAAGAATAATTACCTCTTTTGTGAACTGGCACCAATAAAAAAATCGATGAAAAAGAAATGATATTTATATGTAGACACTAAGTGTTAAGTTTAGTTAAGTTTAGGAATTCGATTTTTACTATATTCCACAAAAAGTTGAATAAATTTTATACTTTAAAATGCAAAACTTTATTTTTACATGTGCAATTTAAAAAAAAAAAATACGATGATACTTTTTCACTGAGTTTTCTTTATGGAGATTTAGGTTAAAATGAAAGACCACATTTTTAGAAAAATCCACTTATAAACCCTTGCTGTAGCATTTATTAAATTGCTTAATAAAATTAACCGCCAAAATAAAATTCACTCAAATGTAACTAGTAAATATCATATGTTTCAATCTAAACATATGCCCCTAGTGGAGAGATTATTGCGGTATACTGTAGAACATAGTTGAAACAGATATATGTATATATAAATAAAAGTAATATAAACGTAATTAAGATATACATGCATTTAGTAAAATTTTGTGAAATTTTAAGTTCCAACTTTATTAGTGAAATTTAGAGATATATTTTATAATTATTATAAATTTTTAAATTATAGTAATAGATTTAAAAATAGCAAAAATATATAAAAAATTGCAAAAATGTTCAATATTATTGTTAAATTTGTTTCCTTGATATACACTGTCAATCTAGTCTTGCCAGCACTTTACAACTTTCTTTTAAAGGTGTCGAAAATGCTCAAAAGAGAAACAAATTTAAAATTAAACTTTTTAGAGCAACGGTTCCCAGCAAAAAAATAAATGAATAAGTTCTGATTTTAACATTCTGTCGTCATTAAAGTAAGTACTTAGCACTTTTGAAGTGGTGAAAATGCTCTTTTTGAAAGCACTTCCTGGTTTTTTTGTTGCTGGGTTGGTATACATAAAAATTTTAGATATTTATAATTTATAGTTCAATAATGCAAATTTAATTATTCATATTATAAAACGTTAAAAGATCTTCTATGTTAGGAGTGTTGATATCAAACCAAATTGAAATAAATTGATAAATACAAAGCAATTGCTTCGAGGAGTAATAGAAAATATAGTAGACTTTTTAAATAATCTTTGTACAAGTATAGGTTGAAGATGAATGCACAAGTTATTTTTTATAGTGACATATATATATATATATATATATATATATATATATATATATATATATATATATATATATATATATAACTATGGCAAAAGTGCGCAAATAGTACACAGCGTTCACAGTAGCAGGAAAAGCTTTGTTTCAGTTGTGGGTGATGCCTTTTGAACTTACGTCAGCACCGGAAACCTTCCAGAGAACGCTCGAAAAAGTCATTGGCGCTGAAACGTAACTTCATGCATTTGCCTATCTTGATGACATTGTGGTACTGGGCAATTCTCTCGAAGAGCACATGGCAAACCTAGAGAAGGTGTTTCGAAGACTACGAGAGGTACGTACCATGAAAAATGTAAATTTTTCCAGAGGGAACTAAATTATTTAGGTGACGCCATCAACGAAGAGGGCATCAGCACAGACCCAGAAAAGATATCCCAGAGCTACAACCACCAAGAAACGTAAGAGAGCTGCGAAGATGTCTAGGGATCGCCTCTTGGTATAGCCCCAGAGTTCTCCCAAATTTTGTCCCCGTTAAGTACGCTGCTGAAGAAGGGGAAACACTTCCGCTGGAACCAGGAGCAACAAGAGGCATTCGATAGGTTGAAAAAGATGCTTACCAAAGCCCCGGTATTAACGTGCCCGGACTTTAGCCGAAAGTTTACTTTACAAACCGATGCGTGTGACAACGGCTTGAGTGCAGTGTTATATGTATATTCTTGGAAAAAATATATAAAGTGAAAAAATAAATAATAAGGGAATATATATATATATATATATATATATATATATATATATATATATATATATATATATATATATATATATATATTAAATATTTATATATAAAATATATATATATATATATTTCTAAAACTTCTTTCTTCTTTGTTGCGAAAATGCTGTTTCGTGAAGCCTCTATTGAATATTTAATCTTGAATGTAATTCGAGATTTCTTTAGTCCCTATATTTTCCGAGTGAAAGCTTCCAAGAAAATATTCTATCACTTGGCCCTGAATGGTGCTCATCTCCTACCACTTCAACCAGATTATAAATCTTGCTGAAGCTTTTAACATTACTGATTGTAAATCAGTATACCCTATGTTGAATCAATTCAACCAACTTTATTATTTTTTCCCCTAACACTGCTCTGTTGGTTTTTATATTTTTTTTTTTTTTTTCTTTATTAACCGGCTACTCACCACGTCTGCCTTGTTCACTGTCCAGCACCAAAGATAGAAAAGAGCGATTGTAACTTTATGCTGACTTATATACATTTCTTGAAACTAATATTATTTTAGTTTTTTTCTTTTGTCTCCTTTATGTCCGCTGTAACAGTTTCGTTGATCTGTGTGTGAGTGTCTGTGTATGTTTATTTTGTCTCTTTGCTTATTTTGTCTCTTTGTTTATTTTGTCTCCTTCTTACTTTGCTGTATTTTAATCTTTCCTCTACTTCTCTGCTCGTTGCTAATCTTACGCTCCTGTGTATTTCTCCCTGTTGCTTCTCTTCTCTACTGTTGTGTTCTCGTTTCTTCCTCCGTGATTCGTCAGTTCTGCTACACGCCTGCTCGGCTGTGGCGATGTAGGCATTGACGTATTCAGTCGGCTTTTCTACTGCTACTTCTGCCTGCTTTTTTCATAGTTAATCCTTAAATGACATGGATGGCATTTCCATTTAAGATTAAACCCACCACCTGCCCCTCCTGTGTACCTCATCGACCGCCGGAACATTTCGTTCTATCCTTTACCTTATCGACCTCCGGAATATCTGAAATGAAAAGAGTTACATAGGCGAATGTAATTCGCCCGCAATCTAGATGGATGTAATCCATCTCCCGAACAATAAAACGCCAATGTATTCTTTATTTTCGTATACTATGTTTACATTTTAAAATGCTATTATTAATAACTATATGGGTCAAAATTCCAAGAATTTTCCTCACATTTCCTTACGACGTCTCTGCACATTCAGCTATGACGTTGTGGGGCCTTGTGCAGCCCGTACTTTATTTATAGCCACCTTCTTATTAACTGTTTGTTTTTACAAATACATATTGTTTCTATTTATTTATTTATTATTATTATTTTTTTTTTTTTTTTTTTTTTTTTGTTTTGTTTTTTGCAAATCAATGATTAATTTTTTTTATTTATTCGCATCTTTTATGTTAAAATTATTTTAATATCTAGTTCAGTATTTGTTTTATTTGTAAATTACACACATTACTTTAGTATTTTTTACTCACTGCTGGTTTGCTTAATTAGTTCATGTTTTCGAGTAAATGTTTTTTTCTGTTTTCTTTTGCTTTGATCTTCCCGCTATGATCTGCGTTGTTCAAGCACTGCTTTTCATAAACTAAATGTATTGTATGTAATATGTATGCCTAGTTATTATGGTTATGTTATTCTCTTTGATTAAACCGCCGATGTTCGATCGAACCTTCGAACAATGTTGCACATTTTAGCGTTTTTTTCAAGTTATTTTTTTCCAATCGTTTTTTAGCGTTTTTATACATATATATATATATATATATATATATATATATATATATATATTTATTTTTTCTTATCTTATTAATTCAGTTCTTATTATTTTGTTCCAATTCACTGGTTATTACTCCTCTTATTATTATTAATATTATTATTATTATTATTATTATTATTATTATTATTATTATTATTACTATTATTATGGATATTATTATTGTTTTTGGATCTCATTTTGCCCAGGCGATATCTCATTAACTATTTTCAACTAGCTGATGTGACCGGTACGAGATTTCTTTTCGCCTTATCTTCTTAATTCTATGACTGGTGATATTAAACGATGTATTACGTAGGCACCTTCAAATTTCGGATCCAGTTTTGCTGCGAAATTTTTTTTAAAGTTTCTGATTTTTCCTGCGGGTAACTTGTTTGTGTTCCAATGCAAGGTGTTACCTCGTCATATAAGGCGTTGGGAAGCCGAGATTCTCTTCCTTGTACCAGAAATGCTGCGCTGTACTGCGTGGTACTTTTGGTACACCAAAATTCGCCGCTGGGCTCTACGCAATGGTACTAATTCCGACCATTTGAAAAACTTGTCGGTGAATACAAGCATCATTGAATTTCCGTGTTTTGACCTCGCCAAAGGGCCTACAAAATCTACGCAAACGATCGCTCAAGGTTCTTCCGCAATACGTGTACAACATGTGTCCTGCGGGAATTGTTGGTTTGGTTTATACTGCTGGCAGGTTTGACAGTTTCGTACGTACCTCCGAATGTCCCTAAACATTCCGGGCAGTAATATCGGTTAGTTACACTTGCAATTGCTTTTCTTACGCCCAGATGACCTGCTGTCGGCGCGTCATGATTTTATTCTAATACTCTTTTCCTCTGAAACACATAATTTCTAGGGCACATATTCTTCGTCTTCGTCGGCGGTTGGAAGATGACGATTTAGTTGTCTCCCAACGATTAAAAAATCTGGGAATTTTTCGGGTTTTTTCTTTACCTCTTCACATTTATTTAACCACCACTTGAACTTCGGCGGGCTCTCTTGAACAGTTTGGAAAACGTCTACTGGGTCACGTGATAACGCGTCCTTTAACTTTCCTTCCTTTAATAACCACCATAAAATAACATGGTAAAATCATATTGGTCACAATTTTTTAAGGTTTACTTTTTCAGAAGATTTATAAAAATCTAAATTATAAATAATTAAGAATGCATTTTAATATTAATGTTGAAGATAAATACCCATAGACTTAAAAAATTATAAAAACAAATGTTATGAATTTTGACAATATATATATATATATATATATATATATATATATATATATATATATATATATATATATATATATATATGATGTTATCACTTTATGAAAAAAGTTATTTTAATGAAGACAATACCAGTAGTGAGACAATATAGTCTTGTTTTTAACATATATAATGTTTTATATGAACAATTTCAACGCTTTTGGTCTAACGGTGTGATATCACACGATCTTGGTGGCCAATCGACCGGCCCAAAATGGGAAATTATGTGCTCACCGAAGTGTTCTCTCAATAAATCCATTGATTGATGCGATGTGTGGGAAGTGGCGTCGTCTTGCTGAAACCAAATGTCGCCGAGATCACGAGCTTCAATTTCAGGCATCAAATAGTCAGTTATCATGGCACGATAACGGTCGGCATTGACTTTTACGTTCGCACCGGCTTCATTTTTAAAGAAATATGGACCGATGATTCCACCGGCCCACAAACCACACCAAACCGTTGCTTTTTTCTGGATGAAGTGGCTGTTCTTGAATCTCTTCAGGTTGCTCTTCGTCCCAAATGCGGCAATTTTGTTAGTTTACATACCCATTGAACCAGAAATGGACCTCATCGCTGAACAAAATTTGCCTCGAAAACGTCGGATCTTCTTGGAACTTTTCAAGAGCCCATAGAGCGAAGCGATGTCGCTTGGGATGATCGAGCGGCTTCAGTTGTTGCACAAGCTGTATTTTGTACGCTTTCAATTTAAGATCTCGACGTAAAATGGCCAAGTCGTTCCATACGTCAGTCCGAGTTGTTGCGAACGGCGCCGCTATATTTTCTTCACAGCGTGCTGGACGTGGTCTATTCGGTCGAATATTATCCAATAATGAATGCTGGGTCTCAAAATGGGTGATGGTGTTACGAATGGTACGCTCAGTAGGCCGATTATGTTGACCATAAGTTGAGCGAAGTGCACGAAGCGCATTCCTCACAGAACGTGAATTTTCTTAATAAAGTTGAACGATTTGTAAACGTTGTTCAGGCGTTAGTCTTTCCATTATGAAATGCCAAATAATACTAAACAAAAATAACATGACAGCATGACACGACTCACAAGTGATCTGTCAAAAAAGGCTATTGTATAAATAAAATGGTTACTCTCTTCTGCCTACGTTATGTCAGATATTATATCAGCGTTAATCTCTGTTGTAGGCGTGAGGTTACATGTAGATAGCAGGGTTTTATAGTTGAGACAAAAAATTGACTTCTCGACTTTTTTCAATTTTTAATAGTTGATTTTTTGACTCTTTAAATAGTCGATTTTTAGGCTTTGGACTTTTTTCAACTTTGCAATAGTCGGCTTTTTCCGACTTTTCGACTATTTGCCACTTTTCCGACTTTTTGACTATTTTCGACTTTACTCGATTTTATACGATAAAAATATCGTATTACAAAAACTTAAAAAAAAATATAAAATAAAAACATCGAAATCAAAATAACAGGCAATATATGCTATTGCATATATTGCTGGGTACACACAAAAATATATTTTTACAATACTATTTCCAACAGTTTAATGATGTAGTTGAAATAAAAACTTCTAAAATACTATTTTTTCGACTATTTTCGACTTTTTCCGACTATTTTGGACTTTTTCTGACTATTTTCGACTTTTAGACTTTATTAGACTTTTCCGCTATTTAGCAACAAGAAAATCGATCTTTCGTAATTTTCAAACCAACAAGTCGATTTCGACTGTTCGACTTGTTTCAACAGAAAACAAACAAAATGTATTATATTAAAAAAGCAACTTTTTTTAAATTTTTACAAGAATATATCTTAATTGTAATAAAATGCAACGATTTACCTTATAATTGTAAACTATAAAATATTTTAACACACACAAATAGTAAAACCATAATATTGTTAATAATAATTTTAAATTTAACATTTAAAAATACGCTTGAGTAACATTATTTAATTTTTTTCATAGACTCTCATTTGTTGGAAAATTTAGCTATATTCGCGTACTTTCCTGTAAGACTTATCCAGCAGCTTTTTTGAGAGAGTAAAGGGCAATTTATTCTTAATTGAAAAATAGTCAAAAAAGTACGCGAACATTTTGGGAACATTTTCAGGTAAACAACAATTAGTAATGCCCCTTGTTATGTTTAAAAAACGCCAATTTATCTATAAAAACAATAAAACATAGAAAATTGCTTTTTTATTAACAAAATAAAAGCACATTTTTATTAATTTAATATATATTTGTTAACAAAATTAAATTAAAAATCGTTTCATTAAAATTTCATTTTAAACCAGAATGCTCAAATCCTTAATTTAAAACTTAAATCATTAACTTAAAAGGTTTGCAATAGCAAATAAAAACTTTTATAAATTGATTTTTATAAAATTTTTTAACATAAATGTTTACATTTGTAAACAAATGCTCATACGTTTTTTAAACATAAGTTTTACCGATGGAAGTTGATGGAAGAAAAACAACTAGCAGCTTTCATCAAATTCTCTTTCAATGAACTGTCAAATTGTCTCTCATAGTCTCACTTGTAAGATTTTTAAAGTAAACGAACGCGATTTAGCAACTTCCAGCAACATTTTGTAATTATCACAAAATATCAGGTACGCGAAAACAACTATTGAAACAAGAATCATATTTTCTGTAAACTAATGAAATTTTTTTCATTTAATTTTTTCATAAAAAACAGAATCGACCCCACTTTTATATTAGTTTCTAAAAAATATTTTTGCAGCATCACAAATGTTTCTAACGCATTCAGTCGATTTAAAGATCGACTGGCTGACCGGCTGGATAGAGGTTATTAGTAAGCCCTCTATCCTTGCACAAATTCAAGGTTACATTTAGAGCATTCGTTCCGATATCGTTACATCCTCCCAACCAGTCACCCCAATTACTAGATCGTCGGCGTAACTATATGTATGGAAACCTAGGTTGCACAGTGGGGCAGAATCGAAATTTTTTGGAAATAAATCTGTAACTTCTGATCGGCTGGCTCAATTTTCATGAAATTTGGTATAGGCATAGCAGAGGAGTGTACAATGTTAAGTTTGGAAGGGGGGCACAACAAACCTTTCAGGGGCTGAGCTAAGGAGGCTCAATTTAGATACCTCTGACATAAAAAATTTTTAATCACTTGCCAAATTTTTGTTTCTCGTCCGATTTCAAATATTTTTATATATTGTTATAGACCCTGATAATACCTATAAAAAAACATGCTTACATATCCTATTTATCTTTTATAGTTTTCGAGTTATTTGCGTTTGAATTTTTAAGCACTATAATTTTGCATGTTCTTGGTCCAGTTTTTTTCATATATATCCTAGTATTTCCGACCGATTTTATTAATTGTTTTCTCACCTAGTTAAAGAACAAAATTATCTATTGAATAAAGAAAATTTGAAGTCGATATCTTAACCGAGTCCAAAAATAAAGGATTTTGAATTTGAAAATTGCAAGAAAGACGACTTTTTTGTTTTTTTAGCCGAAAAAGTATCTACACTCTTTTTTATCTAAAATAAAATTTTCTTTAGCAACATATAATAATTTTGCACTTTTCTGAAAGGTAACTTCACGGAAATGACTTTAAGATAAAAAAAACAAGCCCAATAACTCAATTGGTCATGGTAAACACCCTCCCGAATTCGACCCATTTTATATGAAAGTTTTGATTTTAGACTATATTTTCTCAAATCCCAAAGCACGAATCGACAAGCGGAATATATTTTAAGAATCTACAATATGTTGTTAAAAGTTTTAAATCAAAATCTACGGGACTTCGGAAAAATGTGGATTCTGTAGCCATAAATGTAAAAGATCCCATTTTTGGGAATTATGATTAGTTTATTTGGGAATTCAAGAAAACACTACCCCTGATTGAAATTTGGTTAACGCGCTTATATTTGTACTAATAAGATTCACAAATTTCCTGCAAATTTCATTAAGATACAAATATGTTATTACAATTAAAAAATTTGTATTTTCTCCAAAAACCCCAAATTGGACCTTTTGTTTGGTTTATTTCTAAATAGCGAAAGAAATTTTAAAAATATGTATTCCAAATTAAGCTTATCTTTTAGCATATATAATTTCCGATCTTTTGCAAAAAGATTCAAGTCAATATCATGCCTCATTTCAGAAATATGCGCCTTTAAACTTTTATATTTCCAATTTAATGCATATATGACTATATTTTTACAAACTTGCAATTTTGGCCTTTAGCTTTGCGTGAATAATTACTTAGAAAATTATGAATATTTCTGTATACTTTTACTAATATCTATAAATATTTTTATAAAAATAAATATTTTTTTATTTTTAATAGGGTTGCCACATTTCCCAAATTTAAGTAAATCTTTATCCTTTTCTAAGCATTCATATATTTATATTAATGAATTTAAAATAACAAAACAAACAAAAAATTTCTATTTTAGCTTAATCAATAAGTATTTTGTTAGTTTACATTTATAGTGTTTACCTAAATTTAACAAATGTATTTATCTATTGGTGGTGGTTAAAAATTTATATATTTATGATCTAGTGGCAATGTACAGGTATCCTTTTCGGTGATACCTAGCTGCAGCATTTATCTATTACTGATGGTTCAAAATCTATATTTTTATGAGCTAGTGACAATGCACAGGTAATATCCTTTCCGGTGATACCTAACAGCAACATATTACATAAAGATATATAGATAGATATATATAATTCTTATCAACATGAACAATTGTGTTGTGTTCTGTGGAGTTTATCTAAAAATGATCTTAATCGTTTAGAAGCTATAGTGGAATTCATAAAAACTACATATCATGCAAAAGTCGACGTCATTGGTAAATCTCAGATAGAGAGCTCTTAAAAGTTGTATGACGTAAAAATGAAGTCCTTGAATCAGCGTACTAACAGATTAAAAATTAAACATTCCGATTGGATGGATACTAGTAGTAGGGAAATGGGAAGGCAATAGTTGTTTTTGTTTTTAATGAGGAGAAAGAGCAATTTTGAAGAGCAAATTTTTTGTATGAAATTGAAAACCAATGAATTTGTTTTTGTAATTTTTTCTTGTGAGTGTATTAATAGGAGGAAAAATTGTTTTGCATTTTATGAAATTGAAAACCAATGTATTTATTTTGTATAATAATATATGTATGTATGTAATTATATTAAAAGTACATACAAATAATTTAACAGGGGAGACAATTTTTTATTTTTTGCACTTTTAATTGTGATGAAATTAAAAACTGATGACTTGTAGAAATAGCGTTTGAGTATTTTTGGTTTATTCATCTACATATTTTTATATGGTTATTTTTGTTTTTGTAAAGTGGAAACTTGAGAATTGTTTAGTTTATATGGAAAAAAATAACTGTGTAAGGTTCTTTGACATTAATGAAGATATATTTTATGTTGCTGAGTATGGTCATGATTAATTTTTAATATTCTAATAACAAATTAAGAGGGAGTATTTTTTAATCACATTAAACATTTTTCATATCTAGAATACTTTTAAAATTAGTTTGTGGCTCAATGTTTATGTATATATAATATTTTCTCAATTTGAAATATTAGGAGATATACCCAAATTAGTCTTTATTTGGAGATAAATTAGATTAGATATAAATATAAATGTCTGAGGTAAAATTATTTTAATCAGTTAATAAACTTTTTAAAAGGCGGAACAAAAATTGAATCAAATAAGATTACAAATGCTGATATTGTTGCGGCTTTCAATAAATTAAAAACAAGACCATATCTAGCAGCAAAGGATTTACTACCATTAAAGCCATATAAGGTATTAAGTATGTTCCGCCATAAGAATAAATATGGAAATGTGGTGATGGCAGAGCTTGAAAAGGGAATGTTATATCTTCCCAAACGATATAATAATTTGGAAGATAAAGTAATAGATGGAGTTAATAATGAACAATTTACTTTAAGGAGGAAGTTAGATAATGGTTTATATGTTTTGGAATTGGAAGAGGTAGTCAGTGAAAACTCCGCTGGAGAAGACGAAATGGCAGAGTTTTTCATCCCAAATTCTCAACCATATTTCAGTTGGAAAAATAGTAAAATTCCAAGAAATTCTTAATAAAGAAAATTTGTTAATTGGTATATAAGTATCATTTTTTAAAAAACTAACTAATTGTAAAAATGAAGCTTTATAATAAAGATGTTACATATAAAAATTCAAAAATTTCTTCAAAATTTTGATGGTTTAATTTTTGTTGAACATCAAAAAAACACTGGAAGAGTATTTGGCACTTATTAATAAAACTGGGAATTACAACGAAGAACCTATATCATCTAAATATGGATTACACTTCAAAAACTGTTCATGGTCGGATGATAAAGCAAACGTTGGTGCTGATACTTGTAATTGTAGAAAGTATAGACAACTTATAAGCAAAATAGAGGATTTTATAAAAAGATATTATTTATTATCGAAACGTCTAAAATAAGTAAATAGGAAAATATTTTTAATTTCAAATATGTTAATTTTAAGCAAAAAAAAAAAAAGAAAAAAAAATAAAAAATAATTGTACATTAAAAAAATTTTTTGTGTTTTCTTTGTAATAACTTCTTGCAATTTTGAACTTGGTAAGGGTCTTGTGAATTTTGAATTTTAGAAATAATTTTAGTAAATAATTGCCTATATATAAAGAACAACATATTAAAAATAATGGATACATCCAACAACTCTAAAGTTGGATCAAATTATACTTCAAACAAGGGTCAAATTGAAATTCAAGAAATCTTAAAACTGCCGCCTATAGACATTCCACTATTCCTCGCATTGCATGATGGTCGTGATAAAATTCTGAAAGTTTTACTAAATGGTGGAAAAAGAACTTGGAATAAAAATAAAATAATATATATTTTTCTTATATCTATAAAACAAATAAAAGTATTTAAATAAACTTAAAACTAACATATCATTTTCATGTAAATTAAAATATTTAAAAATATTTAAAATTTTATTAAAAGTTAAATTTTTACATCTTAAATAAATAAAAATACAACAATAAACACCACAAAACATTGATGATTCACTTTGAATTCGCATTTTATTGTAGACAAATGTTTTAGAATTTCGGTTTAGAAATGAAATAAATGGTTTTATTGGAGGTTGACCTGCAGAGCAAAAAAATTCTGCTGGTTTATTTTCAGGGAAATAAAAAGCTACCCAATGCTGTCCAGGCTTATAAGATGGATCAGTGTTGGCTATGTAAAATGATGGTATTGTAACAGATGTCTTGGATAATTTATTACTCGCAAAAACTCCTTTAAATTTATATTTTGTATAATTATTTGAATTTAAAGTATTTATAATATTTATTGAGTTCATAGGGTTTGAATTATAGTGCGAGACTTATCAATTTCTATTATATTGTCAAATTCACAATATACTAAGCAGGTAATTGCCTCCGTAATTGGTTTCCCAAAACGTCCTTCTATTCGAATAGTTCCTTGATTTATTAAATTTCCACAATTAGAATTATTATTGTGATCTGGTGTTAAATCAAAAGCTAGAAAAAAATCCGCTATAAAAAAGTTCCTTTGTAATTTGATGACCTTTATCAAAATGATGGATTCCGGTACCTTTAAATAGGATTTGATAACCACGAGTGCTTAATATTCCTCCATTGTTGTAGTTAAATTCTATTGGCTGTGCTGAAAATTGTACTCCATTAACAACCATATTAAATCTTTGTAAATTAAAATGTTGAATGTTGTATGGATTTTCTTTTCTATCTCCAGTATAAGCTTTATTCGACACCATTCCAAAAATGAAGAAATTTTTAATTGTCCAAGTATAACATTAATTAGAGATAATGAATGGTTTCCTGGATGTATAGTGAAGGTCTTAATTTCTACTCTCTTATATGGGTAAATTGCATTTTTGCTTTGTAATACATTATGATGTGCCATTAATATAATACTATTGATAGTAAGATGATTTATATATAAATTAGCTTCATGTTTTCTTAGATAAGATTCATTTTTATCCCCACTTTCTAAAATATAAAATTCTGGTTTCTCCAAATTTAATGTGACCTTAAGATCAACATTATTAAGCAAGTACTTTTGTTGATTAAATACATCTACATGAAGTTTTCCGAAAAGCTCCACCTTTTTCCCATCCTTAAATAATTTTTTTCTTTTATCTAAACCGGGATTTTCTTTATCGATTAATGAATTAATTTTATTCACATCAGTAGCCCAACCACACGATTCAAGATGGGTAGATCTAGCATCATTTCCATAATTGAGCAATGTTTCTATATATGCTCTATAGTGATAGTTGTTGTCAGGTTGAGATACACTTTTATTATTAAAATGAACTGTACAATTCCTAAGTATGGAATGCAACAAGTTATTAACAACGCCTCCAGTTCCTTTGAATTCAAGCACTAGTCTAAGATAAATACTATTAAGATCTCTATATGTTTCACCATTCCCCAACGATACAAATTCAATTGTACTAGAGTTGTCCAATGAAGCAATTGGGTTATAACATATTTCTTCTGTTTTAATTATACTAGTTTGAATTGGGGGAGATTCAAATAAATCCAATTCACTTTTCATACATTCTATAAATCCCGACATTTTAAATTTCCCAAAATATAGTTAAAGTTCTGTTCTCTACAACGTTTGGATTTATTATGCGGTTTTTGTTTTAAGCGTTTAAGTTTTATATGCTTCCCTTTACCTTTCTGCATTGTTTTTATTTTTTCAATAGTAGCTTCTTTGATATTATTCATAATTTTACTCCCTTGATTAAATAGAATATCTTTCACAGGTTTTGTTCCGATTTCTTCTAAAATTTCTTTTACAATGTCTAATGTCTTATTTTTTAAATAATTTAATCCTGTTTTCAAGAATGGTTTCAGGTGTGAAAAAAAAGATGAAAACAGTGATCCAATACCACGTCCATATTGCACAAACCTTGGTGTATGATATATTTCACCAATATTTTGAACATTATTTCCAGACTGATTATTATAATAATTTGTATACATCACTTTCATGGTTATTACAAAAATGATTTAAAATTTTACTAAACATTTATTTTATATATATTTTAAAGTGTAGAGTACAATAAAGTGGTATGAATTCATTCAAACTTATTATTCCTCCTTCATCATTTCGAATCATTATAGATATATTATTAATGTTATAAGATTCAATAGGAAAATATTCAATTCTATTAAAATGAATATAATTTTTCAATGTGGATATTTAAAATATTTTCAAACATTTAGTTTTTTTTATTACCTACATGTCGTGGTTTAATTATATCAGTGTAAATAAATACAATTTCATTTATGTCTAGTGAAAAGACTTTAGTAAAATAATTTGTCATATTATCTGTAAATTTGGTTAAAGATTTGTGCAGAATGTGGTTTGTTGATGTTAAAATGGAATCCTTTTCAACGTTTTCTAATTCATCTCTACTAGTATAAGAATCAAATTCGTTGCCTTTCTTTTCTGTTGCTAAATTTGTTTGTGAGGTATCATTCTTTAACTTATTTATCTATCTATCAAATGATAAAATGAATTTGATAAAAAATCAAAATTTAATATCTAAAAATATAGATCGTGTTATTTGGTGTTTTGCAGAAAAAAATTCTCTTCCGATATTTAACAATGTAGAGTATATACAAGCTATTCCAGAGGATTTTGCTACTGCAGAAAATGAATCGGTTTTAATAATATTGGATGATTTAATGCTTGAATCATCTAATAAAAAGTGTGTGAACTTTTTACTAAGGGATCTCATCATAGAAATTTAGCTGTGATTTTAGTAACACAAAACATTTTTCATAAAGGTGCTTATTCCAGAGATATTTCTTTAAACTCTAAATATATAAATATGTTTAAAAATCCTAGGGATAAGTTACAATTTCAATATTTAGCTCGCCAAGTATACCCAGAAAACTCAAAAGCTCTGGTTGATGTATATAATAACTGTACGCAACAGGCTCATGGTTATTTATTAATTGATCTTACTCAATAAATACACAACGCATTAAGATTTAGAACGGATATTTTCAATAAAAGTCACTATTTAATATTTGGAAACATAAACAATGACCTCGAACCTAAAACTGTTGAAGGAGAACTAACATATTCTTTACGTTCTTAAGAAAGCAGATTCTATACTACGAAATGCAATACTGAAACATGTTGATGATGTTGTTATTAAAACAATAAATGAAATACTTTTTTATATAATTAATGAGAACCATAAAATCAATAAATCTGTTTTTGACAAAATAAAACCATATAAAAATACAATTAGAAAAGTTTGTTCACCAGAAACCTCAATGAAACAAAAGAGGAAACATCTAATTCAAAAAGGAGGATTTCTACCAACTATTATTTCATCCGTTTTAAGTGGAAAAATTTTAGAAAATGTCAAATAATTTATCCAAATTAATAGTTCTTAATCCATCAACTTACGATAAATTTAAAATTAAATATTCTGATTCCAATTTTCTACATCGAAAACTAATAACAATATATAGTTCACACACACTAAAAGATAATAAATGGTATTATATTAAACAAGAATTAGCCAAATATTTAATTGGAAGCCAAATATCATCTTCTCATCAAACTAAAAGTTCTAAATTGAGTAGCCTACGTGCCAATGAAACACAAACTAGGAAAATATATAAGAAACATATTGAAACTCAAACAATGCAACCAGAGTCAAGTAGTGTAGGAACACAATCTAATACAAATTTACCTGAGGAAATTTATACTAATGAAAATTATGATGAAATTGATATGGATACAACATTACAAAAACTTAATCCTACTTCTGCCTCTTCAGCAGCTAAACGACTTAAACATTTGTCTAATAATGGAACACCAAAAATAAGAATATTGTCAAAGGATGAAAATCACAAAAATTTGAAGCAATCAACTTTACCTTATCAATATTCTACTCGACTAAATAGAAATCGTAAAAACTTAGATTACGAAATAGAAAATGTACAATGGAAAAATATTTAAAAATAAAACACATTTATTATATAATAAAAGACATATATTTATTATTGTTTCATTGTGATAACATAAACATCAGTGTCATTTTCATTAAAAAATATATTTTAATAATATCTTAAGGAGTTAACTCTATTCAATAGAAATATATACATTTGAAGTTCTACTTATGTAAACTATAAAGAAAATTAGAAAATATGAAAGTATTTAAATTATTAAATGTACAACTTAAACATCTACATTCATTAAATATTCATCGTCTGATGAGTCTTTTAAAAATTCTATATACTCACTATCAATATTCAAGAAAATATCGCCATCTATCTGTTGTCAAAGTCACTTTGAAGTGTAAAATGTCCTCGCGCATAAGTATTTATTTGGTCAGAAGCAATAATTCTTTTATCATTCGCCTAGCTCAAGACAACTTTATGTAATTTCTGTGCATACAACTGATGAAACTTTGATCTAAATGTATGCATTGTATCAGAAATTATTTTTCTTTCAAATAATGACCTTTTGTAGTCTATTATTGATAAATTTTGTATACATGATTTTTTAACTCCTTTAGACTTCTTTACTTCCACCATGTCAACCGTTTTGAATGAATACATTTTTGATCGAAGTTCCACAAATTCTTTCATAATTTTCCCTCTATTCTCATCTTTTATCATGCCTAGAACTTTCTTATTTAATATTGGGAGTTTAAATATATGATCAGGATGATACTCTGATTTATCAAACCTTAAGGCAATTTCTTCACGAATATCACTATAAAAATCATCTGTTTTTATAGTGTATATGAATGAGTCTGTATCCATATAATTCAATGTTAAATTAGACTGAAATTTTGGTTTCATGTATTGATAATGAAAATCATACATTTTCCATTTTGAGAGTTTCAGCACAGCAAAGCCTAAATAAATTAGTTTGTTGTAAGTTATTTGCATAACCTTTAACTGAACTGCAAACATGTTTTCTGAAAATTAAGTTATACTCGAAAAATTAGGCTTTGAAATTAATTCTCTAGCTCCTAAATGATTACGCCTTGTTTCCCAATCTGTAAAAATTTTTATATCTTTGCGTTTATGAACATTTTCCATAGTTGTTCCATATACAGAAAAAATCTTTTTCAAAAGCATTTTTTGCTCTTGTTCTGTGATATGTATTCAAATCTATATATGTTTTTAACCATGGAGATTGTCGAAATTTTAATGCTCTGTGTATTTATTTTTTTAATATCAGTCCATTCTTTAAACATTGTAAATAGTGTGGATATTCTAAATCTATCTCCAAAAAATATCCAATATCAGATGTATCCGAAATAGTAGTTACATCAATAATTTCTAAAGCCGCATCATCATAAATCCACTCGAATTCTCCATATGGGAGATATTCTGACATGGCCCAACCATACAAATTGCTAGCATTTAGATACATTAAATATGTTGAAGGCTTACTACTATCAAAGTCTTCTAAATATTTATTATTTGCTCTAGAATATCTCTTTGAACATTGTACTAGTCCTCCTCTAATACCGTCTAGTATAAAATGATACATATTGACGTCACTTAAAAGTTCAAACCTTATGTTAGTTGTTCTTAACATTGCATCCCACGATAAACCTGGAGCAGTATAATATTGGCATGGGTTAAGTTTGTATATACTTTTACAAATACTTCTAAAATTCTGAAAAATATCTGTTAATCTAACAAGTTATTACATTTAAAAGTTGTCCAAAGCGATTTAGCATGATCATAAGCTTCATCAGTACAATGCGAATTATTTAAAATATTATAAAATTTTTCTTTAGCAGGAAGATTAGTTTCATTAAAGCGCTCCATCGAATCAATATGAGAATAAGGAAATACTCTTTTTCTTCTGAGTAAATCAAATTGTTGTTTTTGATTATAAATTTTATTTAGAATTTGAAAATCACTGTCATTTAAATTTTTGGCTAAAGATTCTAAGCTGGAGGCCATAAAACGAAAAGAGTCTAAAAACCGAATTTCAAATCCCTGATTTTCTTCAACTGTTATAAACTTTGATAACGATATATATAGTTCTTTATTGAGAGGAATTACCTTTATATCTCCCTCAAATTGTGAAAGTTCTTTCATAAATAAGTGACAATCATAAGAGGAAAAATTATGAAAGAATACTGGTATGAATTTGACTATTTTATAATTAATATTACATGAGCTGTGGGCTGCTCCTCTAAATTTGCCAGTTAAATGACAATGATCCCGTACTTTTCTATGAATATTGTAGGAGCATCATTACCAAAATAAATATTAAACTTATCTAAATTATCATTAAAACTACACTTAATATAATAACTAAAGGCACAAGCTATATGTTTTTGTATATTTACTTGCTCGTTATCAATTTTTTCCAAATATGTCTCAAAATCAGCATATACAACGAACGGTACATTTAACTGCTTCTGATAATTTTAAAATATAAATGGCATTTTCGGTACTACTTTTTTGCAGTTAAGATCATGATCTTGCATTATCTTCTCATTTGGAAAGTACTGAAGGCATGCATTACAAATGTAAACTCGTCCATGGTGGGAAGTTAAACTTGATCTTACTAATCTGAAATATTTGAATAATAATTTAATTTATAAAATGTGTAGTTAATTTTTATTTAAATTACCTTCCGATATCTTTAATAAAAACGTAATGACACCATTCTTCGTCCATAAGAAGAATAAGATTTATGTGATGATTTTTTACCGCAGACGTGAGGTAATATGGTCCAACTATAGTATTACCTTCGCAGCCAAATACATTAATGCTAACATTTTCATTCTTGCTTTCAAATATCTTTATATCTTTTAATTTCATTGGAAATTCTAGTTTTTCAAAATTTAGCAGTTCATTTTCCATACATATTTTCTCCTCATTTATTTGAATATTTCCAAATCCATCACAATTCACAAATCCATTTGCTTCATTATATAAGAATGAAGCGATGATACACCACTTGAAACAATATTCATCATCATTTGGATAGTTGAAACAGGCATCTTTTTTCTTTATCCAATGTGGTAATGGTATATATTTGGAGCCTCTAATGAATGAAGCCTTATTTATATTTATTTCCAAATGCTTCATTCATATTAGGGACCATCCACTATCTCCTTGTGCTTTCAAAGATTCTTCAATACTATCACTTATGGTTAAAAGTTACATTTTTGTTCTATGCGTTATGGTGGTTAGCATTATTTAATTTTCTATAATTTTAATATATTCGCACTCCACTTCTAAATTGTATTTCAATGCTATGTTTTTATTTATAGCGTTCTCCAAAATTTCAAAAATATCATGGCTTACATCTTCTAAAATCTCTTGAGGATGCAGAATTTCCTCTTTTTGGTTTCTGTAGAGGTATGTCAGAATTCTTTCTTTGAAAGCGCTTTTAATACAACTAAATTTATTAGAAGTAGAAGGCTCACTTCTATCACTGACATGGGATGTGCTGGCATGAGTCCTTTCATGCTCCTTTAGATGTTTTTCTTTGGAAAACCATTTCCAACGTTCCAAACAATGAAGGATCTCATGTCTTTCAAGCATCTCTCTTTCCACAAAAATTGATTTGCAATATTTACATTTATAAGAAGGCATATTGTTTAAAATTTACGTGTAATCACTTTTAATTAAGTCAAAAACTAATAAAAAAAACATATATTTAAATATTGATTAAAGGTTTGACATTTTTATACACTTACGCATAAAGATACACACTTATGTATGCATATTCCTACCAAAATGTTTTTATTTTTTTAACGGAAAAGTATTTTGCTTCGTTAAACACTTTTAATTCACCAGCAATTATTAAATTTAAAGAATAATGCTTAATGCAGAGGTGTATTAATAAAATAATTTTTAATTAAAAATTACTTCAAACATGGACAGACAGAAGCTTACATGTGGATTTTGTATTAATGAGACTTTTTCCACAAAGTGGAATAAAAAAAGACATTTTATGAAATATCATAATTTTCTTAAAAATAAAGCGAAAGACCTTTTAAACTATTTGGAGCCTGCAGATACTTCAGGGGGCGCAACATTGAATTTAGTTCCGAAGTATAAGAAACTAATGGAGGAAGATGAGAATCTTCTACTAAATCTGGATGTCAGAGCATACTCAGTTCCAGAGGAATATAAAAAAATAATGAACGAAGACGAGGATCTTCTTCTCAATTTAGATATATAATAATTTTTAAGTATTATATAAATAAAATAATAATAAACACTATATAAGTTTAATATGCTTTTATTAAATAAATAAAAATAAAAAAAAACTGTTTTATTTATAAAATGTTAGCTATAACTAAGTTCAAACGACCTTTGTAAATAATAGTTCAGTTTTTATCATTCAATTGCGTTAAATAGGGATCTTCCTTGTTTAAAAATTTCACGAATCGTTGCGGAAGATAAAACCATTTATTGTTATTTAAATATGTGATAACTTTTGATCCATATTGTGTTTCTTTCCACTCAAATTTTAAAATTTTGAATGGCTGATGTAAGGGAATACATCAATTTTTGTATACTCAGCCTTAATGCCAAGAGCCAATTTAATAATTTGTTGATGCATCTAAAAAAAAAATTATAAATACATGAAAGTTAAATGCATTTTCCAATAGTGATAGCTTACCATTCTGTTAGCTATACTTTGAAGTAATCCTCAGATCAAATGGTAATAAATATGATTTGATTCCTCTTTTTATACAAATTTAAAAAATACTCCTTTATATTTAAATACGTAAATTGGATACTTTCTCTTTAATATTTCAAATAGAGAAAAAGATTAATTTAGCTTTCATATAGAAATATTTAAATTGTTTTCATGTACTTTTAACATAATTACATACATACATACATACATATATACATACATACATACATATATACATACATACATACATACATACATTTCTTTTCAATTTCATAAAATGCAAAACAATTTTTCCTCCTATTAATGTACTCACAAGAAAAAAATTACAAAAACAAATTGATTGGTTTTCAATTTCATACAAACAATTTGCTCTTCAAAATTGCGTGCAAAATAGCAACTGGAGCACCCTGCAAGACATATGATTATTTAAATACAAGATCCAAGAATAAAAGACTGGCCTATAAGCTTTCTATAATTTCGAATGAAGAAGTTTCTGATACATTCAAAGAAATATTAAAAAAGGAGAAGCAATCTAAGAGTGCAATTAATATTGCTGAAATACTGCCAACTGCATCATCAAAACGGATTGCCGAAAGTGTACCTACTCCAACATCACAAACCAATTTTACAGAGGAAGAAGCAGCAATTATCAAATTTTAAGAAAAGCCCTGCTTGAAAAGGGCCACTCAATTCTACCATCATACAAGGATATTCAAGAAAAAATGCAAACTATTTTACCATCTATTTCGGTTACCGAAAATGAAGCATGTGTAGAGCTATCTTCTTTACTTCAGAATACAGCTACCAGGATAGTTGCAGATTTTTCTGCAGATCAGTTGGAAAAAGTAAATAACAGCGACGTTGTATTAATCTGTAAGTGGGGATGTGACGGACTATCAGCCCTTCCTGAATACAAGAATGCTATTGGAAGTAAGAACATTATAAAAGCGTATTTATAGCATCTTTGGTGCCATTAAGAATGCGATCTATTTCATTCTTCTAATAGTATTTTTCGTATTTTCTATAATATTGAACCCAGAAACAAAACACGTGGTTTAGAATGCACTAGAGGGACTTTGGGATACTTTTTCGTTCTTCTAATGGTACTTTTTGAATTTTCTATAATATTGAGCGTAGAAGCATTAAATTAAAAATAAACGGTGCTAAGTGAATGATATCCTATATGGACTTTTTTGTACTTTTTCGTTCTTCTAATAGTACTTTTCGAATTTTCTTTAATATTGAACCTAGCAATACGAAATTAAAGATACATGGTGCTATTTTTTTTGTTCATCAAATGATACTTTTTGAATTTGTTATAATAATTAACATAGAAATATGAAATTATAAGTATGTATATATGTATGAGAATCTACAAGTGGGGAATTTGAGATACTTTTTCATTATTTTAATGGTACTTTTTGAATTACTTATAATATTGAACCTAGAAGCATGAAATTAAACATATATGTTCTAAGTGAATAAGAATTCATAAGAGGGGATTTTGTAGTTCCTTTTTAGCCTAGAAATATGAAATTAAAGATAGCTATATGTACTTATATTTTAAGCCAACAAACGCAGGGACAGAATTTGTCACATTCTTCTTTACTAAAACAAAAAAAAAAAAAAATAATAATAATAATATAAATAAATATTTTTTGCACTTTTTGTATCTTCGAACATTTAGGATATAAAAAATAATGTATTTTTGTACTTGGTACCTTTCCTTACATAGTGTCTATATTAGAAAATTTTTTATAAAGACAAACATCAAAATTAACCCGAATTTATGGAAGGTGGCAAGAGTTGCACAAAAGCTACAGTAAGGCGAATTCATTAATGTTTTTTATATGAAGTTTGACAGCTGTAACGACCAAACATAATAATTAGCTTCTTAACTACGATTACCTTGTATAGATTTGCAATGATTTTGACGTTTGTCTTGATAAAAATTTTTCTAGTATAGACACAACGTTTTAAAAATATATCAAATATGTCATTGCCACTTTTTGAAAATCCTATTATTCAGAGGTTATAAATTTTACTTTTTGGTACTTTTTTAACTAATAGCCGAGCGAAATTACGAATTTCAATTTGAAATTACAAACGGAATCCAGACTATTCATACTGATTAAATGACATTTGATGTAATTTCTTGAACAGTTGATACTTTTTGTTTACACCAATTTTTGGAATAACTGATTAAACTTTAAACAATAAAATATTGTTTTTTGTTTATAAATTCGCTTTATTTATGTTTATTTTTTGTTCTTTTGACATATTTTTTACGTAAAAATTAAACCAAATAATCTTTTAATTTAACTAACTTTTTCTGTATATATAGAAAAAGCTGTCAGCTGTTTTTTTTTTTTTATGTGAACAAAAAATGAGTTGAATTGATACGATGAAATAAAAGCAAAATATGTCGTGTTCTTTTTGAGTAATTTTTGCTTATGAGAGGTTTTAATAAAAGCAGTAATGAAAACTGTGATTCCCTTGCAAGTAATACATATGAAAAATGCAGAAAAACTTAACAAATAATAATTACGTTTGATTTATATTTTTTCGCTCAGAAATTAAATTAATTTTTATTTTAATTTTATTACTCAAAAAAGTTACAGGGAGTTTTATTTTATTGCAGATCAAATAAAACATACTGTTACGAAATTGTACTTGAATTCAAATATAACGGTTTTAACGGAAGGTTTAAACTTAAATCTTTCTCAATGTTTATGTTAACAACAGTTACCATATCTGTAGAAATTATTAACATAGATGTAAACTTACAACATTGAATGAAAAGCTTTCTCCATTATTTGTAAGTATGGCAACACTAAATGTTGAAGCTGCTAACATTATCATCGAAAGCTCTAAAATTCGAATATACTAGTTTTTCCGTTAAGATCATTGTAGAAATAGAGCTTTCGAGAAGCATCTAGAAGGTAATGCAGTATATATAAATTGGGCGTGAGAACACCATGGAGTCAGTCTCATTGGAAACATCGTTAAGTAAAGACAAATTAACTGCCTTGGCTGTATATTCTTGTACATTATTATTGTACATTATTATGTATTAGAATACATAGTAACTATTTAAACTGTTATTGTTATACATTTTTTAAATAAAATAAAGAGTCGTTACAACTTTTAAACTACTAAACTGCTTTTAGCTAGTAATAAAGCAGAATTACAAAAGAGACTGATAGATGAATTCAATCGGCGTAATATTGGCATCGGAGCTTACGAATTCGAGTATAAAGAAGAAAAATAAAAAAAAATAAAATAGTTAAAGAAGAAGTTCAAGAAACTTCTAAAGTAAATAACGATAAAATTTCTTTCCGAAGTTCAAGAAACTTTTAGGGTCAATAGCGAGAAACTTCTTGCTGAAGTTAAAGAAGAAAATAAAATAATGGAAATGAAATTTCAAGAAACTTCTAGAGCGACAGGCGAGAAACTTCAGAAAATTTCGGAAGTTATAAACAGCAGAGTGGATGGCATTGAAACAAAAGTGTCCGACTTGGAGAGCTGCCTAGATATACAAGCCAAAGTTGATAAAAAACTACATGATTTAGAAGTAAAGATGAATAATCTTCAATGCCAAGATGGACAGGTGCGAATTATTCCAGAATCCTCCAGTAGAAAAAGGCCCCTAGCTTTGATGGCACCACACCATTTAATGTGTTCAAATTCCAGTTTGATACAGTTGCCATTAGAAACATGTGGAACGACGAAGAAAAAACTATAGAGTTGATATTGGCCTTAAAAGGAAAGTTCTTGAAAGCGTGCCAGCGTGTAACAGAAATAGTTATGATGGCATAATGGAGGCGTTACAACGTAAGTATGGTGGTAAACATAAAAAGGAATTATACCGAATGGAATTGCGTGGTAGAGTGCAGAAGGCCAATGATACACTACAAGATTTTGCGTTGGAAATCGAGCATTTGCTACAGCTTATTTATCCAGGGGAAAACAACCCGTTTTTGGACCATATCAAAATAGAGGCATTTGTTAATGGCATTCGAGATTTTGAAATAAAACACGCAGTTTGTGCTACACCTAAAGCATCATTCGCACTGGCACAAGAAAAGGCGAAAATAATTTCAAAGCCGCAAATATGCAAGGTGCGAAATGTCGAAGTTTTTACTGATAATGAGAGAAATATAGTCGACGAATTAAAAAAGGTTTTGGAGGCGTTTAATGATAAACAACGTAAAGTCAGAGTAAAATGTTGTAACTACGGTAAATCGGGTCATATTCAGCGAAACTGCAAAGCACCAGGAAAACGAACCAGATCTACCTCGCCTTAAAGAAACAACCAGCAGTGAAATCATCAATCATTACAAGAATCACCTTTAAACTAAAACGAGCTGGCACTATGGGACAAGAGCTAGCACCCACATCTGAGGGCCCCACAATCTCCATATCCGTAATGCAGCAAAAAAATAGCAATCTTACCTTTTCTGGGTACATCAACGGTCAGAAGAAAGCTTTACTATAGACACCGGGGCATCACAGTCTATCGTCAGGCCCGATTTAGTCAAAAAAAAACAATTCAAGCATTATGTGGAGCCGGCCACTGTCTATGGTAAAGTAAATGCGAAATTAACCATTGCCAACGTCAGCGTCAATCATTTATTTATTGTTGCCGCACCAATGCTGATTTTATTGATTAGGCACATTACTTTGGATATGGGACAAAAAGTTATGATTTGGCGAAATGTAGAGATACCCCTTGACGTCGGATATGAAAATAGGACTCAAGTAAGAAAGCTAGTTACCGTCGAGCATCAGAAGCTACCACCACAGTCAGAAACTTTAGTATGGAGGGAGATTGTGAGGACAACAGTTTGTGGGTGGTAGAACCAAAAATAGTTCCTGTAAGAGTGTTTAACCTCTACAGATATGAAAAGGTCGTTAAGCCAAATTCCGAAATAGGTCAATGCGCTTCAGCAGAGGCAGTAATCAATTGCGAGAAAAACCGGGAACCTGCCAATAAATCCACCAAAGAACACGAGCTACTGGCGGAATATGTGGGGAAATGGGTAGAAGCGGAATATGTGGGGAAATGGCAATAAAGCAGGCGCCCAGAAGAGTTCCTCTAGCAAAACGAAGTGAAGTGAAGGAATTCGTCAATGAAATGGAGCGGAACGGTATAATCGAACCATCTTCAAGTCTTTGGAGCTCGCCTCTTGTTTAGTTAAGAAGAAAGACTGCAGCACTAGATTTTGCGTCGATTATAGAAAACTGAATGACGTCACCAAGAAAGACAGCTACCCGCTACCAAGAATTGACGACTCCCTGGATACACTAGCTGGAACACAATGGTTCTCCACATTGGAGTTGCAAAGTGGTTATTGGCAGATAGAGGTTTCAGACAAAGACAAGGAAAAAACCGCCTTTAGCGCGAGTGATGGGTTATAGCAGTTTAATGTGATGCCATTTGAACTCTCCAGCCACATTCGAGCATTTAATGGAACAATTATTGAAAGGACTTCATGGGAAGACATGTTTGGTGTGCCTCGATGACATAATTGTCAAGGGTAAGACTTTTGATGAACATCTGAGAAACCTTGAAGAAGTCCTTAAACGAATATCAACGGCTGGACTCAAACTCAGTGTAAAGAAGTGTGCATTGTTCCAGAAAGAAGTCAAATATTTGGGACATCGGGTAACAGCAGAAGGAATATCTACAGATGAAGATAATTGCTGTAAAGGACTGGCCACGTCCGAGAAATCTCTATGAATTCAGTAGTTTTCTTGGCCTTTATACATACTACAGACAACATTTGTGGTAGATAGCGAAGCGAACGGATACGGAATATTCGGTGTACTTTCACAAGTGGTCGGTGGTACAGAAAGGGTCATTGGATACTTCAGCCGAACGCTTTCGAGTATTAGAGTGTGTGAAGCATTACCACAAATATCTGTATGGTCAACACTTCCGACTGAGAACCGATCATTCTGCCCTCAGGTGGTTACTGCAATTTAAAAAACAAAACAAAAACAAAATTTCAAAATTTGTTTTTGTTTTAAATGTAAGTTAGACGAGTCGTTTTTGCGCTCGGTAAAAAGCAAAAGCAGTAAACAATTCAAAAGAAAGGGAATGAATTGAAATGAGTTACAAATGAATTGATGCAGATGTCTATTGTACACAGTTGAACAAAATGTATTTTTTCAACCATGTTCAGAATTACACGGAAATGGGCACCGTAATTTCAATGTAATTTCGCCCAAATTACACAAAGTGATGTAATTTTGCAACTGTCAAAATGTATGGGAAATTACCTAATTTCACGAAAGAACGTAAATTCGTGCAGGTCTAAATTCCCTATAAAATATTTAAAAAGTTTATTGTCGTTATATATACTGTTACATAAACTGTATATCTCCCTCAAATTTTTTATAAATCTGGAGTTTTGGGAGGTAAAAGTGTCTAGAAAAGTTACTTTTTACATCTCCCAGACTGTGAAATGTAAGAACAAGATTTAAATAATTTTCTTCCAATCCGAAAAAAAGTAGCTGTAAATTTTATGAAATTCGATTTTGTAATTGTGTGATATCTATACTTCAGAAGTAATTTTTTATGAGGTACTCATAATCAGAATCATTAGGAAGTGCATTTTTTTCTGAAGACACCAATAGTATGATAGTTTTCATGGGAGTTAAGGGTTATAGTTTAATCTGTCGTTTTTTTCACTTTGGTGGAATAATTTTTTTCTAAATAAATTAAAGCTACTAAGTATATATCTGGTCTATGTAGGAATCCCAAAAGTCTACTATCGCAGTATCGGGTTAAATGCCACTTTCTTATAAGATTAAAACTTGAACTCATTGAAAAGTTTACTCTTGCGGACACCCTAACATGGACCACGAAGGCATTTCTCGACAATATGCAGAATAAAGGGTAAGTACATATAACATATATAATTATCCTTACAATTTCATAATGTCGTCCTGAAATATAGCGGATACTAAAAAACATTAAATTGAAGATAAGTTGCGCTATAACTCCAAAACTAATGATGGTATATAAATGTTGTAATGGCATCAAAACACTTACGATGAATAAGCGAGATATATTGAAAAAATGTTTTTTGTTATCTTTAACCGAGAATAACTCGCGTAGCGTATACGTGATTATTGGCGACTTTTAACAGCATATATAAAACGCCAAGACAAACAACTTTTCAAGAAAGCAAGCATAAAGTATACGTACCTATTCATAGAAAGACTTAATAAAATCAGAATTTTATTATGACTGAAAGTTGTGATTATTCATGTACCCAGTCACATTTTGTTAACATAGTCAAAAACATTCTTAACATGCTATGTAATGTAAAAATTGTGACTTTTTTCGTCAGTTGAATTGAAAAAAAGATTTCCACAGCAATTATTTATGTATATTTTAATACTTTTTATTTTCAATTAAAATGTCTTTTTATAAAAGTCATAATTCTTATAACTGTCTGTATCATGTCTTAATTTTGAAAATGTTAAATTTTAAAATTTTATATTATGTTCACACACATTAGTTTTTGACTTGTTTTTTGAAAAACTCAATGAGTTTAAAAATCACTGTTCACATATTATTTTATTGAGTTTTTCCTTTTGACTTGTTTTTCGTATTTTTCGTATATTTTCATAAATTTTTTATTTAACCAAAATTTCGCACACAAACACTTTCATTTTAAAAAATTTACTTTTGAAACAAATAAAATTTTTGAACAAATATAAATTTCATTCATAATTTTTAATTTTTTGTGTTTACTCTTTGACAAAAAAAAAAAAAAAAATTTCCCTGTATGGAAATTAGTGTATTCAAAAACCGAAACCGGTAACCGGTTAACCGATTTTTACTTTTTAAAAAACCGACCGTTTTCGAATAATTTTTATTTTCGAATAATTCGACAGGCCGGTTTTTTTCTGTCGGTTGACCGGGTTTTTTATGAAATGCTACTTTTTTATTTTTGTTTACTAAATTTATTTCTACTTCCTATTTTTTATATTTGCTAATTGAACCTTATTTAAGGCCTTATGCATTGAAAGTATCAGATTGTTTAAAAATAAAATTTTTATGAAAATTTAAAAATTTTGGAGCAATTTACACACAAACCCAGCAAAAAAGAACATCCAAAAAAGTCAATAAGATCCTGAACTTGTGATCCAGAAGTAGTGCAAATTCGGATCATTTCCAATGAATTTCGATACCTATTCAATGAGTAGGAAGTAATGTTCACAATGTCATGTAAAACTGACTTTTTTTTGAGGTTGTTGTTTATCAATTCAAGAAAATTACTTTTAATTTTTATATAAACCAAATATTTTTTATTAAACAAAATATGCATAACAATATTTTTCATTTGATTAAAACAGTTACTATTAAGTAACAAGTAATTGTAAATTCACAGCGTTTTATATCAGAAAAAACTATTTGAATCGCTTTTTAATAGCACACGCTCCGTACACTTATTAAAACTTTGGAAGTAATGAACTTAAAAATGATTTCTATTTATTTATTTATTTTTTTGGGAATTTTATTTTTAAACAATTCGCTTATTTTGCTGAATTAGGTTCTAAATCTTTTGAAAGTATTTCTCATTTTGATTATGAACTAATAAAGCTTTAAGGCTAGTTTTTTTTTTTTTTTAAATTCCCAATTTGAAATTTGAGTAGCACCAGACGTACTTAGAACTGAGATTTATACATATATTTTTTAATAGATTTAAACTAATTTTTATTAACAGAATCTAGGTAAGAAGTAAATTTTAGTTTTATTGTTTTTCACAAGAATAAGGTAAATTTCAATAAATAGGTACATAGGTACAAAAGAAGCAATATCGGAATTCAATTAAAACATATAGAATTTGGCCATTATCCGTTAGCTGCAGAAGAGCGATATGACTTTCTATTTTTATATTGCTTGCCATTACAAATGATATATACTATAAGTGTACTTTCTTTAGTAAAAATAGTAATTTTTTAAATATTTATATTCTTAATATAAACCAGTTAACCGGTTTCTTTAACCGAGAATAACTCGCGTAGCGTATACGTGATTATTGGTGACTTTTAACAGCATATATAAAATGCCAAGACAAACAACTTTTCAAGAAAGCAAGCATAAAGTATACGTACCTATTCATAGAAAGTCTTAATAAAATCAGAATTTTATTATGACTGAAAGTTGTGATTATTCATGAACCCAGTCACATTTTGTTAACATAGTCAAAAACATTCTTAACATGCTATGTAATGTAAAAATTGTGACTTTTTTCGTCAGTTGAATTGAAAAAAAGATTTCCACAGCAATTATTTATGTATATTTTAATACTTTTTATTTTCAATTAAAATGTCTTTTTATAAAAGTCATAATTCTTATAACTGTTTACATATCATGTCTTAATTTTGAAAATGTTAAATTTTAAAATTTTATATTATGTTCACACACATTAGTTTTTGACTTGTTTTTTGAAAAACTCAATGAGTTTAAAAATCACTGTTCACATATTATTTTATTGAGTTTTTCCTTTTGACTTGTTTTTCGTATATTTTCATAAATTTTTTATTTAACCAAAATTTCGCACACAAACACTTTCTATTTTAAAAAATTAACTTTTAAAACAAATAAAATTTTTGAACAAATATAAATTTCATTCATAATTTTTAATTTTTTGTTTTTACTCTTTGACAAAAAAAAAAAAAAAATTCCCTGTATGGAAATTAGTGTATTCAAAAACCGAAACCGGTAACCGGTTAACCGATTTTTACTTTTTAAAAAACCGACCGTTTTCGAATTATTTTTATTTTCGAATAATTCGACAGGCCGGTTTTTTTCTGTCGGTTGACCGGGTTTTTTATGAAATGCTACTTTTTTATTTTTGTTTACTAAATTTATTTCTACTTCCTATTTTTTATAATTGCTAATTGAACCTTATTTAAGGCCTTATGCATTGAAAGTATCAGATTGTTTAAAAATAAAATTTTTATGAAAATTTAAAAATTTTTGAGCAATTTACACACAAACCCAGCAAAAAAGAACATCCAAAAAAGTCAATAAGATCCTGAACTTGTGATCCAGAAGTAGTGCAAATTCGGATCATTTCCAATGAATTTAACATAGGCTTGTCATTGGAAGATGTTTTCTTTTTCGATACCTATTCAATGAGTAGGAAGTAATGTTCACAATGTCATGTAAAATTGACTTTTTTTTTGAGGTTATTGTTTATCAATTCAAGAAAATTACTTTTAATTTTTATATAAACCAAATATTTTTTATTAAACAAAATATGCATAACAATATTTTTCATTTGATTAAAACAGTTACTATTAAGTAACAAGTAATTGTAAATTCACAGCGTTTTATATCAGAAAAAACTATTTGAATCGCTTTTTAATAGCACACGCTCCGTACACTTATTAAAACTTTGGAAGTAATGAACTTAAAAATGATTTCTATTTATTTATTTATTTTTTTGGGAATTTTATTTTTAAACAATTCGCTTATTTTGCTGAATTAGGTTCTAAATCTTTTGAAAGTATTTCTCATTTTGATTATGAACTAATAAAGCTTTAAGGCTAGTTTTTTTTTTTTTTTTAAATTCCCAATTTGAAATTTGAGTAGCACCAGACGTACTTAGAACTGAGATTTATACATATATTTTTTAATAGATTTAAACTAATTTTTATTAACAGAATCTAGGTAAGAAGTAAATTTTAGTTTTATTGTTTTTCACAAGAATAAGGTAAATTTCAATAAATAGGTACATAGGTACAAAAGAAGCAATATCGGAATTCAATTAAAACATATAGAATTTGGCCATTATCCGTTAGCTGCAGAAGAGCGATATGACTTTCTATTTTTATATTGCTTGCCATTACAAATGATATATACTATAAGTGTACTTTCTTTAGTAAAAATAGTAATTTTTTAAATATTTATATTCTTAATATAAACCAGTTAACCGGTTTCTTTAACCGAGAATAACTCGCGTAGCGTATACGTGATTATTGGTGACTTTTAACAGCATATATAAAATGCCAAGACAAACAACTTTTCAAGAAAGCAAGCATAAAGTATACGTACCTATTCATAGAAAGTCTTAATAAAATCAGAATTTTATTATGACTGAAAGTTGTGATTATTCATGAACCCAGTCACATTTTGTTAACATAGTCAAAAACATTCTTAACATGCTATGTAATGTAAAAATTGTGACTTTTTTCGTCAGTTGAATTGAAAAAAAGATTTCCACAGCAATTATTTATGTATATTTTAATACTTTTTATTTTCAATTAAAATGTCTTTTTATAAAAGTCATAATTCTTATAACTGTTTACATATCATGTCTTAATTTTGAAAATGTTAAATTTTAAAATTTTATATTATGTTCACACACATTAGTTTTTGACTTGTTTTTTGAAAAACTCAATGAGTTTAAAAATCACTGTTCACATATTATTTTATTGAGTTTTTCCTTTTGACTTGTTTTTCGTATATTTTCATAAATTTTTTATTTAACCAAAATTTCGCACACAAACACTTTCTATTTTAAAAAATTAACTTTTAAAACAAATAAAATTTTTGAACAAATATAAATTTCATTCATAATTTTTAATTTTTTGTTTTTACTCTTTGACAAAAAAAAAAAAAAAATTCCCTGTATGGAAATTAGTGTATTCAAAAACCGAAACCGGTAACCGGTTAACCGATTTTTACTTTTTAAAAAACCGACCGTTTTCGAATTATTTTTATTTTCGAATAATTCGACAGGCCGGTTTTTTTCTGTCGGTTGACCGGGTTTTTTATGAAATGCTACTTTTTTATTTTTGTTTACTAAATTTATTTCTACTTCCTATTTTTTATAATTGCTAATTGAACCTTATTTAAGGCCTTATGCATTGAAAGTATCAGATTGTTTAAAAATAAAATTTTTATGAAAATTTAAAAATTTTTGAGCAATTTACACACAAACCCAGCAAAAAAGAACATCCAAAAAAGTCAATAAGATCCTGAACTTGTGATCCAGAAGTAGTGCAAATTCGGATCATTTCCAATGAATTTAACATAGGCTTGTCATTGGAAGATGTTTTCTTTTTCGATACCTATTCAATGAGTAGGAAGTAATGTTCACAATGTCATGTAAAATTGACTTTTTTTTGAGGTTATTGTTTATCAATTCAAGAAAATTACTTTTAATTTTTATATAAACCAAATATTTTTTATTAAACAAAATATGCATAACAATATTTTTCATTTGATTAAAACAGTTACTATTAAGTAACAAGTAATTGTAAATTCACAGCGTTTTATATCAGAAAAAACTATTTGAATCGCTTTTTAATAGCACACGCTCCGTACACTTATTAAAACTTTGGAAGTAATGAACTTAAAAATGATTTCTATTTATTTATTTATTTTTTTGGGAATTTTTATTTTTAAACAATTCGCTTATTTTGCTGAATTAGGTTCTAAATCTTTTGAAAGTATTTCTCATTTTGATTATGAACTAATAAAGCTTTAAGGCTAGTTTTTTTTTTTATAAATTCCCAATTTGAAATTTGAGTAGCACCAGACGTACTTAGAACTGAGATTTATACATATATTTTTTAATAGATTTAAACTAATTTTTATTAACAGAATCTAGGTAAGAAGTAAATTTTAGTTTTATTGTTTTTCACAAGAATAAGGTAAATTTCAATAAATAGGTACATAGGTACAAAAGAAGCAATATCGGAATTCAATTAAAACATATAGAATTTGGCCATTATCCGTTAGCTGCAGAAGAGCGATATGACTTTCTATTTTTATATTGCTTGCCATTACAAATGATATATACTATAAGTGTACTTTCTTTAGTAAAAATAGTAATTTTTTAAATATTTATATTCTTAATATAAACCAGTTAACCGGTTTCTTTAACCGAGAATAACTCGCGTAGCGTATACGTGATTATTGGTGACTTTTAACAGCATATATAAAATGCCAAGACAAACAACTTTTCAAGAAAGCAAGCATAAAGTATACGTACCTATTCATAGAAAGTCTTAATAAAATCAGAATTTTATTATGACTGAAAGTTGTGATTATTCATGAACCCAGTCACATTTTGTTAACATAGTCAAAAACATTCTTAACATGCTATGTAATGTAAAAATTGTGACTTTTTTCGTCAGTTGAATTGAAAAAAAGATTTCCACAGCAATTATTTATGTATATTTTAATACTTTTTATTTTCAATTAAAATGTCTTTTTATAAAAGTCATAATTCTTATAACTGTTTACATATCATGTCTTAATTTTGAAAATGTTAAATTTTAAAATTTTATATTATGTTCACACACATTAGTTTTTGACTTGTTTTTTGAAAAACTCAATGAGTTTAAAAATCACTGTTCACATATTATTTTATTGAGTTTTTCCTTTTGACTTGTTTTTCGTATATTTTCATAAATTTTTTATTTAACCAAAATTTCGCACACAAACACTTTCTATTTTAAAAAATTAACTTTTAAAACAAATAAAATTTTTGAACAAATATAAATTTCATTCATAATTTTTAATTTTTTGTTTTTACTCTTTGACAAAAAAAAAAAAAAAATTCCCTGTATGGAAATTAGTGTATTCAAAAACCGAAACCGGTAACCGGTTAACCGATTTTTACTTTTTAAAAAACCGACCGTTTTCGAATTATTTTTATTTTCGAATAATTCGACAGGCCGGTTTTTTTCTGTCGGTTGACCGGGTTTTTTATGAAATGCTACTTTTTTATTTTTGTTTACTAAATTTATTTCTACTTCCTATTTTTTATAATTGCTAATTGAACCTTATTTAAGGCCTTATGCATTGAAAGTATCAGATTGTTTAAAAATAAAATTTTTATGAAAATTTAAAAATTTTTGAGCAATTTACACACAAACCCAGCAAAAAAGAACATCCAAAAAAGTCAATAAGATCCTGAACTTGTGATCCAGAAGTAGTGCAAATTCGGATCATTTCCAATGAATTTAACATAGGCTTGTCATTGGAAGATGTTTTCTTTTTCGATACCTATTCAATGAGTAGGAAGTAATGTTCACAATGTCATGTAAAATTGACTTTTTTTTGAGGTTATTGTTTATCAATTCAAGAAAATTACTTTTAATTTTTATATAAACCAAATATTTTTTATTAAACAAAATATGCATAACAATATTTTTCATTTGATTAAAACAGTTACTATTAAGTAACAAGTAATTGTAAATTCACAGCGTTTTATATCAGAAAAAACTATTTGAATCGCTTTTTAATAGCACACGCTCCGTACACTTATTAAAACTTTGGAAGTAATGAACTTAAAAATGATTTCTATTTATTTATTTATTTTTTTGGGAATTTTTATTTTTAAACAATTCGCTTATTTTGCTGAATTAGGTTCTAAATCTTTTGAAAGTATTTCTCATTTTGATTATGAACTAATAAAGCTTTAAGGCTAGTTTTTTTTTTTATAAATTCCCAATTTGAAATTTGAGTAGCACCAGACGTACTTAGAACTGAGATTTATACATATATTTTTTAATAGATTTAAACTAATTTTTATTAACAGAATCTAGGTAAGAAGTAAATTTTAGTTTTATTGTTTTTCACAAGAATAAGGTAAATTTCAATAAATAGGTACATAGGTACAAAAGAAGCAATATCGGAATTCAATTAAAACATATAGAATTTGGCCATTATCCGTTAGCTGCAGAAGAGCGATATGACTTTCTATTTTTATATTGCTTGCCATTACAAATGATATGTACTATAAGTGTACTTTCTTTAGTAAAAATAGTAATTTTTTAAATATTTATATTCTTAATATAAACCGGTTAACCGGTTTTTTTACGTAAAACCGTAACCGGTTTTTTAGAAAAAGCTATTTATTTCTGAAAATGTCGATTGTTTTAATACACTAACGGAAATTTAGTAGGTTTTTTGTGTGTTAAATAATTAAAATTAAATTTTTGGCTTTGAAATATATGAAAAACAAATCAATTTGTTTGTGTTTTTTGAGAAAACGACTCGTTTTTCAAAAAAAAACCTCTATATGTGAAGATAGCATTAGCTTGTGAATAGGAGTTTGAAGACTATAGTCGCAATTTATGTGTTATGACTATTTTTGAGTCACAATATTGTATGTGAATAAGCATGTTAATTTCTATATGAAAGCCTACAATGTTACTACCTATGCTCAATAACTTCAAACTAGTAAAGATTTTTTAAAGAGGTTTGGTATGTCAATGGATGGTTAAATGAAAATCGTTTTAACAGGACCATATTTCATAATTTTGAGTTTTCGTATCTATTTATCATTTATAAGTTTATTGTGAACTACAATTTGAAATGATTAAGTACTTTGGAAACAAATTCCAGCCCGGAAGTAATTTAAAATAGTATATTTAAAGCAAAATATCATTATGTTTCTTGACATTTTTTATTTTAACATTATTGAACAACATACAACACTTGAGTGTTTCATAGAAGGAAGTGGCGCTGGGGAATATGTTTATATTATTATTTTAATTATTATAGTTCTTATTATTAATAATAAAATAATGATTTTATGTTGTTTTAAAACTATTTACATACATGTGCAAATATACAATTATGAGCATATAAATATGTTCACTTCGTAAGACCTTATAAATTTATTCCTAAAAAATAAAATACGAAGATTTCAAAAAAGTTTATGACCACTGTAGCAATGTTATATATATGACAGCCTTTGATAAACAAAAATATTTGTTTAGACTAAATAAAAGAAGGGGAGATATACTTAAATTTTTTAAAATAGTGTTAATAATTGTTGATCAAATAAATAAGTTCATTTGAAAAAATTTGTTATACTAATTCAAAAATCGTAAAAGGGAGGAATATTTAGCAATATTTTATTAAATATAATTTGTGCTATATAGCTCAAAAGAACCTATAAAATTAACCAATGAATTACATGTTTCTAAAAAAAATCTAGTAACTAGCACCCCGTACTATTGTCCATAATTCATCTTTGTTTGTGACTTTAAGAAGTAAAATAACATCCCGGACATTTCTCCAGAATTTCTTAATTAGATTAAGATCCAGTGGATAAGAAGTTAAAGTTTTCCATTCTAAACTAATCTTTTACTATTCTCGAGGTATGCTTAGTGTCATTATCTCTCTGATATCGCGACTTCACAGGCATTTTACATTCTGCATATGGTAGCACTGCATTGTAAAGAATATAGGGAAAGAGATATCGATCTATATTATCCTTGATTCACAAAATTTAACAATTGGCAGACCAAGAAAATCAATCTCATATCAATATATTTTAGGACTTATTCTTTATGACTTTTGTGGTGCACTTTTATTAGTGTTTTGGGTGTCTTACCTATGTTCTGCCATCAAGTTCGTCCAAATTTATCTATTACTCGTAGGACAACAGAATATTTCCCTATTTTTTCTGACATTCCGGCCCAACCTAATACAAGTATTGTTTAGCAAAATCAATTATTTTTATGCGGTCTGTCATTGGTCCAATTTCCCAGCAAAAAACACGTTGCTTGCTTGGATGCAATAACAACTGATACAAGCAATAGATTGCTTACTTAATTGCATATAGATTGCAAGAATGCAATAGCGTAAGTTATTGACTGATTGCAAAAGACACTCTTTCTTACCATAGTTCTTCGGAGAAGCACTAAAATCCATTTTGATTGCTTCTAGGCAGCTCATCTCGAACAAAAGTCATGCGCTTTAGTAATGCTTATATTAAACTTTTTACAATTTTATGAGGAGGTTTTATAATATATACATTAATGAAGGGCATTTATAATGCATGATTTTTGTTTGAGATAAGCCGCCCAGAAGCAATAAAAATGGATTTTAGTGCTTCTCTAAAGCACTATGGTAAGGAAGAGTGTGTTTTGCACTCAGTCAATAACTTACGCTATTGCATTCTTGGAAACTATATGGAAGCTATATGCAATTAAGTAAGCAATCTATTGCTTCCATCATTTGTTATTGCATCCAAGTATGCAACGTTGTTGGGTTTTTGAAATCAAGAAAAATATGGATCGACATCTCTTTCCCCATATTCCTAACAATGCAATGCTATCATATGCCAAATGTAAGTCGCCTCATAGAGATAATGACACTAAACATATCTCTAGGATAGTGAAAAATTAATTTGGAATGGGAATATTTAACTTCAGGGAGTGGCCTTCTTATGTATTGGATCTAACTCTTATTGAGAAACTTTGGAGAATTGTCCAGGATGTTATTTTACTTCTTAAAGTCAAAAACGAAGATGAATTATAGACAGTAGTACGGGATGGTTGGCACTCGATTTCATCAGCAACATGTAAGAAATTGTTAACTGTATGACGCATAGGTTTTTGGGAGCAATATAACACAAAGGATATTTAACTAAATATTACTAAATATTCCTACCTTGTACGATTTTTGTGTTAGCACAACAATTTTTTCAAATGAACTTATTTATTTGCTCGACAAATATTAACAATCTTTTCAAAGTTTAAGTATATTTCCCCTTTCTCTTATTTAATCTAAAGTAATCTAAACTAATGTTATGGTTTATCAACAGAGGTCATAAACTTTTTTGAAATCTTGTATTTTATTTTTTAAGAATAAATTTACAAGGTCTTACGGAGTGAACCTATTTATTTGCTCGTAACTGTATGTTTTCTTTTTATTATACTTATTTTTTTAAATTAAAGACTACATCATATTTGTATGCATTTAAGTATATTTTTTTAATTTCAAAGTGTATTTTTTTCAATGCAACCATAGTTTCATAAAAAGTCCTAATTTTTAAATTGAATAAAAATGTATTAAGCATTTAAAAGTTTCGTATTATATTTGTTAAAAAAAGTGTGTTAAGAAATTTACTTAATCTTGAATTAATATTTAATATATATTGTATATTTATGTACTATTAAATAAATTGAAACATTTCAAATAAAGAAAAATCTCTGCTAAAATATTTACAATGAAAAATATTGTTTTAATCTTTCCTTAATTATGACCCAAATGCAAATGACAGTGGTTCAAAAAGGAAAATAAATGTTTAAAATTATTAAATATTTACGTATTTATAACTGATTAGATTGTGATTGGTTGCTTCGTTTTATATAACGAGTTTCACATGTTTTGTTTTTTTATTACGTTATTCTAAATTTCAACTTACAATAGAAATAATTAACCAATTTGATTGTAAAAATTAAAAACTGTGTCAGATGATGATCCAATTCGAATACCGAAAATAGTGATAATAGGTGGACAAACAAATTTACGCTTACAAAATAAAACTGAGGTAAAGTGTGTGTGTGGCTGAGTATGAGTGTACTTGAAGTTATAAAAATTAAAAAAAAACAAATATACTGATTGTACCAAGTACTTAAAAGAAAATAAACCCGGAAAATAAATAAATCTAATTGAGGGTCCCTCTACATCCTTGTGCCCCACATAAGCATGGTATTTTTTCATCTTCCAATGGAAATTTGTAATCATAGGTGATTTCCTCATTTACACCAATAGGTTGTTTAGAATAGATTACAATTTTCTTCTCTGATTCAATAGTAATGACTTTTGCGTAACAGTTTGGCTGAAATAGAAAGACCGAAATAAAATTTGCATTTAGAATTAATAAAAGCTCTGCTCCAATACTCGTAAATTTGTTATTGTATTTTTTTTTTTTTTGTAATAATTCTGACAACTTATACTACTGGTGCATATTCGTATAAACGCATTTAAAATTTTTGTTTTTCTTTGAGGTATATTTGTTTCTCTTAACCAAAAACAATGTTGTGTTGTTACAATAAATCGCCATATAATGGTACTTTTTTATGTAAGAAATATTTGTTTCTTGCTTTTGTTATTTAGAAATCAGAACATATTGGTGATATTTTCAGTCGAATATTCCTATAAACGCAGTCGGGAAAAATTTTTAATAATTTTAGTTGTTTGTTTCACTTAAGGTAAGTTTCTGATGTCAACATCTCTGTTTACTGGAAATATTTTTGTTTTAATTGGGATATTTCATCAGCTTAAAGGAACTCTTCTTACAAACCAGGAAAAAATTCAATTTCTTCGTGATCAAGCCTGTTCTAACAGAGAAATTGGACGAAAAATTAACCGATCGGAAGAAGGGCAGAAATAAGGACTGGGGAAACCAACAAAAAGTAATCAAAAATTAACAAAAAGGCAAATTAATAAAATGAAAGAAAAGGCCACCCGCAATAAATTAAATGCTCCACAAATAAAAAATAAACTTGACCTTCCTATCGCTTCCAAACATGTTGCACACAATTTGAGAAAAGATGGTAACATAAAATGGAAGATACCAAATTGTAAGTCAATGTTAAACAACACCATAAGAAAAATCTTTTAAAATTTGCCAGCAAATACATGAAATAGAAAGATGAGTGGAATAAAGTAATCTTTTCTGATGAAAAGAAATTCAATTTGGGCAGTCCCGATTCATGATTTGGGGTCGAACGAAATTCATATGTCGAAACGCAATTTCGGTGGAGGCAGTATTATGGTTTCGGCAGCCTTTCCAATTAAAATGAATAGTGCAATTTATAAAGAACTTTTGGAAGATGGAAAATGGATGAAAATTGAATATTCCAACAGCATAACGCTGTAATTCATGTCTCGAACCAATCTAAATCGTGGTTTAATGAACATAGTGTTCCACTATTGGACTGGCAGTCGTTCATTCCGGATTTAAATATAATGGAGAATCTGGGGGTACATGGCCCGTAAAGTTTACGCAAGAAATGCACAGAATGAAACCATAATGACAATAACGGAGTTAAAACTAAAAATTAAGCAAGCCTGGGAAGAAATTGACAGTCATTTTCTTCAAAAATTAGTCGAATCAATGCCAGATCGTATTTTTAAGTTATCCAATACAAAGGTTCATCAACACATTATTAATAATGCTAAATTGGTTCATTAGTTTAAGTGCGTATATAAGCAAAAATGCCATAAAAATGGCATTAAACTATTATTTAAATTATTATTTTTTGTTATTAATTTTTTAAGTGGTCAATAAATAATTTAAAAAAATTAATTTGTAGTACCTAAATTATTTTTTAGCCCCAGTTTTGGTAAGTTAAATAAAAAAATTGATGTGCGTTTATAGGAGTATGCACCAGTGTATACTAATACCAAATAATGAAAGGGAACAAATGATTTTAAAAGGTACATACATTACAACTGTGATTTATAAAGCGAGCCAAATTGCCGCATTTTGTGGCATCTATTATTGTTTCCATGTCGATGCGGAACAGGTATGAACTTCCTATACCAATTGCCTCATATTTAGTTTCACGCAAATCTGCCACAATTGGACGTATCATTTGTCCAACATATTCAATGACCATTTCGTCCGCCGCAATGGGCTCCATTGCAAATAGGCCCCAGTCGTGAATGGCAGATTTGGCAAACTTCAACTGTTTCTTGCGGAACTTTAGCTGGTTGAATTTAAGCAATTCAGATTCTCCTATTGACCCGAATGCGGTTAGGAGACGACGTTGGTTAGAGCGAGCTTCACGAGAAATGCCTTGCATTTTCGATACCAATTTGTTGTGCTGATTTGTCAATGGGTCATCAGCACGATCCACACTTTGCGAGTTCTCAACATTAGCTTTGGCATGATGATACTTGTGTTTGGCCTTTTCTCGAACATCCAATTTATAGTAGCCTTCCGTGCGGGCGCAACCAGTTTTATGACGTTTAAGTTCATCATCTTTTTTACGTTTCTTATTGGGTGGTGGCACATATGCTCGATCGGTTACACAATGATCTACCCAATGCGTATTGTTAAGCCAAAATCTAAAACAAGGATATAATAATAAATATTACAAAAAGTTCAATATTATATTCCATTCATACACTCATACACTTTCCTGCAAAAATTAATTGAAGTGGTTCAAAGTGATTGTCATTTACAGGACTTTTAAATCAATAGCACAATAATAAATTCATTCTTAATGCCTTTTTAAATTCGAAATTTTTCGTTATTATGGAAATGATTAAAATGAACATCCAAAATCATTATTTAACTGCAACCTATAAGTTTTTATATTACACTTATTTTCAATTTTTTTTTTTTTTTTTTTTTATCAAATTAATAATAAATATAATTTCTATTATTATTTTAATCCCATAAGAATATTGTTTTTTAAATCGAAAAAAGTAGAAATTTTTATTTATATTTGGAAATCATTTAAATGAGATCTCAAAAAAAAGTTATTCCTTTCACCAATAAAAAATCGTTTTCAAATCATGAAACATTTATGTGTTTGTCGCATTCATTCGAATGTAAAGCCGATTCATTGAATTTTCGCATTAACACATGAACTCCGATGACCCGCTATTGTTAGCTCATTTATATGATTTCCAAATATAAATAAAAATTCGTATTAAAAAATTATTATGTTCATTTTAATCACTTCCATAATTACGAATTTAAAAAGGCATTTAGAAGTCCCGAAAATGGCAATCACTTTGAACTACTTCAATTTATTTTTACTGGGAGATGTTGTTTTTCAGTACTATGCTCAATTTTTTTTCGTTTTCCGACTAAAATGCTATTAAGTGCCGTTTTTATACTCCTTATATCACTATACGATTGCTTGGGTTCTTGCCTTTGATAATGACAATATATTATGTTATTTTCTTTAAAATTTTGTATTCTATATGTCGATACTAGTCGAAGTAGTTCAAGGGGATGTAATATTTTCATGATTTCTTTAAAATTTATGTATTCAAATCCATTCTTAATTTCTTTCTTAAACATAATAAATTTATCATTTGTGAACTCATGAAAACAACGTTCAATGCATGTATTCTATTCTAGTCTTGAAATTGCAGTATTTGACTTTAACTCTATTGTATTTTTATTTAAGATTATGGATTTTTTTTATACCCACATTAAAAATAAACGTTAGAAATGAGTGTCATTGATTTGTTTATAAATTTGTTGATAAAATCTACCAATCCTTGTTTTTGTAGCCAACTGAGAAGACTCACGACCTCCGGCCCTTCGAGGCAGATGGACACCGGGCAATGGTATTAGAACTTCCGTTAAAATACTAGCTAATGTGAGTAACGCGAAAGGTAAACGGCAAAGAAGCGACTAATATATCACATCAAAGGCGCACGAACCAACCGCTGTGTCTGTCAAATGTTTAAGTTGTTAGCAGTCATGACATTAATCTTGTGACAAAATACGTTTGGTCAGTTCTACTTTATGCAATGGAAGTATGGACAATAAAAGTAATAGAAATAAAGAAGTTGGAAACGTTTGAAATATGGACGTATCATTGAATTCTCAAAATACCATGGACTCACTTCATATCGTAAGGGGAAATACTTAGACGAATACACCCCAGTAGAGAGCTATTAACCACTATAAAAAAAACGGAAGACAACACACGGGAGGGAACATTGAAGGAAGATATATATATATATATATATATATATATATATATATATATATATATATTGAACTATATATATATATATATATATATATATATATATATATATATAGCGAGGCAAGAAACAGGGACACATTCGTCGACATAATAAACAATTTATGAAATTAAATAAATTATAAAATAATAATAATTATAAAATAATAATATAATTAAATGTAATTGTATTAGTCGCTAACATTCGTGAAACAAATAGGCTGATAAAGAAGGTAAATTGTACAGTTTCATTTATGTCCGAAATAATATGTTATATAAATGTTCATATATTAATATGCTCAACAATGAAAAACACGTGGTAGAATCATCAAACATTCATTTGTTTTAAGCACTCATTTCAGTGACGAGTTGTTCCTCTAAAGAGAACACATACACTCCAATGACACGCCAATGTTAAAAACATGCATGCTTCACTTAAAAATGAACCAATGCATTATCACGTGAACTCATGCATTTACTACTTCTTTTGCATGTTTTTTTGGCTTGGTTGCAGAAAGATACTGTGTGGAAGCCAAATTTCAAATTAGTGTTGTAATATACATTGTTTACATACATGACAAGAAGAAAGTTCTATATAATTGGTCAAGCCAAAGATTTATACACTTTGAATATCGAAAGTTGGTTTTATATGGGATGTAGGTCAATTTGGTACTGTCCTTCATAATTATATAAAACTCATTTGTGTCCAAAATTATTCAGTTGTTGTCACTGAATAAAAAAAAAAATATTTGTACACGTTATGCCGGTCAATTTAATAATGAAGGCTCGTAAATTAAGTGATAGGTCCAAATCTTCATCGGGACAAATCTTCAAGGTGGCAAGACTTTGTAATACGTAAATTGAATCTTCATGTTATAACGATGAAGACTTAACCAGATTTAGCATACTCCAATGATGAATATAAATGTGTTAGTATTCTGTGTTAGTACTCTGGTCACAGCTCAAATAAAGGTAGTACAAAAATTTTTAATATGTTCGGAAATTTTAATAAAACACATTTTATTTTTTTTAAAATCGACATTATTTTAATTTAAGGTATGACTCCTGAAAAATTTCTCTATAAGAATTTAAAATTAATAATAACAATTAAGCTCTGATGGGGCCTTCTTAAATTTGGTTTTAACTTAGATTCAATTCCTTTACAATTATTAAAATTCTGTGTAGTTTAATACTCTGTGGGACTAAAATAACATTCCCAATTCTGGGTATGTAGCTGTAACGACAAAATTCTAAATGCCGTTATTATAACCTTCCTATAAGGTATCAGATAGTTAACGGTAAGATAAATTAAATTAAGCAATAAGGTAAGCTTTATCTGATTTTTGTTACGTATTGTATACTAGACAAATTTTTTTTAAAACAAACGTTAAAATTAACTGAATTATGAATAGAGGTGATTTTTAAATTAATTTACTTTACTTTTAAATTAAATACTTTTGGAAACAAATCTGTAACATCTAATCGCCTGGTTGAATTTTCATAAAATTTCACATGGGCGTAGCAGAGGAGTGTACAATTTTACAATTTTAGGGACTCCAAACTTAAATTGCTCTTTAACTAATTGCAAAAAAATCTAATAAAATCGGTCGGAAATGTTGTGCTATATATTGAAAAAGCTGGTGCAAGATTTTACAAAATTGAGATAGTTGAAATTTCAAATGCAAATAACGCGAAAACTATATATCAAGAACTTTTATATGATAAAAACCTTTAAAATTGGGTAAGAAAGAAAAAATTTGGCTAGCGGTTAAATATTTTTATGTCTGAGATAGCCTAATTTGAGTCCCATAACTCCGCTTCTGAGGTCCCCTCCCAAACTTAAAATTATAAACTCCTCTGCTACATCCATGGGAAATTTTATATAAATCCCACCAGCCAATTACAAGTTACAAATTTATTTTCAAAAATTTTTTGATTCTGTCCCACTGTGGACTATTGCAATAGATATTGAGCTTCCCATTTGAGTTTAAAATTAAAAATACATCTTTAGTTAAATCACTTTTTATTAAAAACTGTTCTAAGAGCATGTGAAAAAATATGTATGTGAAAACATATAAAGGTTCTAATATAATGTATTTGGTCGTACGAAGGTTAAATGTCATTTAACCGATATGAACAGTGTGGAATTCGTTCGTAATTCCGGCATGAAATAACGTAATTTTGCTCCGGTCTGAACGTGTTATAAGTTACGTTTAACCGATAAATATATATAAAAATCTTGCATTCAAAATTCAGAAAATAGATTGGCGAAGTACAGATTAGGATTTTCACGAGCAAAAATTAAAGTTTATTTCATTTAAAAACACAATTCTGGATTAAAGGATTAAAAAAGTTTCGAGTGTATCTGAAACTTAGAATTTTGTGAAATATAGTAATTTGGCTTGGTTTTGTAATATAATTAACTCACGTATTCTGAACTATACGTCAAATGACAAAACTATAACAAAGCAAATTTAAAATAACAATAGCTGTGTTTTCAAAATTTATATTTATGACTTCGAACAAGGCAGATTTAATAGGTAAAGTTGTTAACGCAACTGATTTTTTGTTTTGGTTTTTTCAGATGTCAAGTTTGTTTATTTCAAAAAATCATGTGTGCTTATTTGAAATAAATAAATAAAAATAAATGAAATTTGTGAAAAATTATTAGCTATGTTCGCATACTTTCCAGCAAGATTTATCCAGCAGCTTTTTTGGGAGAGCAAAAACCAATTTATTCTCAAATTAGAAAAAAATATATTAAAAAAAGTTCGCGAACAACATTTTACAAACATTTAAAGGTTTTTGTTTGTAAACGATAAATTAGTAATAACCCCTTGTTAAATTTAGAAAACGCTACTTTATCTATAAAAACAATAAAACATAGAAATTTATTTTTTTTATTGACAAAATAAAAGAAAAATACTATTTATATAATATACATTTGTTAATAACATTAAGTTGTTTCATTTCAATTAAATTTTTAACCCTTTTGTTCTCATTTGCAAGATTTTTAAAGTAAATGATCGCGATTTGACAACTTTCAGCAACATTTTTTAATAACTATCACAAAATATCATGTACACGAATACAACTATTATAATATGAACTGTTTATGCTATTATTGTGTTTGTGGGATAAAATCCCTCATTAAAAGATTGTATGCAGATATCAATATCAATGATATGCATCCAATCATTCAATAAAATGTAAAGAAAATTTGGTCACACAAAATAAACAAAAATAAACTATAAACACGTATATTTAAAATTTTCATAAATTTTCTTAACGACATTTGCCTTTGACAGTCACAAGTACTCCAAGTTGGGTTGTTTTGTTGCCCTAATGACTTAACCTACTATATCAGCCTTGAATTCGAATAAAACCTTGTTCAGACCGGCGCGAAATTACGAAATTTCATGCCGAAATTACGAATGAAATCTAGAGTGTTCATACTGGCTAGATGACATGTGAAATAATTTCGTGAACAGCTGATACTTATAGTTTACATTTTAAATTTTTATAGCGGTAAATAAAGTATTTTGAAATGGAAACAAATAAGAAACAATTACTTACTAAATTGGAAATTATTAATTTGCAACAATTAAAAATGTTAAAAGGATAAGTTTCATTTTGCAAAATCACTTTAATAATTAATTTTAAGATTTGTGTTTAAATTTAAGATCAGCTGTGAATTGTTTTTTTTTTTTTTTTTTTTTTGTTTCTTCTCACGGTTGAAACATGCAGTACATAGTTGAAAAAAAGTATTTTTTTCAACCATGTACAGAGTTGCACGGAAATGGGCATCGTAATTTCAATATAATTTCGCCGAAATTACACAAAATTATGTAATTTCGCAAGTGTCAAAATGTATGGGAAATTACGTAATTTCAACTTATTTCGGCCGAAATCACGAAAGTACGTAATTTCGCGTCGGTCTGAATGTCCTATAAAACGTATTACTCCTAAATATTATTTCAGACACATACATTTTGTTACCATCTATATACGGTATCGAGCATAAAAATGCAACGCTAGGCTATATGATTTTTTATCGCATTGATTGGGGGTGCAACGTTATTAAATTAGCCAATTTTATTGTGATTTTATTTTTTGCGGTCTTTACCAACTATTGTATGTTATATTGTTCCAAATTGTTATACATAGAATAATTTATTGTAAATTTTGTTAAAAGGCTGTAAATTAATGCGAGCAAAAAAAATGCAACTCCAAAAAAATCAATAGAATTTATTTCAATTTTGATAAAAATAATGAAAACTATAATTTGATTGCATTACTCCCAATATACATAAATTTAAGGTTATTTTATCTACAAAGCATATTCAAGATATTAAAAAGACACTCTTTCTTCATTCTTTTTAAGAATTTAGGAATATTTTAGAATAACATTATGACGATGGTACCGAAATAATATTGATGTGTTGTTATAATATGAGGATTCTTAAAAATTATCTTAAATACACAATATTGTAATGATAATGTATGAAAGAATTGATAAAAGTCTCCATGACAGTAGACATTTGATATTACTCGAATTAACACATGTGGCCATTTAAAGCTACTACGACCACCAATCGTTGATTTAATCATATTAATATGGTAACGGGACACACCACATATTATTTACTAAAATCAAAGTAGCAACTTTACTTATGGAAGCAGGTCATTTACTATTTTAACGAGTACTGTTTAATGGATCCTACTACGACAACTTGAATTAAATTGACTCTATATTTCGAATCTAGACTGTTTAGGTAGACATATTTCCTATAGTAGAAAAGTGAAACTGTCCAATAACCACGAAGGATGAAATTTTAATTATTTGACATAGGAAAAGTGTCAAAATAGGTATAATTCCTAATTGTCTTTCCCTGTGTTAGAATTTGTTACAAAATCAAGGGATATTTGAACATTATTGCGTTATCGGGCATTAAGCAATATCGTATCATTGTGAAAAAATTACATTTAGCTGTTGATTCCATCACAATAACGGTCGAAACTGGTCGCTTTATTTCGGTCCGAAGCTCTTATACAATTATGAATTATCAAACTAAGACAAACTATCACGAATATTTGATCGCTTTTTCATAGAGAATTTTTGTAAGATTTCAAACAAATAAAGAAATAAATAATTCAACAAATATTAATCTCTGTGGAAATTTTTCCAAAATAGTTAAGAAAAATAGCAAAATTTAATTATTATTATTATTATTATTATTATTATTTGCTAATATTGATATTATCTCTAGATTTCATGTATTCGCTAAAATTTACAACCGCTTTTACTAAGCGTTTAATACTTTTCCTTACGTACAAAAATATTCGAAAAAAGTAGTTTACAACAAGAGTCTATGGCCATAAATATTAAAATCACAAAAGTATTGTTACATCGAGTTACGTTATAAGCAAAATATGTGCGAACAAAGATCACGTTACATAGCGTTGAATTTTTATGCTCGATACTGTATATATAAAAGAGTAACGTGACTCGACTGACTGACTGACTGATTCATCATCCCACAGTCTAAATGCCCGAAGCTAGAGATATAAAATATGGACCGTAGGTTGTCACATATATCCACTAAAACGGGATTTTTGGAAATTCGAATGTATAGAAGCTGAAAAGGGTAAAAACGGGTAAAATCGGTAACCTTATATCTCCTGAACTAATATTAATACAAAAAATTAATACATATCGTTATTCATTTAAAAAATGAGTGGACAGATGTCTGGTGCTTTTTAATAATAGGCCTTTTTAGGGAAAAACCGGTAAAAACTGTATTTTGGTACTTTTTTGGCACCATACGTATCTTTTAAAACAGTGTCACGAATACGACATAAATTTAATTTGCATAATTCATATCGTATTCGTGACTTATCGTAAGATGAGAAATACAAATTTGGTACTTTTTTGAAATTCGAACGTTTAAGGGGTAAAAATTGTACCTATTTCTGGTACCTTTTTCGTAAAACATTTTTTCTATTTATTGACATATTTCACAATTTTAGAAATTTATTGGAATAAAATTTATATTACATCCATGGGGGAATAAAAGTACCAAAAAGGGGGTAAAAGAGGGAAATTACGTTATATTCAAATTCAATAATGAATTTTTTATTATATTAAACCTAGAAACATGAACTTAAATATATGTGGTCCTAAGTGAGTGAGAATTCTCAAGAAGGAATTTGTTATACTTTTTCGTTCTTCTAATGGTACTTCTTGAATTTTTTGTAATAATTGACTCACAAGCATGAAATTAAAGATATGTGATCCTATGTAGATAAGAATTTGAAAGGGGGTCTTTGTGGTACTTTTTCGTTCATATAATGGTGTTTTTTTTTTAATTGGCTACAATATTGAATATAGAAACATGCAATGGAAGATATATGGTCCATGTGGGTAAGAATTTATTAGAGGAAACTTTTTCGTTTTCTGAATTTTCTGTAATATTGAACCCAAAAACATGAAATTAAAGATATATATGGTCCTATGTGGGTAAAAATTCATGAAGGGGAACTTTGTGGTATTTTTCGTTTTTTTTAATGGCTTTTTTAATTTTATATAATATTAAACCTAAAAAACATGAAATTAAGTATATAGGGTCCTAAATGAATGAGAATTCATAAGAGGAGAACTTGTGGTATTTTCTCGTTTTCTAACAGTACTTTTTGAATTTTTTGTAATAATGAATCTAGAAGCATGAAATTAAAGATCTATGGTTCTATGTAGGTAATAATTCACAAAAGAAAACTTTGTGGTACCTTTTGTTCTTATAATTTTACTTTTTGAATTTTCTTAGTATTAAACCTAAAAACATGAAATTAAAGGTATGTAGTCCTAAGTGAGTTAAAATCCACATGAGGGACTTTGTGATAATTTTTCGTTCTTATAATTTTACTTTTAAATTTCAATTGAAGATATTTTTGTTTTGTTTTGTAAGAAATCATGAATTTTTTAAAAATTTATTATATAATAATTTATAACGTATTCAATTTGATTTTCTTCTTTCTTTTAAATATATTCACATGCACTTGAGTTAATGGACTTTCAAATTGGCGCATGTTGTCATTGCCCACGATTACACGCAGGGGATGATCACAAATACAAATATATAAAAACGATCGTTAAGTGTACAAAAAAAAAAAAAAAAAAAAAAAACACGATTAAGGAACGACTGCAACGAGGGTTAGCACGTGTAGAAGATTAATTGTGAAAAAAAAAAAATAATATAATTAAAACAAGTCTATAAGTGCTATAAAATAAAGAAGGAAAAAAAGAGGGTAAGGGAGAAAGTTAAATTAGTAATTAGAAATAAATATGATTTGGAGCAATGAGAGGGTGAATAAATAATTTTAATATATATATATATATATATATATATATATATATATATATATATTTATTTTATATTTATATTTTCATTTTGTTTTACACTGCAGAATAGTGTTAAAGCTATCTATATGTGAGTATCTATGTTATTTGTCAAGAAAACTCATGCTAAATATTTCTTTGTCTTGTATGTGTATACAGAACAAAAAATAAAAAATAATGATATTTAAACCAAACAATTATTAATAATAAACTATTAGTAAGTTATACACTAATTAATTATATTCATTTGTGATCACGACTGCATTTTAATTCATATTTAAATAAATAAAAAAAGAAGAAATGCACAAAATTAATTAATCTTAATAGAACGTTTAGTATTTAGAAAAATAATAACAAAAAAATTTAAATAAAAAAAACCGAAAAAAAATATAAAAACAAATTGGTCACACTAAATGAAATGAAAGATTTAATCAAATTAAAGATAAAAATTTAATTAAATTAAACAAAAATCTGATTTTTGTTAAATTTATATATAACGTATAGATACATTGAAAATAAAAATGAAAATAATGTAGTTATAATCAGACACCGGATTTTAATACTAAAAAAACATCTTTTTATTTTTATTTCAATCGAAAAACAATTTTTGGTGTTAAAAATAATAAAAATCCATCACAATTCTTTTATTTTCATCAATAGTTTAATTTTTTTTTTTATTTTGATCGAAATATTACCAAAAGTTCATGCACTTAAAAATTGTGTTTTAGGCGCTTAAAATATGTATTAAAATTTTAAAATATGCCCTAAAAACAAATAAAATATGTACTTATTTTTTAACTAATTAAGTAAAAAATTTAAAATTGCAAACATTTTGAAATGTAAAATTTATCCTATTCGATATCAACAGATGTGATTGGTGCATTTTAAAATAATTTTATTATGGAAAGCATTTATTATATCTTCGACTGAACCTAAATTTGCAAAACTATATTGACAACGAACTTCTCTCTATGACTGATATATCCAGGATAAATCTATTTTTCTAAAATAATATTAAGTGACATTTGGTCAATCTTGATTGCAAAAAGTAAAAAAAAATTGTGATAGAGCTGGAACTTTATACATTTCATAAATATATTTTTATTTTTAATTAAAACTAATTTACCAATGTGTTATACCGTACACAACTTCAGCCGATGTGTGTAAAGTACAGAAAAAATAACTCCCAGAATAATTTTCTTATTCGCTTGTACTTGAAACTAAGTACAGTTTGCAATTTTGAAAATATATTGATGATAATACACGTAAATATTTATTTTTATTAAGGTAAGGCCTATTGAAATAGCTTATACTCGGTCCATTATTTTTCTTAAACATCATACAAATATCGTCCCTGAATATAGTTTAACGCCCATAAATTTGTTAAATAATACAACATTTTATCGGCACAAATAAATTAACGTTCATCATTGTTCTAAATTTTATGAAGATCGGTCTATATTGACTATAGTTTCCACACAAGGCCAACTTTGAGAGCGACCTATAAACATTTTTATATATTTTAAAATTGAAAAGCAAAATCCCCTCTTAATAACAATGCAGTTCAAAAAAAGAGCAGAAAAGCTTCTGATTACACACCGTACAGTATAAAGGCGTAGTTTCGATTTAACAGTACTTCGACGGGAGCAAATTGGGCCAGAATTTTATTTCTTTAATTAGTAGAGAGAACAATGTGGAACTTTAAAGTTATTGATTTTTGAAAATTATATAAAGACATTAATCAATTTTTATTTTAATATTCTAAAAGTTAAAAAAGAATCATTTATTTCCTTATATTGTTTTAAAGTTTAATTTGCGCAGTGCAGAAATACATTGAATAACCTTTAAAACAGTATACAATTTATTACAATATGTCTAAAAATAATAGAAAAGATGTGTTATTTTGAACTATGAGCATTTGTAATAAACAGGCAAACCACAAATATGCAAATGCATGTCTTTTCCTGTACGTTGAACGAAACAATCGATACAATATTTATCCGTTTCAGAACAAATAAAGCATTTTATCATCGATTTGTATGTGCATGTTTTTGCACATTTCACTCTTAACGGCATATTTTTGCATAGTGATTTTAAGAGCAAATTTATAGCATATTTTCAGATATTTGGGGCATATTTAATCTTTTGGAGCATATTTTGACATTTTGAAGATAATCTTTTATATCCCATGGGATGGTTATTCAAATTTGATTTGTGATGTACAAAAAGAAATTAAAGTCCCAAAAATATTTATTTATTTTTATTTTATTTATTTGAAATTAATTTTAATGGGTATCGCCTATTTTTATTAAAAATCTTTGAGGAGCTTGACTTGTAGGAACAAATCATGAAGATTTTGAAACTGATTAAATGATTTTTATTAAAGCAATTTTTGAAATGTGATGTAGAGGACGATTTAGCTTTTAAACTTGCACACAGTTAATGTTTTTGAATAAAAGCTATATATGTAAATTTACATATGATAATTTTGATAATTTCTGAACTAATATTAATGCTTAGAATTAGATGGGTAAGCAAATGGAAGATCAATAACATTTTTATGTAATATAATAAAAATATGCTGAATTAAAAAAAAAGTTTTTCGACACAAATTTTAGATTTGCCTTATTTTACAACATTAAAATTTTAATAAAACACTTCGTTTAAATGAAAAAAATTATTTTTGTTTAAAATGGACAACAATCTTTTTGTTTTTAAGAGCATAATTTCTCGTTTTTGGACATATTTTTCGTTTTTTTACTGCATATTTAATGCGCATAAAATAATTTTTTAGACCATATTTGTGGTTTCCCTGGTAATAAATATTAAACATGTTTACTGTGATTAAGATTTCTAACTTCCATAAGCTATATTTTCAAAAATTAATGTAAATTCTTATTATATCGACTATTTTTACTAGTTGAAGTGTTTTCTAACACATACCAAAAATTTCAATCGGACAACTTTTAATTTACCAATTTTGTCAAGCTAGATTGGCCAAATGTCACTGTATGCAGAGGCTGTATTTATCTCTATGTTTTAGAATATCCAAGTGCTGATCTACCAAAAAAATTTTCAATAGGTTTGACGAATATTTTACAAGACTTTACTTTTTCATCAGTTTTAAAACTTTTATTTATTTTTCTATACGCATTTGATATTTGCATAAAAAATATATTGTCTTAATTGACAATTATAAATATATGCCTCCGGATAGCTTTTATTAAATAAAATTAATAATTAAATCACTTAAAAACTTTAAAATAAGTGAATTTTTGTTGAAATTTTGTATTTCTTTATTTTGAATTATTTTTCATTTTTGAAAGAAAGTATGTTTAGCGTATCCCAATGTACTAAAAATATTAAAAATTTCTTCCCTGTTTGGAAATTATGATGATTTTTTGTGTGTTAAATTATTAAACATTTCAAAATGAGAAGCTTTTTACGCACATATGAAAAAACAACTAAAATTTTTGTGTTTAATTATAAAAAACAAGTATATACGAACATAGAATTAATTTGAATTACCAAATTAAGAATAAAAAAGTGTAAGTCAACAGAAAATTAAAATAAAAAGTTTAGTAAATTAAAATTAAAGTAAACTAAATTTAATTTTAATTAAATAAATAAACAATATGTAAATAACTATAATACTATAAATAAATAATTTCAAAAAATTTAAAATACCATTTGTATTTCAAACATATCTTAAGCATTTTTTCATAATCAAACAATTTGTGTTTAAAAAATAAAATTGAATTTTTAGCAAATCTTAACACAAAATATTACTTGTAGAAAATACCGTGTAGAAATATAAATTTTTGTCTCTACTTAATTTTTAAGTAGCTACTAAACTAATTTATACCTACTTAAATTAAATGGATATACATTAAAAAAAAAAAAAAAACAACAAATATGTATGTATACAACTAAAAAAAATCTATTTTGCTAAAATTTTGTCATTGTCACAAAATTCAGAATACGGGTATAAGAATGGTCTTCCTTCTCATGGGTCTAACAAATTCATATTTTAAATTGAGTTTTTGTTGTGAAATTCCTCGCTGTTAGAATTCCTTGCCTATGAATTTCGTATTTTTTCCAACAGCAACAATGTTTTCTGTTTTAAAATTCTGAACTATTTAGCCGATAGCGTTTGATTGCCCCTTAATATATTTATTTTACATTATATGTAAGAATGCTGTTTTTATTTTATTTTATTATTATTTTTTTTTTTTTTCTTTGCTGATATTTCAGCAAAAAAAATTCGTTCAAAGTATTTGTCATTATCAGGACTTCTACATCAATAGTGCAACCAAATTCATTATTAATACCTTTTCTCATAATGTAATTATAAAGTGACCATGGTACATAATGTCAAAATACTATGAGCAAAAAGTATGTAAATGAAGAAGAAGAGTAAATGAACGCGGTAAAAAATATTACATAGAAATAAAAAACAATTTGTAAATCAGCTTTTTTTAAATCTTTTTTAAAATCGAATTTATTATTCATTATGGAAATTATTAAAATTAACGTCCCTGTCGTAAAATCAGGCGGGTTTTTGTTGTTCGGCCTTTAAGAATATTGCGTATCGCTCACACCGGTGTATTTTACCATGCATAACTGTAAAAGTTATTTTATTGTTATTTTAGTAAAAAAATAAAATAAACATTAAAAAAATTTTAGATATTATAAAAATTAATTTTTTTGTCCTTAATGTTATTTAAATAAAAAACAAAATAAACATTAAAAAAATCGTAATTTTTTTTTTTTGTCCAAAAACAACCGATTCTAGTGCAACCTGTTCTATAATTGATAAAGTGGGAATCCGTTCACAAAATTAAAAAATTATGTTATTATAGTTTTTTTTTCTTTCTTAATCTAATTATATGATTCAAAAAACTAAAAATCCGTATTTTCATACTAAATGCAGTAAAAAATTAAAAGTTTAACTTTAGCCTTAAATTTGTCAATAACTGCTGATCCGATTTTAATGAAATTAAAACTGGAGAAAAATTCAAAAAAAATATCTCTACATCAAAAAGAAAAACAAAATCTAAAATATCTCTATCGATTCATGTTACAGAGTTTCAGCAGATGAAAAACGATTCTGAGCCACTGGTGCGTCGGTTGTACAAAACCTAACTCGTGCAACAACAAAATACATGCAATCAAATATATGTTGTTGTTGCTAAAAAAAATAAAAATATATTTTTTCTAAAAAAAACATTTTTTTTAATTGGTAACCTAAAGTTTCGCCTCATTTTCTGTGTGGTTGTTGTTATATTTAAAACCGGACTTCGCACTTTTGCTCCTTTTAGTCTTTTTAATCTTTTGCAAGAGTAAAACTGGTGACGTGAATTACTTCAAAAAATAAATTTTCCCCCATGAAGATATTGCTTTCAAAAGCGAAAAATCGTTTGTATCCTTAGTTTTACCAAAGCAATTGGGAAAGGTTTCCAGATGAGGTGGCTGGCTTATCCCACAAAAAACAAAAAAATGTGATTTATTCAAAAATAAAATGTTTCTTTTTCTCATTAAATTACACAGGTTAACAAAAGAGCATAAAAATGTATATCGCAAATAATTCTGCGAAATTATTAATTAAAATTAATTAATTAAAATTAAAATATTTCTTAGTGTAGAAAATTGAATGAAACATTTCCATCACGTCACACTTTTAACCAATTGACGACCAAAGAAAATGCTTCTCTCAGGAGTTTTTTGATTATATAATTTATTTATATATTATAATTTTTCTAGGTATTAGGTAAAGCAAATACATCATTAATGTTTTGTAGACAAAAAATGGTGCTACAAAAATGTAGTACAAGTCAAGTCTTCAACTTGCCATACATAGCCCCAAGAAGTCTTTAAAGTTGTGGAAATTTCAGAAAATATGGGAGCATTGAGCGATTATCATAGGGAGCGTTTTCATCAATATAGCTGTTACTGAGAGACTTTATGAAGATAAAGTTTAAGAAATGAAATCGGCAAAAATGTGAAGTTTTGAACCCTGGTAGTACTATGAATAAAATATTCCATATATCATTAAAATTGTGTATGAAATTTTTTTTTTCCGATACTAATTTCTGAATAACTCCAAAACTGTTGGGCAGATAAAAAATAATAGAAAAATAATAAATAATAAAAATGATGGAAAAAACATGTCAAATTCCATCTAGTCCACATTTTTTTAAGGGGGCCGAAATGTACAGCTTTGTCCAGTTATTTTCAAATATCGATGTTTCTCTTCCAGTTTAATCGAAAAATTAAGAAAAATTTAAAGTTAGAAAACTGCAATATTTTAGTCATTTTCATCAATATATAGTTAGTTTATATTCTACAGTTTCTTCCACCTTAAAATTCATTTAAAATTTTATTGAAATAGGTTCAGCGGTTTAGGTGTGATTGCTTTACAAACAAATAAACAAACACATTTTATAGTATTTACAATTACAATTTTCTTTCAGATTACATGGTTTTTTTACACTATGTCAACATTTTTAATTGAATTTATTCCTTATTAATTTTTTATGACACATAACATATTCAGTGTATCTTAAAGTTTTTAATCTGAACCATTATAGCGATTCGCTTTTCGTTGCCAAGTCTAGTCAGAATACCCATCTGCACATTATTTATTATCTTATTTGATAGTTTATAACATTGTCATTTCTGTGATGTATCATTAATGAATTGCTAAACTAACATTTTTTTCGACTTGAGGTTGGTTGATGGAGGGTTAAAAAATGAATTATTAATTAAAAATTAACGAATTAATCCAAAATTAATGTTGTATTATATTCCAATTTTCAAATTTATGAATAAACGGTTTGGATTTAATAAAAAAGTATTGCATATTCGGACTTCGCAAATTCAGAAAAGATCAGATAACAGAGAATGAAATAATTTCGTTTTAAAATGTAAAGAATTTTTCGTTTACACATTTTTTAAGGAAATTTGTCGAATTTTTCCTTTTTTCCAGATATTTTACAACTTTTAAGATGTTTTGTGACTTACCTCTCAAAGCTAAAGAAGTATATGCATATATATATATATCTCCAAAACTTCAAAGAATCAGAAACCGTTTAGGATTTCCCATTTCTATATACTGTAGCTTTACAATTGAAAGTGTAAAAAATGTTCGATTACGTGCTTTAAGTGTTTTGCTTTAAATTTGTTTTAATAACTACTTCATAATTAGTAACATTTTATTTTTTATTTTGGCCAATTCAGAAAGGTGTAATTCAAAAAGATGTAAACTAAGAAAATTTCAGAAAATAATAAATTATTTATTGCTGCATTTATTTACTCCTATCTGACGCCTGCCCAGATGGAGGTTGTAAGGCACATAACCTGAACATTTCGCAATATGATGCGTACTGACCAATAATAGGAGTGTTCAGATCATGTGTATTATCTCTGATCCTAAAGTTCTATCTCGAGGGATTTCTTTGCTGGGTCCAGTGCCACATAGAAATTCGGGGATCTTGAATCTGAAGATGAGCATGGGATCATTGTGATATCAGCTCGCGCTCAAAGTCAAGAGAGGAACTGGATCGCCGGAGCGGGGGCATTGCTCGACTAGCTAGAAATGTCATACGTATGGCAGTGCTTTAGTTCAGCAAGATGCGGTAATACGTGAATGCGACAATATGTGCCGAACTAAACAGGAGAAAGCAAGAGCCTATCTTATCTATCTGTATAAGATAGCTCTCTTTACCACTTGCAGGCAAGGATAAATATCTTGTCAGAGAGCACAAGAAGAACGTCTTATCCTGAAGGATTATGTGAGGATGCTGATAATACCCTACAAGTGTGTAATGAGGACCCAGCTTTTTTAATGACCTCCTTATGGGGGCTCTTACTAGAGCTAGATGGCATGTGAACAGACTTCTTGGCCATCGAAGTTTGCTGATCATCCCCAGACCTGGCCCTCTTACCGATCTTCTTATGGGGACCCTTAATAGAGCCGGATGAGTTTTGACCAACAACCTTCGATGAAGAATACCGCATGTTAGAAGTTTTTGTAACCCCACTAGTGGTGTCTTTGCGGGTTCCACCAATGCAGCTGGTCGACTTCTGATGTGGTGCCTTCTTGCTAGTCGATGACTGATCACCTCCAGACCTAGCACCCCTGACAGCCTTTTGTGACTTGTTGGATGGAATATGGTCAACCCTACCAGTGGTAGTTATTGGCTTGTCAATCGTTACCTGCTGTTCCAAAAGGGCAGCAGGTTTAGCTGGTTCGCCTCTACCCTTATTTGCTGCTTCGCCATAGTTCTATGAGGAGGTTGACTTTACTATGCTGTATTCAAGCTGCTGCCATTGAGAAAGTTGATCCAGATGGGAGGATCAGCGTTGAGCAATGGCGACAGATTGAGCACAAGCTCATTGAGGAGATCGCCCTTGTAGGAGGAAGGCCGCACGGTGGCTCACAAATTAATTTTTTTGGCCAAAAGTCCAATTTTTTGTTAACACCGAATTCCAAAATTTTAATGTCATTCAATAGTAAACATATTGAAAATCAGATGACCAAAAAATTAGATCAAAATATTGGTAATTGTGGACGTCGCATGCTGTTAAAGACAAATATTTTATGTTATTTTATAAAAATGTGATTTTGTAAATTTGATCAGAACATTATCATTACTCGCAAACTATTATCGAGAATTGGCTGCATTTTTTGTTATGTTGGTAGTATAATAGTCTTTAAGAAATGGTGTGATGTGTCACTGTATTATATTTTAGTCAAATTTGAATTTTAGTGGAATAAAACTTTTGAGAGTCAAAAGGAGTTAAAAAATTTTACTACTAGAAGAAAGGCGAAAGTGTCATCTTTAACCCCATATATACTTTTGTACCTATCTGGACCCGTCTGTAGAAAACTTTTTTACTCCCAACATTTTTTCTATTTTTATTTTACCTGTTCACATGACACAAATATAAATATACCAAGCCCTATAAGTTGTGATAGGTATCTTAAAGTATATTATATAATTTTCAATTTACTACAAAAATGTTTTAGCATATTTTACCCATTTTCAGCCCTTTTTAGTTTTTAGCACGTTGTTATTGTAATTATTTATGCTACCTAGGAACTTAGTATAACGCAATGTAAGAAAAGGATAAGACAGTGGTGTTCGAATATATATCTAAGTTGCTATAATATATCTAAGTAATAACAATTAAATTTTAAAAATCGTTATAAAACATGGAGAGCTTCAGCTATAAAGAATTATCCGAAAAGTATTTTAAAAACAAAAAGCGGGAAGATGTTCTAAGTTACGTTCAAAGAAAAGTAAACTTATATTCATGCAGCACCGAAATGCAATTGGACTTGGAAAATAAAATAACTGATTTCATCAAAAACTTAACAAAACGCTACAAAAAATAGGATGGAGCAAACAGTTTCATACCAGTTTTGAAAACTGGTTAAAGGGCGAACTTACTGTTCAGGTATCTTTAGAAATTACAAACCAAAACAATCTTGGGAGACAACCAAAAGTACTCGACAATTGTAGCGATAGATCTAAAAGGTGGAAAATTAAGAATATTAATGAGGAAATTGGATGTGAAAATATTCAAGAAACTTTGCTATATCAATTTCGATCACAAAAACAACGCTAGTTCAGTGAGAAGAAAACGGATTCTTTAATTTTTTCCCACGCCAAGCGACGAAAAACAGTTCTCAAATGAATAGGCATTACCACTATTTTCGGATTTGAAGTTAACAAAACAGCAATGTTAACTCAGCTCAGATTGCGTGCGATTGGAAAAGGCTCAAATCTCTATCCATCATATCATCATAACTGCTGCTAAGAGGTACTGTTTGTCACCAAGGGACACTATTACAATCACACCGATTTTAGCAGAGGTACAACTTCAAGATCTACTTAATCATACAGTTCAACGCTTGCTACTATTATTTAAAGGAAATGATTTGAAGAAATATGGAAGCTGCAAGTTAACTCTCTTTTGCAAATGGGGGTATGATGGTTCTTCTGGACAAAAACAATACAAGCAACATGGTATCATTTGTACCATTGCGATTGATAAAGAATTTGAAAAGCTCGGAGCCTTCGACCAATAGGATGCAAGCAAAGGGTATTTGTAAAAATCAAACACCATCTTCTACGAAATACTGTAGCCCAATTAAATTTTAATTAAAAACGGAAACTCATGATGCCAGTTATATTAGAGCCCAAATTGCAATACTACAGCCATTCGAATTAGAGATTTAGAGTCAGACAATTGAAGTAAGCTACCATTAGTACTAACGATGATATATGGAAAAGTAGGCCAGGCTTTGACTGACACAAAGGCTTCATCCAGCTTTATTACATGTCAAAACACATTTAGCTACTTAAACCAAGTCCCGGAAAAATCATTAGATAATACTTATGCATATTAGTATGGATTAGCACCGCTACATACAATAATCGATTCATGAATCGCATATTAAAAATCAGTTGATTTGGATTTTAAAATTACAGGATCGATAAGAAAGCACGACACCAATAAGGAGTTAAGAAATTTAAAAAGAAACATGTTCAGGACGAATTTCCAAATATGGCTATAGATCAATCAAAACAAGGATCAGGCAATACTAATGATGGAAACGCAGCAAGAAGGTTTATGTCAAAACAAATATAGCTACTTAAACCAAGTCCCGGAAAAATCATTCGATAATACTTATGCATATTAGTTTGGATTAGCACCGCTACATACAATAATACCATTCATGGAACACATATTAAAAATCAGTTGATTTGGATTTTAAAACTACAGGATCGATAAGAAAGCACGACACCAATAAGGAGTTAAGAAATTTAAAAAGAAACATGTTCAGGACGAATTTAATAAAATATGGGGTGATTATAGATCTATCAAAACAAGGATCAGGCAATACTAATGATGGAAACGCAGCAAGAAGGTTCTCTTCAAAACCCGAAAGAGCATCTGTAATGACAGGTGTTGATATAAATCTTATTGCAAGATTACAGATTTTATTATTACAGATTTTATAGAGAGCACAATACCAGAAAAATATCATTAAATTCAACAAATAAAGATCTATTTAATATATTACTATCGACGTCAGATCCGTTCATCTCTAGCGTTTGAAGTCAATGGGAAGAAGCAAAGGGACTGCTAGAGGACAGAAATAATATAGAACTAAATATGGAATATTTGCAAACTATTTTCCAACCGAATGAATAATAATTATATAAAAAATAAAATAAACATTAAAAATCTTCTTTTTTATCCAAAAACAACCGATTCTAGTGGAACCAGTTCTTAGAGAACCGTGAAACCTTATCTAGAATTAATAAACTGGGAACCTGCTTACAAAATTATCCTGGGTTTTATTAAAACTTTTTTTAACCTACTTATAACATTTTTATAAGTAAAGCTAATTAAAAAAACAAAAAATTAGCATTTTCATACTAAAGCTATAAAAAAAATAAAAGTTCAACTTTAGTCTTAAATTTCTCAACAACTGCTGAACCGATTTTAATGAAATTAAAACTAGAGAAAAATTCAAGAAATTTTATTAAAAACTGGAAGGAAGTTATGGATTATTCCTTTTCGGACCATAGCATGATATCCTTCAGTCTTGACTTTGTGAAATCAAGGAACTCCAGAGGGACGGATTGAAAGTCTTTGGGTGAGTTAGTGAGTAGAGATCTAAGGGTTGGAGAAATTCAGCTGAGGGTATCGAGGAAATCGTGAACAATTTCACGGATATAATTAGGAATAGCTTTGAGCTCAGTTGCCCGGTGATTTATCCTGACGGGCGAAACCGACATCATGGGTGAATTTCTGTGAGTCTGTGAACTATGCGAAAGAGCAGTCTAGATGCAGGCGGGTATTATCCAAGGTCCATGTGGCACCTGGATACATACAACGTACGGACAATTCGTAGACAGAATCTGGTTTGGATTCTCTCAACTTACTGATGGAGACTCACTTCCCAGGCTGTTGTGATATAGGACCTGATGGACGGTCCGGATCAGACGATGGTAATATTGATACGATAGAGGAGGTGGTGATCACTATAGACAAGGTAAGATGGGCGGTAAACTCATTTGGGCCATACAAGCCACCAGGCCCTGATGGCATTTTTCTGGCCATGGTAAAGAACGTCAATGAAACGGTCATCTCACTAATAGTGAAGGTATTTAAGGAATGTCTCAGTCTATCGTCTTTTCCACTTAAAACAATATAAAGATTGATCGATCTGTATCTTAAGAGGATTGTGCGGACTCAGGTTATCAGCGACGCTCAACATACATATTTTAAGGGTAAGTATGTTGAGAGTGCTCTGCAGGATGTAGTGAGTTATACTGAACGGGGTCTGCTACATAGGGAATACACTTTGGCAGCTTTTCTCCATATAGAAGGGGCCTTTAATAACATTAGGATAGAGGCGATCAGTGAGTCATTTGCTTCGTTAGGTGTAAGTGAATTCCTAACTTGGGTGGATTACTCTGATGCAATGCAGCAGGGTTATCAACTCGAGCATGGGAGGCACTTGTATAAGGAAGCTCGTGACCGCAAGGGAAGTTTTCTCTCCATTATTGTGGCTCTTGGCTGTGAATGTCATATTGACACATTTCAATGCTAAGATCGTCCCACGGCTGATCGTGGGTAAAAAAGTACCCATGATCAGCGAGCTTATGCAATCAGGTCTGCGTGACCGGCGCTTTGGGCCAACAGTAAGGGATTGGGGGTCAACTTGGAAAAGACTGAACTAGTTCTGTTCACCAGGAGACATAAGGTTGAGGCTTTTAGTCTTCCGGTATTGAATGGGATAGAACTCAGATTGTCAAGGGAGGCCAAATATCTGAGTATATACTTGGACAGTAAATTGTCTTGGAGTGGAAATACTCAAGAAAGGGTCAAGAAAAGGCTTAACGCCTACTACACATGCAGGAACTCTATAAGGAAGATCTCGGATGTCAAACCGATAGTTGTGTATTGGATTTACAAATCGGTTGTAAGTCCTATTCTCACTTATGGATGTTCGGTCTGGTGGGAAGTATTAGGGAAAGGAACTATAGGAACCTTCTCTCTAAAGTTCAGAGATGTGCTTCAATTGCCATTACAGGTGCCATGAGAAGCACACCTCCACCTTCTTACAGTTGAGGAGTTCGTGAGAAGAATGGCTGTACGGAGGTTATTTAAGCTGAAGGAATTAGGATTAATAGGGAACTTCAGAGCGGAGCATTGTAGCATACTTAACGAAGTTGAATTTGATGGTCGGACATTATCCATGGTTGCCCCTACGGATTATGTCGAGAATATAATTGATTTCGGGGCTACTCCCCTTATTGAAATGCCTAGCAGGGACCCCTGGGCTGGAGCGGAAAAACTCCATCAAGGATTACAGACGGCTTGAAGATGGAAGTAGGCACAGGGGCGGGATATCAGACGGTCTTATAGATTGTCGGGTAGTTCTAAGGTTTTTCAGGCAGAAATTCTTGACATTTACAAGGTCTTAGGATTATTGGAGGAGAACGTTGAAAGGGATTCTGAGGTAACTATCTATGTGGGTAGTCAGGCAGCACTATTGGCAATGGCAAGTCATTTTGTTAGGTCCAAGGTAATGCTTGAGTGCAGGAAGGAATTAGGAAAGCTAATGGATGTCTACAGATAAAACTTTGTTGGGTTCGTCAGGTTAGGATTCCAATTGGGTCCTATCTTAGGGCAATAAGGGAATGGACTTTAGGCATAACGAATCATGCATGGAGGAATAGAACGGACTACAAGGTACTAAAGCGTTATAACCTAGTTTTAAATTAGCAGATTAGAAACATCTTCTGGGCATGAGTCGGGAAAATCTAAGGTTCATTGTGGGTATGATTACTGGTCACTCCTCAAGTGGGAATATGACCATTAAGGGGGACATAGGAGGTCGGACTTCTAACGTAGAGGAGCTAGAGACAGTAAACTGATATGGTTCATAATAAGGATAAAGTGCTAAGCTAATCATTCTTGATTGCTAGGTTGTAGGTTCCATGCTTTTCCAATAATTTATCTATTGGAAGTTTCTTTTTCCTCTGCCTCTTATTCTTTATTCCTTCTTTAGCATTTCTTCTGGCATTTTAAAGGGATTACAATGGATCGACTGGTCTCTGGGTGGAGGCGTGAAGACGTCACCCTTTTATACCTAACCTAACCTATGGTTGAACAAAATAAAAAATTATTAAAAATTATAATTTTTAAGATTTTAATCGCTTTGAGGTACCTCTAAATCGATCAGTCTAGTAGTTTACAACTTGCAGTCGTTGAACTTATGGTCATTGAACTTGTAATCGTTCATTTGCCTAAACTACTGGAACCTTCCCTTTTTTTGTAGCGGTTGTAGTCAAAAACTACAATTTTGAAAGTAGTGTAATAGTAATAATAGTTTATTTATTAAATATAGTTTTTCATTCATCTACTATTTTTCACATATTAACATCTTTTATTTAAATTTAATTAATATTTAGCAATATATATAAGTTTAAAATTTGAAATGTAATTGAAATGTATCTTAAAGTTAAAGAATTATTCATCTTTTTTACTTTTTTGTTTTATATGTACAGTATCGATCATAAAAAAATGTGACGCTAGGCTTGCTATATGATTTTTGATCGCATTGATTAGGGCTATAACGTTATTAAATTAGCCAATTTTGTTATGATTTTATTCTTTGTGGTCTTAACCAACTATTGTATGTTATTTTGATCCAAATTTTTTTACATAGAAATAGTTATTATAAATTTTGTTATAATGGATGTAAATTAATGCGAGCTAAAAATGCAACTCCAAAAAAATCAATAGAATTTTATAAATTTTGATAAAAATAATGATTGAAAAATTATAATTTGATTGCATTACCATCAATTATTACCTATATGCATAAATTTAAGGTCATTTTAACTACAAAGGATATTCGTGATATTAAAAAAAAAAACTCTCCATTCTTTTTAAGAATTTAGGAATATTTTAGAATAACATTATGATGATGGTACTGAAATAATATTGAAGTGTAGTTCTAATACGACGATTCTTAAAAAAATTGATAAAAGTCATGGAACAGTAAATATTTGATATTACTCGAATAAACATATATACATATATATATATATATATATATATATATATATATATATATATATATATATATATATATATATATATCAAACGACCGGAAATCCTTCCGAGAATTTAACTATTGAAATTCAACAAGATCGGTTCATAAATGGGGGAAATATGTGAAAAAATCATTTTGCGACTTAAAACTCTGTATAAGTTACGGAATTTTGCAAAGATTTGGATTTTTTTTCTGAATTTTTCTGAATATGAACTACTATTTACTATTTCAATATACTATTGAAATACCATTTCTTTTTATTTGTTGGTAAATTGGTGAATGGTATAAACCGAATATAGCACTCTAACTTCTTTTATTAACCTTTATTAGTTTCCATATATATATATTTATAAAACGTTTAAATTAAATTTTTAAGAAATAATTTTACTACTTTGTAACTACAAAAAGGTTAACATTTCGTTAAGAAAGGTATAATCACTTCGGTGCCGATTAAATTATTTATACTATTATATTATTATTTTATTTATTAATAGATTTTGTATGTACATATTTAATTCATTTACAATATGATTAATATCTAGATCTATATATGGCATAACATATTTGTTGTAAGCCAGTATTTAAAGTATTTATATTAATACAACAATAAAATATGTAAGCTTTGCACTACAATAGTTACAAAGTCATACCTATTTATATTGATTTTTATGCTTACAAACATATTTTTTGTAGGCATTTTTTATACACACAACAATACAATCAGTTCGTTTTGTGTTATCGAGTACAACGTTACGTGCGTTCTGCCGAGCTTACAATTTGAACTTAATAAACAAGAAAAAAGCCAAAATTCGCAAACGGTCTTTAACTGATAATGATGTCGACGAAATGTCGTCATCTAAAATGAAAAAAAAAGTGTAATGTTACCTCTAATGGCTCCGGAAACAATTATTGGTTGCCTCTGCAGGCACTGGACGACATTGATGACTCCAACAGTATGGATGACTCCGTTAATAGCCAAACTACAACTTCTAAAAGAAATTTTTTGCCACCAAAAAAAGTTTTGGGGCATAAAATAAATTATATTCAAGAACTTTTTAGTAAAAAGGAAATTCTAAATTATTTTGTTAAGAAGATGTCTATTGGTGTTAAAATAACATGTGATTCCGTAAAAAATTATGAATTAATCAAACAAGTTCTTACTGAGAACAAATGTCAATTTTTCTCTCATGAGAGCAAAGATAACCGTAAATTTAAAGTTGTTTTAAATGGTCTGGAAGGCCGCTCATCCAATGAAGTAAAGTCTTCGTTAATCTCTCTTGGCTACAAATGTACTGAGGCCAAGGCAGTAATTAAGAGATTTATCAATTATGAGAATACTATTTACATTGTTTATTTCGAGAGAGGAACGGTAAAACCAAACGATTTACGTAAAAATGTTAAATGTCTCTTTAGAACAATAATAAAATGGGACTATCAAAGAAAAACAAAAATCAAAATAATTCAATGTCATAAGTGTCAAATGTTTGGTCATGGGGAAAGATCCTGCTCTGTCAATATTAAATGCGCAAATTGTGCGGGGAAACATCTTACAAATGCCTGCCCCGATGAAAATAAAACACGGTGTGCAAATTGCAATGGAAATCATAAATCAACTTTTATATCTTGTCCAAATCGTAAAATGTATCTAGAAATTAGAGATAAAATTAATAACAAAAATGTAAGGCATAATAATAACTCATCACCGAGATATTCAACTTCACATAGTTCTAAAGTTATCTTCATCAACTCGATTGATGAATTTCCAGCTTTAAGAACAAATTTAAACTTTCAGTCTTCCTCACCTGTTAATTCTGCTTATAATACAGTTTGGGGTCAACCTTCCAACCAATCAAATATTAACCAAATAGATGACTTGTTTACTGAAGAAGAAATCACGACATTAATGTCGGATTTAGTTCTGGGTTTAAAAAAATGTAAAAATAAATTTGAACAATTTAATGTAATCGCTCAATTAGCTATTAAGTATCTGGGCGTAAGCAGAAATACCAAGTAATTATAATGGCTAACAATAACATAAGAATTTTTTTTTTTTGGAATTGTCGTAGTATTAGAAATAAGTTTGTAGAATTATTTGATTTCCTCCTAAGGAGAAATATAGATATCTGTTTGCTTTCAGAAACTTGGTTAAAAAGTGAAAATGTGTTCTTTCATCCTAATTATAATGTAATACGCGCTGATCGGGAAATATCAGTAGGTGGGGGAGTTGCTGTTTTAATTAAAAAATCTTTCTCATACTCTGAATTAACAAGACTAAATACTGAAATAATTGAAAACGTTGGAATAGAAATTCAGTTAAATAACTCAACAAAAATAAAACTATTTAGCAATAATTTTCCTGGTGGTCGTAATACCCCTGACCTTCAGTGTAAATATAAGAATGATTTAAGAAAAATTTGTAACAATAATGTATTTTTTATCCTATGTGGAGATCTTAATAGCCGACACAGTAACTGGGGGTGTTTGAGAGCTAACAGCTGGGGTAATATTTTGAATGAATTTACAACATTTTTCCCGATTTCTATTTTATTTCCTTCTGACCCTTCTTACATACCCACTTCACAAAGATCATCTCCATCAAACATTGATCTTGTCATAACTAACAGTCCTTATCTTATTTCTCAGCCGATTGTTGTAAATGAGCTTAGTTCTGACCACCTTCCTATTGAATTTATTCTATACGGCAACGTTGAGAGTAATAGCAACTTAGACTTTGACTATAAAAATTCTGATTGGTCTGGCTTCAGGTCCTATTTAAAAAGTGAATTTGATAACTTCCCAATGAGTTTGGATGATGAATTTACGACAGACAGTATTGATGAAAACATAAGTATTCTTAACAGTAAATTGCTATTGGCGGAGTCTAACTATGTACCTCCTAAAATTACTTCTGGCAATTATATTAAACTGCCTAATTACATTTTAAATATAATTAGAATCAAAAACTACTACAGAAGACAGTGGTCCAAATATAGACAGCCAGCTGATAAAAAATATTATGAACAGTCTGATTAATATTATTCGAAATAAAATTATGTCAGTGCGTAACATTGCCTGGAATAAACGAATTTCTTCATTAAAAAAAGGAGATAAACCATTTGGAATATTTGTAAAGCTCTTCGAAAAAAGCAACCTTCTATTCCACCACTCGTTATGCAGAACAATATTTTGGTTTCTAACAGTGAAAAAGTTAATGCGTTCGCTGATGTGTTTAGTGTGAATCACAATGTATCTACGCATCTCGGAACACCTGCAAATAATTGTATGATTGCAATATTTACAGAACGTTTTAAATCAATAGTTATTGGCAATCTTCGAGAAGATTTTGTAAGCGATACATTTATAACACAAGTTGTTAAGGAATGCTGCAACAAGAAATCATGTAGTATTGATAGAATTAAGATGACTCTTGTTAAGCATTCACCTAAAGTCGTTATTCAATTCTTAACGTTTATTATTAATTGTTGTATTAAACTTCAATATTTCCCTACTATTTGGAAAAGGGCTAAGGTTATTTCAATTCTAAAGAATGGAAAGCCTCCTAAAGGTATTAACAGCTACAGACCAATTAGTATTCTTAGTTGCACGGATAAAATCTTTGAAAAAGTAATTCAGTATAAATTTTTAAACTATATCAACGACAATAATATTATGCCAATGGAACAATTTGGTTTTAGAAGACAACACAATACATCCCACCAAGTTAAAAGAATCTGTAAGTTTGTAAAAGAAAGCTTTGTTCGTAAAGAATCCACTGCACTTGTTCTTTTAGACGTGAAGAAAGCGTTTGACTCAGTTTGGCATGCTGGCCTCATTTACAAACTGGTAAATTTTGGATTTCCTTTAAATCTAGTTAAAATTATAAACAGTTTTTTAGAAAATCGTTATTTTTGTGTTAGCTTAAATAATGTCTTTTCAACCGAACGTTTAATACCTGCTGGAGTTCCTCAACTCTCAGTAATAGGACCACTCCTTTAGATTATTTTCTGCTCAGATTTTCCTAGACTTGAACATTGCCATTTTTCTTTATATGCTGATGATGTTGGTATTTTTACATCACATAAATCTCCTCAGGTTATTATAAATAACCTGCAGAGAGCTCTGGAAAAAATTAATAATTATATGCTAGATTGGAAAATAAAAATTAATGCTAGCAAAACTGATGCCATATTTTTTACTAAAAAAAGAAAACCTTCTAATTTACCAGGAACATCCTTACAGTTGTCAGTATCTAGCATTCCTTGGTCTCAAAATATTAAGTACCTAGGAGTCGTCTTAGATAATAAACTAACTCTTCGTGACCGCATTCTCTTCACTAAAAATAAGTTTAATTTAGCTATTAAATTGCTTTATCCACTAATTAATAGAAATTCAAATTTATCAATCAATAACAAAATTCTTCTATTTAAAACAAATTTTCAAGCGTTACTTCTATATGCATCCCCGGTGAGGGGTAACTGTGCAAAATATCATGTTAAAACCTTACAAATTTGTCAGAATAAACTGTTAAGAATGACGTTAAAATTGCCTTGGGACTATTCTACATTAAGATTACATAGAAAGTATAACATTTTGTTATTGTCGGAGAAATTAAAAGACATCAATGATAAATTTAATCTCCGTTGTGGCTTTTCGGATAATCGCCTGATTGTTAATCTACCGATAGATTGAGTGTATTACATTATTTTATCTCTATTCTACCACTTATATTTCTACATTCACATATTTGTTTTCATGTTTTCTTTAGTTTAATCATATATATATGTATTTATCATTCTTTTTGTTTATTATTTTGAAGGTTTTTTTTAGTAGTATTTTCCTTCATCAATTCTGTTTTTGCTTATTTACTCAACAGTGCTTAGCTTTCCTCTGTGTAATTTTTGGATGTTTTAGAATTAAAGTATTTCACTTCTGTAAATTGAGCGATTTTTTATTTTTTAAGTAGTATGTATGATTTTACTACTATAATAAATAATAATAATAATAATAATAATAACAAAAATACAATGTGTTTCTTGTATTTCTTAATAAAATATCTCTCTGTGCTTTTGGTGGTGGCTTCTGTTTTTCTTTTTACTTATACCTCTAATAGTAAAAAAGCACAAAATTTGTTTTGTTTTAATGTAATGAGTGAAATTTATTTGTTGTTCCAAAAAATACTTTTTATGAGTAGAGTGTGTAAAAAGAAAATCATACCCAGTGTTGCCATTTTAGCAGTTGTTCTGTTAAATTTAGCAGAATAGTTTGGCATACATATTTATTTTGAAAAATACATATTTATTTTGAAAAATACATATTTATTTTGAAAAATTCTGCTAAATGCTTTTTAGCATAATCGACTTACTGAAAGCAGATGTTTAACGTAATTTTCAACATATATAATAAATTTCTGGCTTCGCACAATGGTTTCGTCAAATGTATTAAAACTGGCGCTTAATTCAAATTTAAAATTTAGAAATTTGCAGTACAATTTGATATTTCGTAAAACTACATAAAATTCTACATCGAAATGTATCAAGACAACCGTTCTACGATTTATACTTATCCTGTAGCTTAGTTTAAATTTTAAGTTCAAATTTTTATTCCGTTTTTATAAAAAAAATCAAATTTGTTAATATTTTACGACCTTATATCCCTAAAAAATCTATAAGAAAAAGGTTTATTAATTTATTATTTATTAAAAAATTTAAAAACACTATAAAATTATATTAATTTAGATACAAATTTTCTGAAATAATGTACAGTAAATTTCAAATTTATAGAAAACGTAAAGAACGTTGGGGAGTTTTGATTTCTGTCTCAATACTTTTTCCTTCGGAAGAAATAATTCTAAACAATGATCAAAATAAGATCGGAAACATCTATTGAATTACTGGATGCTATTTCTGATTTAGGACTCTTCCAAATAAATAACATAGTAAACAAGCTTGGCAAGTTACTTGATCTTGTATTTGTTGATCAACCTAAAGAATTTAATATTCTTCGCATTAATCCATTATTAACATCTGAAGATGCTACAATATTTATCTTTTTAAGGTGAAAAGAAACTTTAAAAACAATCCAAAATATTTTTCAGTTTGTAAATTCTAAGTGAAGAGTCTCTGGATTTCCGTCCATGACGAAATTTGGAGATAAAGAATCCTCAAACGTTGCAGATATTTGCAATATGTTTGCTGCTTTCTTCTCATCCGCCTAATCTGATAAAGAATTACATCAACTTTTCAATTATCCATATCCAATTCCATTAGATAAATCGATGGTAATGACAGCAGTAGAGAATCTAAAATTTTCTGCTGTGTTCTTAGAAAATGTTTACATTCTCTTATATCTCCAATAGTGTACTTAGTCTTAGTTAGTTTGTTATCTTTCCCCATTCCAGCATGGATTTAGAAAAGGATGTTCCACTACTACTAACCTTTTGGAGTTCACAACCTCAGTTATAACTGCATTTGATTCCGGTTTACAGACAGACACAATATATACAGATTACTGAAATCTTTCGACAAAGTCAACCACGATCTCCTATTCAAATTGGATAAACTGGGATTTTCTCCTGTTTTCCTTAAATAGATTTCTTCATATCTTAAAAATAGATACCAATGTGTATTATTTAGAGAATGTACATTGAAAACCATTCCTGTTTTATCCGGTGTTACACAAGGTAGTCATATTAACCCTTTATTATTACTAATATTTATAAATGATTTACCATCTTGTATTAAGAATTCTAGAATATTAATGTATGCTGATGATGTATATGTATATATATATATGAATATTTATTGGTAATTAACGTAACTGTAATTTTTTGCATCGCACTTGGTAATAAATAAATAAATAAATAAATATATATATATATATATATATATATATATATATATATTGGGAATGGGAAGCATAAGCGTAAGTAAGCTATGTACAGTTTTTAGTCAGAAAAACACCAAAATAAACAAAAATGCTTAGTACGGGAACGCTCTCCTGTAAATTCTGATTAAAACTTGCAAGTCTGACAAGTACTGGAACAGAGCTAATATGACTATTTTGTATTTAGGATGTTTCGAGTAAATAAATTTGAAATTACAAATTGCCAAAGCTATGTTTTTTCATAGCCTTTATGATACGGCTTTATCATACAAAGTTGTGCCATACATATTTAAAAATTGAAGGAAACATATAGATTTCAGGTTTTTTCTATCCTATATTGCCAGAAAATGTTCAATTTTTCGCCAATATTTCAAGCTTTTTCTGCCTTATGTTCCCAGAAGCTGTTTAATTTTCGCCAATAGTTGAAGATTATTTTCCTTCAGCATAATGCTGTTGATTAATACCTTTTGTTTCACAGTTTTCTTAGCCTAGCAATATTGCCTAATTCTATTTTGAACCGAAATCAGTTAATGTTTCTGTAATAGTGTCATTTCCCTGCAGAAAACAGAAGCATTACTGTTTTTCAAAAGCAATTTTCAAGATATCATTTTCCCAGTATATCTGCTTGCAAATGTTGCATTCCACAGTGGGGCAGAATCAAAATTTTTTAGAAATAAATCCTTAACTTCTGATCGGCTTTTTGGATTTTCATGAAATTTGGTATAGGCGTAGCAGAGGAAGTTTGGAAGGGGGGCACAACAAACCCCTCTGGGGCGGAGCTAAGGGGGCTCAAAGTTAGGTACCTCTAACATGAATGCCAAATTTTTGTTTCTCGTCCGATTTCAAATAATTTTACATATTGTTGTAGGCCCTGATAAGACCTATATTACTTGCGTTTAAATTTTTAAGCACCATAATTTTGCATGTTCTTGGTCCAGTTTTTTTCATACATATCCTTGTATTTTCGACCGATTTTATTAGTTTTTTCCTTAACTAGTCAAAGAACAAAATTATCTATTGAATAAAAAAATTTGAAGTCTATATCTTTACGGAGTCCAAAAATAAACGATTTCGAATTTGAAAATTGCAAAAAAGACGACTTTTTGTGTTTTTTTAGCCGAAAAAGTATCTACACTCTTTTTTATCTAAAACAAAATTTTCTTTAGCAACATATAATAATTTTGCACTTTTCTCAAAGGTAACTTCACAGAGATGACTTTAAGATAAAAAACAAGCCCAATAACTCAATTGGTCATGGTACACACCCTCCCGAATTCGAACCATTTTTTATGAAAGTTTTGATTTTAGACCATATTTTCTCAAATCCCAAAGCACGAATCAACAATCGGAATATATTCTAAGAATCTTCAATATGTTGTTAAAAGTTTTAAATCAAAATCTACGGGACTTCGGAAAAATGTGGATTCTATAGCCAAAAATGTAAAAAATCCCATTTTTGGGAATTTTGATAAGTTTATTTGGGAATTCAGGAAAACCCTACCCCTGATTAAAATTTAGTTAACGCGCTTTTATTTATATTAATAAGATCCACATTTCCTGCAAATTTCATTAACATATCTTTATAAACAAATATGTCATTACAATTAAAAAATTTGTATTTTCTCCAAAAACCCCAAATTGGGCCTTTTGTTTGGTTTATTTCTAAATAGCGAAAGAAATTTTAAAAATATGTATTCCAAATTAAGCCTATCCTTTAGCATATATAATTTCCGATCTTTTGCAAAAAGATTCAAGTCAATATCGTACCTCATTTCAGAAATATGCGCCTTTAAACTTTTATATTTCCAATTTAATGTATATATGACTATATTTTTACAAACTTGCAACCTTTGCCTTTAATTTTTCGTGAATAATTACTTAGAAAATTATGAATATTTCTGATACTTTTACTAATATCTATACGCAAAATATTTTTATAAAAATAATTAATAAACATTTTTTATTTTTAATAGGGCTGCCACATTTCCCAAATTTAAGTAAATCTTTATTCTTTTCTAAGTATTCATATATTTCTATTAATGAATTTAAAATAACAAAACAAACAAAAAATGTCTATTTTAACTTAATCAATAAGTATTTTATTAGTTTACACTAATGGTGTTTACCTAAATTTAACAAATGTATTTATATGTTGGTGATGGTTAAAAATTTATATATTTATGATCTAGTGGCAATGTACAGGTATCCTTTCCGGTAATACCTAGCTGCAGCATTTATCTATTACTGATGGTTCAAAATCTATATTTTTATGAGCTAGTGACAATGCACAGGTAATATCCTTTCCGGTGATACCTAACAGCAACATATAATATCAATGAATTCGGTATAGATAATCTTCCAAATTGACTCTTTCAGATATTTTACCTAATGAAAATTCACAGAATACCTGTAAATATATATACCTGTGCGATATATCTAATAGATATATATAAATGCACAGCTAATCCTTATCAACATCATGACGAAGTTGATTACCATGGTGATTCCATTAAAACATGAACAATTGTGTTGTGTTATGTGGAGTTTATCTAAAAATGATCTTAATCGTTTAGAAGCTATAGTGGAATTCATAAAAACTACATATCATGCAAAAGTCGACATCATTGGTAAATCTCAGATAAAGAGATTTTTAAAGCTGTATGACGTAAAAATTAAGTCCTTGAATCAGCGTACTAACAGATTAAAAATTAAACATTCCTATTGGATGGATACTGATATAGAAATATCGGCGTGCAAAATATCAACTGGAGAACCCTGCAAGACATATGATGATTTAAGTACAAGATCTAAGAAGAAAAAACTGGCCCATAAGCTTTCTATAATTTCGAATGAAGAAGTTTCTGATACATTCAAAGAAATGTTAAAAAAGGAGAAGCAATCTAAGAGTTCAATTAATATTGCTGAAATACTGCCAACTGAATCACCAAAACGTCTTAAAAGGATTGCCGAAAGTGTACCTACTCCAACATCACAATTTAATTTTACAGAGGAAGAAGCAATTGCTTTAATGCTTGAAATGGACCTCAGGCCAAACAAATATCAAATTTTAAGAAGAGCTCTGCTTGAAAAGGGACATTCAATTCTTCCATCATACAAGGATATTCAAGAAAAAAAGCAAACTATTTTACCATATATTTCGGTTACCGAAAAGGAAGCATGTGTAGAGCCATCTTCTTTGCTTGAGAATACGGCTACCAAGATAGTTGCAAATTTTTCTGCAGATCAGTTGGAAAAAGTAAATAACAGCGACGTTGTATTAATCTGTAAGTGGCGATGTGACGGACTATCAGCCCTTCCTGAATACAAGCATGCTAGTGGAAGTAAGAAAATGGCGGATTATAAAAGCGTATTTATAGCATCTTTGGTGCCATTAAGAATTCGATCTTATTCCTTAAAGCAATCTTCATCAAAATGTAAAAACTCATTTGAAGATACATGTCTTAACACCACTCCACGATCAAAACATTTTTGCAGACCTATTTGGTTCGAATACACAAGAGAGTCGAAGACAACAACAAAGGATTTAGTGGAATATATTAAAGATGAAATAAATGATTTACAACCTCTTTCAATAACCATAAACCAAAACATATCCTTTCAACTTAGTCTAACAATGATTGATGGAAAGGTTAGTAATGCCATTATGGAAACATCTTCTTTTTGGAAATGTTCACTATGTGATGAGACGAAATCACAATTTTAGGATATTGGTAAAGCAAGGAGTATTAATGAAGAATTTCTGTCTTTCGGAATACCTCCACTTCACGCCAGAATACAGTTCATGGAGCATTTCCTGCACATAGCATATGATTTAAAGTATAGAAATGTGCCAGAAAATTTAACAAAACCTACTAGAAACAACGAGAATTTAAAAACAGTTAGATTATCTGAGAAAAGTAGAATCCAGGATGAATTCACAGAAGAGACGGGATTAAACATCGACAAACCTCTGCCGACTGGTGGTAGTACAAATGATGGAAACACAGCAAGAAGGTTTATCGGAAATTTCGAAGCTATATCAAAAATAACTGGTATTAATAAAGAGTTACTTGAAAGGACTAACATACTATTAATGGCAATTAATAGTAAGCACAAAATTAACTCTGCTCGATTTGGAGAATATGCAACAGAAATATCTAAACTACTTGTTTCTCTATATCCATGGAAAGAAATGACACCAACAGTACATAAAGTATTGTGCCATGGCGAAATTATAATTGAACGAAATATTCTTCCACTTGGAGAGCTTACAGAAGAGGCTCAAGAAGCAAAAAACAGAGATTTTAAGCACGTTCAATTATTCAGCTCCAGAAAATGCTTCAGAACGTCACAAAACGAGGATATTTTTAATAGCCTATTGTTATCATCAGACCCAGTACTATCATCACTGAGAAAACGTTGGATTTATTATGAGTCTTTATCAACTCAAAATACTGAAGACTTGAAGGACCTTTATTATCTTTTAGATATGTATACAGATACAACAGATTATTTTATAGAAAATAAGTAGTATAAGTTTAAAATATTAGAAAAATCGTCTACATAAATTTAATGTAAATAAATAATAAAAAAATCATATTAGAAATACAATATTTATTAAGGAAGGTGATAAATACCAAAAATAATAATATTGATTAAGTTAAAAGAGACACTTTTTGTTTGTTTTGTTATTTTAAATTCATTAATAGAAATATATGAATGCTTAGAAAAGGATAAAAATTTACTTAAATTTGGGAAATGTGGCAACCCTATTAAAAATAAAAAATATTTATTTATTATTTTTATAAAAATATTTTGTGTATAGATATTAGTAAAAGTATACAGAAATATTCATAATTTTCTAAGTAATTATTCAAGCAAAGCTAAAGGCAAAAGTTGCCATTTTGTAAAAATATAGTCATACTATAAATTGGAAATATAAAAGTTTAAAGGCGCATATTTCTGAAATGAGGCATGATATTGACTTGAATCTTTTTGCTTAAATCTTTTTAAACTTAATTTGGAATGCATATTTTTAAATTTTTTTTCGCTATTTAGAAATAAACCAAACAAATGGCCCAATTTAAGGATTTTGGAGAAAATGCAAAGTTTTTAATTGTAATAACATATTTGTTGATAGACATCTTAATGAAATTTGCAGTAAATGTAGATTTTATTAATATAAATAAAAACGCGTTAACCAAATTTTAATCAGGGGTAGGGTTTTCCTGAATTCCCAAATAAACTTATCAAAATTCCCAAAAATGGGATTTTTTACATTTTTGGCTATAGGATCCACATTTTTCCGAAGTCCCGTAGATTTTGATTTAAAACTTTTAACAACATATTGAAGATTCTTAAAATATATTCCGCTTGTCGATTCGTGCTTTGGGATTTGAGAAAATATGGTCTAAAATCAAAACTTTCATATAAAATTAGTCGAATTCGGGAGGGTATCACCAATTGAGTTAATGGGCTTGTTTTTTATCTTAAAGTCATCTCTGTGAAGTTACCTTTCAGAAAAGTGCAAAATTATTGTATGTTGCTAAAGAAAATTTTATTTTAGATAAAAAAGAGTGTAGATACTTTTTCGGCTAAAAATACTCAAAAAGTCGTCTTTTTTCAATTTTCAAATTCAAAATCGTTTATTTTTGGACTCGGTAAAGATATCGAAATTTTTTTTATTCAATAGATAATTTTGTTCTTTAACTAGTTAAGAAAAAAAAACTAATAAAATCGGTCGGAAATACTAGGATATATATGAAAAAACTGGACCCAGAACATGCAAAATTATGGTGCTTAAAAACACAAATAACTCGAAAACTATAAGAGATAAGATGTCTTTTATAGGTCTTATCAGGGCCTACAGCAATATATAAAAATATTTGAAATCGGACGAGATACAAAAATTTGGCAAGTGATTAAAAATTTTTTATGTCAGAGGTACCTAACTTGAGCCCCCTTAGCTCCGCCCCTGAGGGTTTTGTTGTGCCCCCTTCCAAACTTAACATTTTACACTCCTCTGCTACGCCTATACCAAATTTTATGAAAAACCAAGAATCAGAAGTTACAGATTTATTTCCCAAAAATTTCGATTCTGCCCCAATGTGCATTCTTGGTCGCAAATTTTCTACAAATCATTTGATTTTATAAAGTTTTCTTCCCGTTCTACAAAGATTTTTGATTTAGCGGATTCTGGCATATTATTTTTGAGAATTTAGCATAAAAGATCAAAATATTTTGGCAACACTGATCATATCATATGAGTTACACTCATACTCTCACTTATACCAATACTCACAAGTATTAGCAAATAAATATTTTATTTCGAGTTTACTTTCAGTTCTACTCTTGCATGCCTTTAATTATGAATACATACCATACAGTTTTTTCTCGTGTTTCTAAGATGAAACAGATTTACATCTTCTAAAGTAAAAATTTTTGTTAATACTCAAATTATAAAAAATTTATTTTGTTGTAAACTGAAAATTTTGAAAAATAAATCAGCTTTTAGGGTACCACTTATTTTGTTATGTATATAAAAACTAGTTAGAGCGATATATTCGACTGTGCCGAATCTTTTATACCCTTCACCACTTTACCGACAAATAATAAGATTTACACAATATTAAACTATCATAGCAAGCATTGCTTAGCACTGATAGTTTCTGATGACTACTAAATTTATATACATATGTTTATATGTAGATACATGCTTATACAAAATACAACAACACTGAATCATTGCAATGCTTCTATTTCCAACTAAAAAACGTCCAAACATACATAAAAAGTTTTTGTGTGCATCAACAACTACTGCTTATGCAAAAAACAACAATACTGAAAGTCATTGCAATGCTTTTTATATACATAAGTTTGTGTGCGCATATTTTTAACAATTTTTTCAGATTTTTGCCTATAACTCGGTTGTTTATGGACCGATGTGGTTAATTCAAAGGACCGAAATTTTACCAAAATATTTACAACAGATTTGTACAAGGAATCATGAAGTTTATATAGAAGCTTCATACAGTCCAAAAATGCGTTTTGACCGATATCTTAGTTAACAATGAACCGATTTTGTTCATTTTTTGTGCAAAAACGAAATCGCTAGCTTATATAGGGGCTTAGAAAAGTCTAAATTAAATATAAATAATAAATTTATATTTAAGGTAAAAAATTGAAATTTTCCAAGACCCTTGCAAAATAAGAATTTTGCATCGATTTTTATAAACGTAATAACCACATAACCCAGTTTCACTCTCGGCGTTTTGTTCATCCTCATTATTTTTTGTTGTTCATTCTCATTACTTGTTGTTGTGACTGTCGCTGCGGCATGTCGCCTAATGTGAACCTGGACATAGAATAATATTTTGCACAATTGTTGCAAAATTGCCAGAGTAGAACCAATTGCAAAACTATCAAAATAAAAAGTTGAAAAGTTACATCAACTTTTATAATGTTACTACTTTGTAAAAATGTGTAAAGAGAACTAAAAAATCATCTCTAAACTAGAAACATCACTGAAAAATCAAACTCAATGTAAATAATAGTTTTTGAAATTTAACAACAATAAAACAAAAAACTTAAAATGAATTAAAACGAAAAATATCATTAAATAAACAGATTAATATACCAGCAGAAATTTTTTGAAGTAGTTCAAAGAAAGGGATGTAATATTTTCATAATTTCTTTACAACTTATGTATTCAATCAAAAAATCATCTCTAAACTGGAAATATCACTGAAAAATTAAACTCAACGTAAATAATAGTTTTTGAAACTTAACAACAATAAAACAAAAAACTTAAAATGAACTAAAACTAAACTCCACGGGGGCATCAGATTACATGGCCACTGAATTGGACTTTAGGGTAAATTCTGTTATGGTGATTACTAATAGGGAGGTATGGTCCGACACTGAGAGACTATATGAAGGTTGTGCAGTATTTACAGACGGATCAAAGATTGATATCGCCACTGGTGCAGACGTCTATATTATGGGCACGGATATAAAAGGCTATTTAGACTTCCTGATGAATGTAGCACTTTTCAGGCTGAGATTCTCGGCATCCTAATGGCCGCGGAATTGGTCAGATTGAACGTTGCGAGAGATTCTGAGGTTACTCTCTATGTAGACAGCCAGGCGGCTCTGAAGGCCTTGGATACGCATTTGGTAAAATCCAGGCTAGTGGCCAAAAGGTCACTAAAGGAGCTGGTGAGAATCTGCTGGGTATCGGGCCATTGCAATGTATCTGGCAATGAAATGGCAGATGAATTGGCAAGGAAAGGCTCAGCGAAGGATGTTTCGGAGATGGGTTTCTTCTTTAGGAAGATCAATTTGGCTTGGGAGAGTAGAGTGGACTGTAAGGTATCGAGGGCGATATGGCCGACGCTCGACAGGGCAGACACAAGTACTCTTCTGAGTTTGAGTAGGAAAAGTTTAAGGATCATGATAGGTATCATAAAAGGACACTGCACGATAGGGAAGATGAGGTCTAAATGGGACGCTGGCAATTCTTATTTTTGTAGAATGTGTGAGGACGTTGATGAGACCGAGTCTATTGAGCATATTGTGTGTTACTGTCCACGATTACAGCATCGTAGGATAAAATGGTTAGGCAGTCAATTTCTTGACGGGCTATGTGACGTTCGGAATAGGGAACTTGTAGACGTCATAGGCTTCGTTATGGGAATTAGTTGCCTCAGTGGGCGTTAGGGGTATATTCCTAATAACTTTTTCTGTTTAGTCTTGCCCCTTATCACTATTTTCTTAATCTTTTCTCTTTTTTTTCTCTTTATTCTATCTAGTAATATTGAAAGGACTCACAATGGACCGACATTGGTCTCTGGGTAGAGATATGATATATTAACCTTCTCTATCTATTTATCTATGTATGAATTTTGTATACTTAAATTAAAAATAAACTTAAAAAATTAGTGCTATTTACTTTTTATGCATTTTTTGATAAAATCTGCAGCTTAATTTATGTCCGTATCACTGCAGTGAACCCATGCACTCCAATGACACGCCAATGTTAAAATCATGCACGGAGTGAACCCATGCACTCCAATGATACGCCAATGTTAAAATCATGCACGTTTCACCAAAGAATGAACCAATGCATTAGCACGTGAACTCATGCATTTCCTACTTCTTTTGCATGTTTTTTTTTTTTTGCTGGCTATTAATTAAATAAATAAACAATAAATTAGAAATGAAATATCACTTTCTTCGGTGTCTTGAAAAAAATTGCTTTTTACTCTTTTTATACTCTTCACCACAGGTTTAAAGGGTATATATATGTTTTTCATTCCGCTTGTAATTTCTACAATATTCATTTAGGATCCCAAAAAACAACAATAACAATAAGTTATATCATACTTGGTTTTTTCAACTTTTTGAAGTCCCTATATAAGCTAGACTCCTCGTCCTTTCACAGAAAATGCAGAATTTTTGTGCTGAAGATATGAACTCAATCGGTTCATGAGAATCCGAGATATCGGCCAAAACGAATTTTTGGACTTTTGAAGCCGCTATATAATCTACAGATTTCGTTCTTGCACAGAATTTCGAATTTTTAAATAAATCTAATCGGTCCATAAATTTTCATAATACCCTTTTTATACCCTTCACCACTGGTGTAAAGGGTATATATGAGTTTGTCATTCAATTTGTAATTTCTATAATATTCAACTACGACCTCATAAAGTATAAATATTCGATTTTTCCGACTTCGTTCTTACACAGAAAATTGTAAATATTTTTTTGCAGAAGAAATGAGCATTGGTATCCATTAGTATCCGAGGTAAAAACGCTTTTTTAAATTTTTCGAAGCTTCACCACAGATGTAAAGGGTATATATAAGTTTGTCATTTATACACAGGTGGTGTCCGTATATATATATATATATATATATATATATATATATATCGATGGAAATCCTTTCAAGAGTTTTGCTATTGGAATTCAGCATGATCACCTTATAAATGGCGGATATATGTCAAAAACAAAATTTTTTAAACCGGTCATCGATTTTCTGAAGCCTCTATATAAGCTAGGGACTTCGTTTTTACAAAGAAAAATTGGAATTTTTTTTTCAAATTTTGTATACTGAAGAAATGAACTAAATCGGTTCAATAATAACCGAGATATCGGTTTTTCATTTTTGAATCCCTTGTTTAAGAAGCTACGGATTCCGTTTATATATATATATATCTTTTAGAAAAAAAATCAGAAAAATTTACATCAAAGTCAAAATTTGAAGAAGAAAAGAGAAATAAATTAAAAAATGGTGAATAGTTCATTATTTAATTTGAGTTTATATAAAATATTGTAATATTGTTAAAAAGCTACCTCCTTCTGCTTTTAAAATCAATTTAAAAATCTTAAATTGACTTGAAATTTATTAAGCTACGAGACCTATAGTGCAGGAGCTATCCTAAAAACAGTTTTTTCGTAATATCTCGAAATTTATAGGGTGTTTCGAAATTTGTTAAAATTGTCGTCATAAAATTTGTTCCATTTAAGAAAATTTTGGTTTGAAGAGCATTGTATGCTTTATATATTTTTGCTTTAAGTGAACGATAATAAATAAATAATAATAAATTTACTTAATTACTTAATTTTAAGGCAAAAAGTAGTCATTGTTTTTTTTTTTTTGTTTTTTGCTTCTCTTGTAAAAAAAATAAAGTGTGGTAAGGGACTTTTGCATTTTAGGTAACGATATTTTTTATTTTTTAAGCATAAATATGAAAGTATTAAGGTATACTATTTCTTTTTATTTGTTGGTAAAGTGGTGAAGGGTATAAAAGATTATAGCGCTCTAACTTGTTTCTTTTTAATATATGGAATTGGTAATTGATCTACTAAATGCTCAAATTATTAATACTTTGATAAAAATACTTATTTTTCAATTTTTTGCTTTAAAAAATTTTCAGCAACCAGAAATTTGTATGGCAACTAGAGTTTTTCACGGGAAATCCCGGGACGGGAATTCCCGAGAATTCCGCAAAATTTTCAGTCCCGTAATCCCGGGAAATCATACGGGAATTTCCGGAATTTCTTATGTATGTAAAATTTTTATATTTTCTAACTCATGTATAGTTATTTTAGTATACTTATAATGTGTTTTTTTATTTATTTTATTTGATTTTGTTACGAGTTTAAATATCTTTAAGGAAATACCTAAATATATTTGAAAGAGTTTTTTTTTCAATCGCTTTACTCACACGTTTCTATATACCGTTACCTTAGAAAAAAAAAACAAATTTAACACAAAGAATCTTTTTATATTACTATTTATATAGAAAGAGAAAAGAAATAATTATATAAAAAAAAAATATTTAGAGTTTAGATGGATATGGATGACCCATTCCCTTCGGGGAACAGGTTCAGTCTTCTAGACGAAACCTCAAGTAAAAAAAAACCTAATTCAAGTAGTGATATGTTTCCTTCCATTAATCAACAAAGTATGGGAAATGACCCGAAATACGTGGTTATTAAATCATCAAATGAAAATAAACCCGTAACCTCTTTTAGTGTATTTGCCATAGAAAAAATAGCTGAAAAATTCATACGAACCAAAAATTTTGGAGGTTTATTTGATGTAGAAATTTCACTTTACAACTCACTCAACATTTGTAAAGGAACAATTTACGATCGGAATCTAATCCAAACAAGTGAAGAAGAAATTTTAGAATATTTAAAAGAGCAGGGCGTATCCGAAATCTACAAATATTCCAAAGAGGAAGACGGTAAAAAAGTTTACACCGAAAAAATTATACTATCATTTAATTTATACAAAGTTCCATCTAAAATCAATATTTCGTGGTATACAATTAACGTCAGGGAATATTTCCCAAACCCGATGAAAATTGCCAACTTTTAGGCAACACCAAAAACAGGTGTAAAAACAGTACATCATGTGATAACTGCAATTTTCACCTTTGTCTTGCTCAAGAACTATGTGTGCTAATTGCCTCGGTGATCACCCATCCTCGTCTGTTTCTTGCCCTAAATATAAACAACTTAAAGAAACTCTTAAAATAAAAACACAAAATAAATGCAGCATTGGTGAAGCTAAAAAAAACTATAGTCAACTGTACCCCAATCAACAAAAAACTACATACTCAAATATAATCCAAAATATTAACAACAATAATCTAATCAACACAGAAAACACAATAAACCAAAATTCTAACAATAACTCCAAAATAATAGAAAACAAAAACACATCAACTCAAAAAAGCAAAACCACAAACTCCGAAAAACCATCAACTTCCAGTCCAACAACTTATTCCAATCTCTCTCAAATAATCGATTTATCAGTAACCATCAACTCATCTCGAAAAACATCAATTCAAAATCCATCAACAAAAACAATTCTTTCAACATTAAAAACAATTCAAACAACAACCTAGAAGCACAACCCATAGAAAAAAATAACGGAAATATTATAAAACCCACCTCACTCTCCTTCAATAACACTTCATTAACCACACATTCAAGAATCTCAACTGAAAGCAACAAAACTCAAAAACAAAATTTAAAAAAATAAAATTATAAATAAAAAACAATAATAACAGCTAACTGACATTGTACTTAACTTAAATTTTATTAACTTTACTAATGAAAATTATTATTATACAGTGCACAGTGGGGCAGAATCGAAATTTTTTGGAAATAAATCTGTAACTTCTGATCGGCCGGTTGGATTTTCATGAAATTTGAAAGGGCGACACAACAATCCCCCCATGGGCGGAGCTAAGGGAGCTCAAATTTATGTACCTCTGACATAAAAAATGTTTAATCGCTTGCAAAATTTTTGTTTTTTTTCCGATTTTATATATTGTTGTAGGCCCTGATAAGACCTATAAAAACATGCTTACATATCCTATTTATCTCTTATAGTTTTCGAGTTATTTGCGTTTGAATTTTTAAGCACCATAATTTTGCATGTTCTTGGTCCAGTTTTTTTCATATATATCCTAGTATTTCCGACCAATTTTATTATTTTTTTTTTTAACTAGTTAAAGAGCAAAATTATCTATTGAATAAAAAAATTTGAAGTCTATATCTTTACGGAGTCCAAAAATAAACGATTTCGAATTTGAAAATTGCAAAAAAGACGACTTTTTGTGTTTTTTTAGCCGAAAAAGTATCTACACTCTTTTTTATCTAAAACAAAATTTTCTTTAACAACATATAATAATTTTGCACTTTTCTGAAAGGTAACTTCACAGAGATGACTTTAAGATAAAAAACAAGCCCATTAACTCTATTGGTGATGGTATATACCCTCCCGAATTCGACTAATTTTATATGAAAGTTTTGATTTTAGACCATATTTTCTCAAATCCCAAAGCACGAATCGACAAGCGGAATATATTTTAAGAATATTCAATATGTTGTTAAAAGTTTTAAATCAAAATCTACGGGACTTCGGAAAAATGTGGATTCTATAGCCAAAAATGTAAAAAATCCCATTTTTGGGAATTTTGATAAGTTTATTTGGGAATTCAGGAAAACCCTACCCCTGATTAAAATTTGGTTAACGCGTTTTTATTTATATTAATAAAATCTACATTTACTGCAAATTTCATTAAGATGTCTATCAACAAATATGTTATTACAATTAAAAACTTTGCATTTTCTCCAAAATCCTTAAATTGGGCCATTTGTTTGGTTTATTTCTAAATAGCGAAAAAAAATTTAAAAATATGCATTCCAAATTAAGTTTAAAAAGATTTAAGCAAAAAGATTCAAGTCAATATCATGCCTCATTTCAGAAATATGCGCCTTTAAACTTTTATATTTCCAATTTATAGTATGACTATATTTTTACAAAATGGCAACTTTTGCCTTTAGCTTTGCTTGAATAATTACTTAGAAAATTATGAATATTTCTGTATACTTTTACTAATATCTATACACAAAATATTTTTATAAAAATAATAAATAAATATTTTTTATTTTTAATAGGGTTGCCACATTTCCCAAATTTAAGTAAATTTTTATCCTTTTCTAAGCATTCATATATTTCTATTAATGAATTTAAAATAACAAAACAAACAAAAAGTGTCTCTTTTAACTTAATCAATATTATTATTTTTGGTATTTATCACCTTCCTTAATAAATATTGTATTTCTAATATGATTTTTTTATTATTTATTTACATTAAATTTATGTAGACGATTTTTCTAATATTTTAAACTTATACTACTTATTTTCTATAAAATAATCTGTTGTATCTGTATACATATCTAAAAGATAATAAAGGTCCTTCAAGTCTTCAGTATTTTGAGTTGATAAAGACTCATAATAAATCCAACGTTTTCTCAGTGATGATAGTACTGGGTCTGATGATAACAATAGGCTATTAAAAATATCCTCGTTTTGTGACGTTCTGAAGCATTTCCTGGAGCTGAATAATTGAACGTGCTTAAAATCTCTGTTTTTTGCTTCTTGAGCCTCTTCTGTAAGCTCTCCAAGTGGAAGAATATTTCGTTCAATTATAATTTCGCCATGGCACAATACTTTATGTACTGTTGGTGTCATTTCTTTCCATGGATATAGAGAAACAAGTAGTTTAGATATTTCTGTTGCATATTCTCCAAATCGAGCAGAGTTAATTTTGTGCTTACTATTAATTGCCATTAATAGTATGTTAGTCCTTTCAAGTAACTCTTTATTAATACCAGTTATTTTTGATGTAGCTTCGAAATTTCCGATAAACCTTCTTGCTGTGTTTCCATCATTTGTACTACCACCAGTCGGCAGAGGTTTGTCGATGTTTAATCCCGTCTCTTCTGTGAATTCATCCTGGATTCTACTTTTCTCAGATAATCTAACTGTTTTTAAATTCTCGTTGTTTCTAGTAGGTTTTGTTAAATTTTCTGGCACATTTCTATACTTTAAATCATATGCTATGTGCAGGAAATGCTCCATGAACTGTATTCTGGCGTGAAGTGGAGGTATTCCGAAAGACAGACATTCTTCATTAATACTCCTTGCTTTACCAATATCCTAAAATTGTGATTTCGTCTCATCACATAGTGAACATTTCCAAAAAGAAGATGTTTCCATAATGGCATTACTAACCTTTCCATCAATCATTGTTAGACTAAGTTGAAAGGATATGTTTTGGTTTATGGTTATTGAAAGAGGTTGTAAATCATTTATTTCATCTTTAATATATTCCACTAAATCCTTTGTTGTTGTCTTCGACTCTCTTGTGTATTCGAACCAAATAGGTCTGCAAAAATGTTTTGATCGTGGAGTGGTGTTAAGCCATGTATCTTCAAATGAGTTTTTACATTTTGATGAAGATTGCTTTAAGGAATAAGATCGAATTCTTAATGGCACCAAAGATGCTATAAATACGCCTTTATAATCCGCCATTTTCTTACTTCCACTAGCATGCTTGTATTCAGAAAGGGCTGATAGTCCGTCACATCGCCACTTACAGATTAATACAACGTCGCTGTTATTTACTTTTTCCAACTGATCTGCAGAAAAATTTGCAACTATCTTGGTAGCCGTATTCTCAAGCAAAGAAGATGGCTCTACACATGCTTCCTTTTCGGTAACCGAAATATATGGTAAAAAAGTTTGCTTTTTTTCTTGAATATCCTTGTATGATGGAAGAATTGAATGTCCCTTTTCAAGCAGAGCTCTTTTTAAAATTTGATATTTGTTTGGCCTGAGGTCCATTTCAAGCATTAAAGCAATTGCTTCTTCCTCTGTAAAATTGGATTGTGATGTTGGAGTAGGTACACTTTCGGCAATCCTTTTAAGACGTTTTGGTGATTCAGTTGGCAGTATTTCAGCAATATTAATTGAACTCTTAGATTGCTTCTCCTTTTTTAACATTTCTTTGAATGTATCAGAAACTTCTTCATTCGAAATTATAGAAAGCTTATGGGCCAGTTTTTTCTTCTTAGATCTTGTACTTAAATCATCATATGTCTTGCAGGGTTCTCCAGTTGATATTTTGCACGCCGATATTTCTATATCAGTATCCATCCAATAGGAATGTTTAATTTTTAATCTGTTAGTACGCTGATTCAAGGACTTAATTTTTACGTCATACAGCTTTAAAAATCTCTCTATCTGAGATTTACCAATGATGTCGACTTTTGCATGATATGTAGTTTTTATGAATTCCACTATAGCTTCTAAACGATTAAGATCATTTTTAGATAAACTCCACATAACACAACACAATTGTTCATGTTTTAATGGAATCACCATGGTAATCAACTTCGTCATGATGTTGATAAGGATTAGCTGTGCATTTATATATATCTATTAGATATATCGCACAGGTATATATATTTACAGGTATTCTGTGAATTTTCATTAGGTAAAATATCTGAAAGAGTCAATTTGGAAGATTATCTATACCGAATTCATTGATATTATATGTTGCTGTTAGGTATCACCGGAAAGGATATTACCTGTGCATTGTCACTAGCTCATAAAAATATAGATTTTGAACCATCAGTAATAGATAAATGCTGCAGCTAGGTATTACCGGAAAGGATACCTGTACATTGCCACTAGATCATAAATATATAAATTTTTAACCATCACCAACAGATAAATACATTTGTTAAATTTAGGTAAACACCATTAGTGTAAACTAATAAAATACTTATTGATTAAGTTAAAATAGACATTTTTTGTTTGTTTTGTTATTTTAAATTCATTAATAGAAATATATGAATACTTAGAAAAGAATAAAGATTTACTTAAATTTGGGAAATGTGGCAGCCCTATTAAAAATAAAAAATGTTTATTAATTATTTTTATAAAAATATTTTGCGTATAGATATTAGTAAAAGTATCAGAAATATTCATAATTTTCTAAGTAATTATTCACGAAAAATTAAAGGCAAAGGTTGCAAGTTTGTAAAAATATAGTCATATATACATTAAATTGGAAATATAAAAGTTTAAAGGCGCATATTTCTGAAATGAGGTACGATATTGACTTGAATCATTTTGCAAAAGATCGGAAATTATATATGCTAAAGGATAGGCTTAATTTGGAATACATATTTTTAAAATTTCTTTCGCTATTTAGAAATAAACCAAACAAAAGGCCCAATTTGGGGTTTTTGGAGAAAATACAAATTTTTTAATTGTAATGACATATTTGTTTATAAAGATATGTTAATGAAATTTGCAGGAAATGTGGATCTTATTAATATAAATAAAAGCGCGTTAACTAAATTTCAATCAGGGGTAGGGTTTTCCTGAATTCCCAAATAAACTTATCAAAATTCCCAAAAATGGGATTTTTTACATTTTTGGCTATAGAATCCACATTTTTCCGAAGTCCCGTAGATTTTGATTTAAAACTTTTAACAACATATTGAAGATTCTTAAAATATATTCCGCTTGTCGATTCGTGCTTTGGGATTTGAGAAAATATGGTCTAAAATCAAAACTTTCATATAAAATTAGTCGAATTCGGGAGGGTATATACCATCACCAATTGAGTTAATGGGCTTGTTTTTTTATCTTAAAGTCATCTCTGTGAAGTTACCTTTCAGAAAAGTGCAAAATTATTGTATGTTGCTAAAGAAAATTTTATTTTAGATAAAAAAGAGTGTAGATACTTTTTCGGCTAAAAAAACACAAAAAGTCGTCTTTTTTACAATTTTCAAATTCAAAATCGTTTATTTTTGGACTCGGTAAAGATATCGACTTCAATTTTTTTATTCAATAGATAATTTTGCTCTTTAACTAGTTAAGAAAAAAAATAATAAAATCGGTCGGAAATACTAGGATATATATGAAAAAAACTGGACCAAGAACATGCAAAATTATGGTGCTTAAAAATTCAAACGCAAATAACTCGAAAACTATAAGAGATAAATAGGATATGTAAGCATGTTTTTATAGGTCTTATCAGGGCCTACAACAATATATAAAATCGGACAAAAAACAAAAATTTTGCAAGCGATTAAACATTTTTTATGTCAGAGGTACATAAATTCGAGCTCCCTTAGCTCCGCCCATGGGGGGATTGTTGTGTCGCCCTTTCAAATTTCATGAAAATCCAACCGGCCGATCAGAAGTTACAGATTTATTTCCAAAAAATTTCGATTCTGCCCCACTGTGCACTGTATAATAATAATTTTCATTAGTAAAGTTAATAAAATTTAAGTTAAGTACAATGTCAGTTAGCTGTTATTATTGTTTTTTATTTATAATTTTATTTTTTTAAATTTTGTTTTTGAGTTTTGTTGCTTTCAGTTGAGATTCTTGAATGTGTGGTTAATGAAGTGTTATTGAAGGAGAGTGAGGTGGGTTTTATAATATTTCCGTTATTTTTTTCTATGGGTTGTGCTTCTAGGTTGTTGTTTGAATTGTTTTTAATGTTGAAAGAATTGTTTTTGTTGATGGATTTTGAATTGATGTTTTTCGAGATGAGTTGATGGTTACTGATAAATCGATTATTTGAGAGAGATTGGAATAAGTTGTTGGACTGGAAGTTGATGGTTTTTCGGAGTTTGTGGTTTTGCTTTTTTGAGTTGATGTGTTTTTGTTTTCTATTATTTTGGAGTTATTGTTAGAATTTTGGTTTATTGTGTTTTCTGTGTTGATTAGATTATTGTTATTAATATTTTTGATTATATTTGAGTATATAGTTTTTTATTGATTGGGGTACAGTTGACTATATTTTTTTTTAGCTTCAGGGCTAGAAACAGACGAGGATGGGTGATCACCGAGGCAATTAGCACACATAGTTCTTGAGCAAGACAAAGGGGAAAATTTGCAGTTATCACATGATGTACTGTTTTTACACCTGTTTTTGGTGTTGCCTAAAAGTTGGCAATTTTTACATCTCATCGGGTTTGGGAAATATTCCCTGACGTTAATTGTATACCACGAAATATTGATTTTAGATGGAACTTTGTATAAATTAAATGATAGTATAATTTTTTCGGTGTAAACTTTTTTACCGTCTTCCTCTTTGGAATATTTGTAGATTTCGGATACGCCCTGCTCTTTTAAATATTCTAAAATTTCTTCTTCACTTGTTTGGATTAGATTCCGATCGTAAATTGTTCCTTTACAAATGTTGAGTGAGTTGTAAAGTGAAATTTCTACATCAAATAAACCTCCAAAATTTTTGGTTCGTATGAATTTTTCCGCTATTTTTTCTATGGCAAATACACTAAAAGAGGTTACGGGTTTATTTTCATTTGATGATTTAATAACCACGTATTTCGGGTCATTTCCCATACTTTATTGATTAATGGAAGGAAACATATCACTACTTGAATTAGGTTTTTTTTTACTTGAGGTTTCGTCTAGAAGACTGAACCTGTTCCCCGAAGGGAATGGGTCATCCATATCCATCTAAACTCTAAATATTTTTTTTTTTATATAATTATTTCTTTTCTCTTTCTATATAAATAGTAATATAAAAAGATTCTTTGTGTTAAATTTGTTTTTTTTTTCTAAGGTAACGGTATATAGAAACGTGTGAGTAAAGCGATTGAAAAAAAAACTCTTGTTAACGCGTGAGCTGTTAGTCGAAGACTGACTTTCAAATATATTTAGGTATTTCCTTAAAGATATTTAAACTCGTAACAAAATCAAATAAAATAAATAAAAAAACACATTATAAGTATACTAAAATAACTATACATGAGTTAGAAAATATAAAAATTTTACATACATAAGAAATTCCGGAAATTCCCGTATGATTTCCCGGGATTACGGGACTGAAAATTTTGCGGAATTCTCGGGAATTCCCGTCCCGGGATTTCCCGTGAAAAACTCTAGTTGCCATACAAATTTCTGGTTGCTGAAAATTTTTTAAAGCAAAAAATTGAAAAATAAGTATTTTTATCAAAGTATTAATAATTTGAGCATTTAGTAGATCAATTACCAATTCCATATATTAAAAAGAAACAAGTTAGAGCGCTATATTCGGCTGTGTCGAATCTTTTATACCCTTCACCACTTTACCAACAAATAAAAAGAAATAGTATACCTTAATACTTTCATATTTATGCTTAAAAAATAAAAAATATCGTTACCTAAAATGCAAAAGTCCCTTACCAAAAAACAAAAAAAAAAAATAACAATGACTACTTTTTGCCTTAAAATTAAGTAATTAAGTAAATTTATTATTATTTATTTATTATCGTTCACTTAAAGCAAAAATATATAAAGCATACAATGCTCTTCAAACCAAAATTTTCTTAAATGGAACAAATTTTATGACGACAATTTTAACAAATTTCGAAACACCCTATAAATTTCGAGATATTACGAAAAAACTGTTTTTAGGATAGCTCCTGCACTATAGGTCTCGTAGCTTTATAAATTTCAAGTCAATTTAAGATTTTTAAATTGATTTTAAAAGCAGAAGGAGGTAACTTTTTAACAATATTACAATATTTTATATAAACTCAAATTAAATAATGAACTATTCACCATTTTTTAATTTATTTCTCTTTTCTTCTTCAAATTTTGACTTTGATGTAAATTTTTCTGATTTTTTTTCTAAAAGATATATATATATATATAAACGGAATCCGTAGCTTCTTAAACAAGGGATTCAAAAATGAAAAACCGATATCTCGGTTATTATTGAACCGATTTAGTTCATTTCTTCAGTATACAAATTTTGAAAAAAAAAAATTCCAAGTTTTCTTTGTAAAAACGAAGTCCCTAGCTTATATAGAGGCTTCAGAAAATCGATGACCGGTTTAAAAAATGTTGTTTTTGACATATATCCGCCATTTATAAGGTGATCATGCTGAATTCCAATAGCAAAACTCTTGAAAGGATTTCCATCGATATATATATATATATATATATATATATATATATATATGTATATATATATATATATATATATATACGGGCACCACCTGTGTATAAATGACAAACTTATATATACCCTTTACATCTGTGGTGAAGCTTCGAAAAATTTAAAAAAGCGTTTTTACCTCGGATACTAATAGATACCAATGCTCATTTCTTCCGCAAAAAAATATTTACAATTTTCTGTGTAAGAACGAAGTCGGAAAAATCGAATATTTATACTTTATGAGGTCGTAGTTGAATATTATAGAAATTACAAATTGAATGACAAACTCATATATACCCTTTACACCAGTGGTGAAGGGTATAAAAAGGGTATTATGAAAATTTATGGACCGATTAGATTTATTTAAAAATTCGAAATTCTGTGCAAGAACGAAATCTGTAGATTATATAGCGGCTTCAAAAGTCCAAAAATTCGTTTTGGCCGATATCTCGGATTCTCATGAACCGATTGAGTTCATATCTTCAGCACAAAAATTCTGCATTTTCTGTGAAAGGACGAGGAGTCTAGCTTATATAGGGACTTCAAGAAGTTGAAAAAACCAAGTATGATATAACTTATTGTTATTGTTGTTTTTTGGGATCCTAAATGAATACTGTAGAAATTACAAGCGGAATGAAAAACATATATATACCCTTTAAACCTGTGGTGAAGAGTATAAAAAGAGTAAAAAGCAATTTTTTTCAAGACACCGAAGAAAGTGATATTTCATTTCAAATTTATTGTTTATTTATTTAATTAATAGCCAGCAAAAAAAAAACATGCAAAAGAAGTAGGAAATGCATGAGTTCACGTGCTAATGCATTGGTTCATTCTTTGGTGAAACGTGCATGATTTTAACATTGGCGTGTCATTGGAGTGCATGGGTTCATTCCGTGCATGATTTTAACATTGGCGTGTCATTGGAGTGCATGGGTTCACTCCGTGCATGATTTTAACATTGGCGTGTCATTGGAGTGCATGGGTTCACTGCAGTGATACGGACATAAATTAAGCTGCAGATTTTATCAAAAAATGCATAAAAAGTAAATAGCACTAATTTTTTAAGTTTATTTTTAATTTAAGTATACAAAATTCATACATAGATAAATAGATAGAGAAGGTTAATATATCATATCTCTACCCAGAGACCAATGTCGGTCCATTGTGAGTCCTTTCAATATTACTAGATAGAATAAAGAGAAAAAAAAGAGAAAAGATTAAGAAAATAGTGATAAGGGGAAAAGACTAAACAGAAAAAGTTATTAGGAATATACCCCTAACGCCCACTGAGGCAACTAATTCCCATAACGAAGCCTATGACGTCTACAAGTTCCCTATTCCGAACGTCACATAGCCCGTCAAGAAATTGACTGCCTAACCATTTTATCCTACGATGCTGTAATCGTGGACAGTAACACACAATATGCTCAATAGACTCGGTCTCATCAACGTCCTCACACATTCTACAAAAATAAGAATTGCCAGCGTCCCATTTAGACCTCATCTTCCCTATCGTGCAGTGTCCTTTTATGATACCTATCATGATCCTTAAACTTTTCCTACTCAAACTCAGAAGAGTACTTGTGTCTGCCCTGTCGAGCGTCGGCCATATCGCCCTCGATACCTTACAGTCCACTCTACTCTCCCAAGCCAAATTGATCTTCCTAAAGAAGAAACCCATCTCCGAAACATCCTTCGCTGAGCCTTTCCTTGCCAATTCATCTGCCATTTCATTGCCAGATACATTGCAATGGCCCGATACCCAGCAGATTCTCACCAGCTCCTTTAGTGACCTTTTGGCCACTAGCCTGGATTTTACCAAATGCGTATCCAAGGCCTTCAGAGCCGCCTGGCTGTCTACATAGAGAGTAACCTCAGAATCTCTCGCAACGTTCAATCTGACCAATTCCGCGGCCATTAGGATGCCGAGAATCTCAGCCTGAAAAGTGCTACATTCATCAGGAAGTCTAAATAGCCTTTTATATCCGTGCCCATAATATAGACGTCTGCACCAGTGGCGATATCAATCTTTGATCCGTCTGTAAATACTGCACAACCTTCATATAGTCTCTCAGTGTCGGACCATACCTCCCTATTAGTAATCACCATAACAGAATTTACCCTAAAGTCCAATTCAGTGGCCATGTAATCTGATGCCCCCGTGGAGTTTAGTTTTAGTTCATTTTAAGTTTTTTGTTTTATTGTTGTTAAGTTTCAAAAACTATTATTTACGTTGAGTTTAATTTTTCAGTGATATTTCCAGTTTAGAGATGATTTTTTGATTGAATACATAAGTTGTAAAGAAATTATGAAAATATTACATCCCTTTCTTTGAACTACTTCAAAAAATTTCTGCTGGTATATTAATCTGTTTATTTAATGATATTTTTCGTTTTAATTCATTTTAAGTTTTTTGTTTTATTGTTGTTAAATTTCAAAAACTATTATTTACATTGAGTTTGATTTTTCAGTGATGTTTCTAGTTTAGAGATGATTTTTTAGTTCTCTTTACACATTTTTACAAAGTAGTAACATTATAAAAGTTGATGTAACTTTTCAACTTTTTATTTTGATAGTTTTGCAATTGGTTCTACTCTGGCAATTTTGCAACAATTGTGCAAAATATTATTCTATGTCCAGGTTCACATTAGGCGACATGCCGCAGCGACAGTCACAACAACAAGTAATGAGAATGAACAACAAAAAATAATGAGGATGAACAAAACGCCGAGAGTGAAACTGGGTTATGTGGTTATTACGTTTATAAAAATCGATGCAAAATTCTTATTTTGCAAGGGTCTTGGAAAATTTCAATTTTTTACCTTAAATATAAATTTATTATTTATATTTAATTTAGACTTTTCTAAGCCCCTATATAAGCTAGCGATTTCGTTTTTGCACAAAAAATGAACAAAATCGGTTCATTGTTAACTAAGATATCGGTCAAAACGCATTTTTGGACTGTATGAAGCTTCTATATAAACTTCATGATTCCTTGTACAAATCTGTTGTAAATATTTTGGTAAAATTTCGGTCCTTTGAATTAACCACATCGGTCCATAAACAACCGAGTTATAGGCAAAAATCTGAAAAAATTGTTAAAAATATGCGCACACAAACTTATGTATATAAAAAGCATTGCAATGACTTTCAGTATTGTTGTTGGAAATAGAAGCATTGCAATGATTCAGTGTTGTTGTATTTTGTATAAGCATGTATCTACATATAAACATATGTATATAAATTTAGTAGTCATCAGAAACTATCAGTGCTAAGCAATGCTTGCTATGATAGTTTAATATTGTGTAAATCTTATTATTTGTCGGTAAAGTGGTGAAGGGTATAAAAGATTCGGCACAGTCGAATATATCGCTCTAACTAGTTTTTATATACATAACAAAATAAGTGGTACCCTAAAAGCTGATTTATTTTTCAAAATTTTCAGTTTACAACAAAATAAATTTTTTATAATTTGAGTATTAACAAAAATTTTTACTTTAGAAGATGTAAATCTGTTTCATCTTAGAAACACGAGAAAAAACTGTATGGTATGTATTCATAATTAAAGGCATGCAAGAGTAGAACTGAAAGTAAACTCGAAATAAAATATTTATTTGCTAATACTTGTGAGTATTGGTATAAGTGAGAGTATGAGTGTAACTCATATGATATGATCAGTGTTGCCAAAATATTTTGATCTTTTATGCTAAATTCTCAAAAATAATATGCCAGAATCCGCTAAATCAAAAATCTTTGTAGAACGGGAAGAAAACTTTATAAAATCAAATGATTTGTAGAAAATTTGCGACCAAGAATGCACATTGGGGCAGAATCGAAATTTTTGGGAAATAAATCTGTAACTTCTGATTCTTGGTTTTTCATAAAATTTGGTATAGGCGTAGCAGAGGAGTGTAAAATGTTAAGTTTGGAAGGGGGCACAACAAAACCCTCAGGGGCGGAGCTAAGGGGGCTCAAGTTAGGTACCTCTGACATAAAAAATTTTTAATCACTTGCCAAATTTTTGTATCTCGTCCGATTTCAAATATTTTTATATATTGCTGTAGGCCCTGATAAGACCTATAAAAGACATCTTATCTCTTATAGTTTTCGAGTTATTTTTGTTTTTAAGCACCATAATTTTGCATGTTCTGGGTCCAGTTTTTTTCATATATATCCTAGTATTTCCGACCGATTTTATTAGTTTTTTTTTCTTAACTAGTTAAAGAACAAAATTATCTATTGAATAAAAAAAATTTCGATATCTTTACCGAGTCCAAAAATAAACGATTTTGAATTTGAAAATTGAAAAAAGACGACTTTTTGAGTATTTTTAGCCGAAAAAGTATCTACACTCTTTTTTATCTAAAATAAAATTTTCTTTAGCAACATACAATAATTTTGCACTTTTCTGAAAGGTAACTTCACAGAGATGACTTTAAGATAAAAAACAAGCCCATTAACTCAATTGGTGATACCCTCCCGAATTCGACTAATTTTATATGAAAGTTTTGATTTTAGACCATATTTTCTCAAATCCCAAAGCACGAATCGACAAGCGGAATATATTTTAAGAATCTTCAATATGTTGTTAAAAGTTTTAAATCAAAATCTACGGGACTTCGGAAAAATGTGGATTCTATAGCCAAAAATGTAAAAAATCCCATTTTTGGGAATTTTGATAAGTTTATTTGGGAATTCAGGAAAACCCTACCCCTGATTAAAATTTGGTTAACGCGTTTTTATTTATATTAATAAAATCTACATTTACTGCAAATTTCATTAAGATGTCTATCAACAAATATGTTATTACAATTAAAAAATTTGCATTTTCTCCAAAATCCCTAAATTGGGCCTTTTGTTTGGTTTATTTCTAAATAGCGAAAAAAAATTTAAAAATATGCATTCCAAATTAAGCTTAAAAAGATTTAAGCAAAAAGATTCAAGTCAATATCATGCCTCATTTCAGAAATATGCGCCTTTAAACTTTTATATTTCCAATTTATAATATGACTATATTTTTACAAAATGGCAACTTTTGCCTTTAGCTTTGCTTGAATAATTACTTAGAAAATTATGAATATTTCTGTATACTATTACTAATATCTATACACAAAATATTTTTATAAAAATAATAAATAAATATTTTTTATTTTTAATAGGGTTGCCACATTTCCCAAATTTAAGTAAATTTTTATCCTTTTCTAAGCATTCATATATTTCTATTAATGAATTTAAAATAACAAAACAAACAAAAAGTGTCTCTTTTAACTTAATCAATATTATTATTTTTGGTATTTATCACCTTCCTTAATAAATATTATATTTCTAATATGATTTTTTTATTATTTATTTACATTAAATTTATGTAGACGATTTTTCTAATATTTTAAACTTATACTACTTATTTTCTATAAAATAATCTGTTGTATCTGTATACATATCTAAAAGATAATAAAGGTCCTTCAAGTCTTCAGTATTTTGAGTTGATAAAGACTCATAATAAATCCAACGTTTTCTCATTGATGATAGTACAGGGTCTGATGATAACAATAGGCTATTAAAAATATCCTCGTTTTGTGACGTTCTGAAGCATTTCCTGGAGCTGAATAATTGAACGTGCTTAAAATCTCTGTTTTTTGCTTCTTGAGCCTCTTCTGTAAGCTCTCCAAGTGGAAGAATATTTCGTTCAATTATAATTTCGCCATGGCACAATACTTTATGTACTGTTGGTGTCATTTCTTTCCATGGATATAGAGAAACAAGTAGTTTAGATATTTCTGTTGCATATTCTCCAAATCGAGCAGAGTTAATTTTGTGCTTACTATTAATTGCCATTAATAGTATGTTAGTCCTTTCAAGTAACTCTTTATTAATACCAGTTATTTTTGATGTAGCTTCGAAATTTCCGATAAACCTTCTTGCTGTGTTTCCATCACTTGTACTACCACCAGTCGGCAGAGGTTTGTCGATGTTTAATCCCGTCTCTTCTGTGAATTCATCCTGGATTCTACTTTTCTCAGATAATCTAGCTGTTTTTAAATTCTCGTTGTTTCTAGTAGGTTTTGTTAAATTTTCTGGCACATTTCTATACTTTAAATCATATGCTATGTGCAGGAAATGCTCCATGAACTGTATTCTGGCGTGAAGTGGAGGTATTCCTAAAGACAGAAATTCTTCATTAATACTCCTTGCTTTACCAATATCCTAAAATTGTGATTTCGTCTCATCACATAATGAACATTTCCAAAAAGAAGATGTTTCCATAATGGCATTACTAACCTTTCCATCAATCATTGTTAGACTAAGTTGAAAGGATATGTTTTGGTTTATGGTTATTGAAAGAGGTTGTAAATCATTTATTTCATCTTTAATATATTCCACTAAATCCTTTGTTGTTGTCTTCGACTCTCTTGTGTATTCGAACCAAATAGGTCTGCAAAAATGTTTTGATCGTGGAGTGGTGTTAAGCCATGTATCTTCAAATGAGTTTTTACATTTTGATGAAGATTGCTTTAAGGAATAAGATCGAATTCTTAATGGCACCAAAGATGCTATAAATACGCTTTTATAATCCGCCATTTTCTTACTTCCACTAGCATGCTTGTATTCAGGAAGGGCTGATAGTCCGTCACATCGCCACTTACAGATTAATACAACGTCGCTGTTATTTACTTTTTCCAACTGATCTGCAGAAAAATTTGCAACTATCTTGGTAGCCGTATTCTCAAGCAAAGAAGATGGCTCTACACATGCTTCCTTTTCGGTAACCGAAATATATGGTAAAATAGTTTGCTTTTTTTCTTGAATATCCTTGTATGATGGAAGAATTGAATGTCCCTTTTCAAGCAGAGCTCTTCTTAAAATTTGATATTTGTTTGGCCTGAGGTCCATTTCAAGTATTAAAGCAATTGCTTCTTCCTCTGTAAAATTGGATTGTGATGTTGGAGTAGGTACACTTTCGGCAATCCTTTTAAGACGTTTTTGTGATTCAGTTGGCAGTATTTCAGCAATATTAATTGAACTCTTAGATTGCTTCTCCTTTTTTAACATTTCTTTGAATGTATCAGAAACTTCTTCATTCGAAATTATAGAAAGCTTATGGGCCAGTTTTATCTTCTTAGATCTTGTACTTAAATCATCATATGTCTTGCAGGGTTCTCCAGTTGATAT